>JAOXXN010000162.1:7116075-7157448 GCA_026770055.1 Myrmophylax atrothorax | reverse complement strand
CCTCCGAGATCATCAAGTCCAACCCTTGGTCCAACTCCAGTCCATTTACTAGATCATGGCACTCAGTGCCACATCCACTAGTGGATAACGACTAGTGATGAACATGGCATAGGACAATGAAGAAGCCCACAGCAGAAAGACAGGACATATTTACTGCACCAAAATACTATGAGCTAGAGCTAACCGGAGGCCCTCAGAAGAAGACTCACTATCCTTTTTAAAACATGCACTCACTTTTAAAAATATGGATGTTTCTGCCAGCCATATAAATTTCACTGCTTTTTAATATTGCTGAATTCTTTAATCAGATGCTTTCCAGACCTGCTGCCCAATGTCTGTGAAGGTATTTCCTTAAAATCAATTTGATTTTTTTGTAACTGGAAGCAAGCCTATCTGTCACAGAACCTGTCCTCCAGTTGTACCTGATGGGAACACAGAGTCGTGTTCACTCTCAAACAAGGTGGCTGCCTAAGCTGTGAGGAGACAGCAACTGAAAGATGAACAGGTACAAGGAAAGGCTTGTGTATCTGTGTGTTTAAGGGCAACTCTTCCAAATGATTCCCACTTAACACAAGCTGTGACTTCAGTGGCATTTTTAAAAGAAAAATTCTGAACTGAGTTCTTACTGTAATCAGTCAGAGACACTTTCACATGTTATAAGTAATGTGGAAAACACCCAGTAATTAAAAAAATAAATATTCTTGTGTGTGTTTTGCACATGATAGCAGGAAGCTTTTACTGTGTAGGAAGCCTGAAGTATTTTTATTATTCTACTCTGATGATGATTACAGGTCAAAAAGGTTTGTTACTAACGGCTGTATTTCTTCAAGGACCATATATTTTTAACTTTTCAGTTCAGCTATTTAACATTTGTATCTGTCTGTTCTTAGATCTTTCCTTCTTATATATAGCAAGTAAGTGCAAGAACACTGGGGAGGGAACACCAAACAGGAGAGTGCTCAAATCTCTACTTGAAACACAACATTAATCTCAGCCGTAGCTATGGAGCCACAATTTCTGAATGATGTTATCCTCATATCACCTGGTAATAATAAAAAGAGAATATTAATGCACAGCAACACTACCTATTCCAAAAATATCTTCATTCCAGATTCAATGGTGAGTACCAAGCCATGTTCTACACTGAGGACAAAGCCTAATGAATTCTTCCAGACTGACATCATTTTTTTTCAGCTCAGAACAACCTTGCTGATTATTTGAAAATTAACATGAGGAACACTCCTTCCTGCAACTCGTCAGAGCGGTCATCATCTAACAAACAGCATAACAACTATTACCTCCTGTATAGCAACAACAGTGCAGCTGAATGCTACTGAAGTCGCCAGCTCTTGGGAGGAGGCTTGGCAGCAAAGGCAGCAGTTAGATGGGATGTTTATTGGATGTCTTCCACCAGCTGCACTGCATGGTGGCTTGAGTGCTAGATTATAAATATTTCCCCTTGTGAAAAAGGGAAGTTGGCTGGATGAACACTGATTCAGCAGCCTCAGCAGAGATTGGTGTGTAAGAAAGCAGGAATGGGAAGCATTGAATTAAGCCTGGGAAGTCCCCTCTCTCCACAGGCACATGAGCAGAGCACTTATCTCTGGAAGCTAGTCAGCATGGCACGTGGGTAACAGAAATATTAATAACGTCTCTACAGCAAGACTTCTGTGGGCAGGATGGCTCACCCAAACCACAGCCTCCATGGCCACTCAGTGCAGATGGGCAACTTCTGCATAGAAGAGTTCCTTCTGCAAGGGCAAACTGAGCTGCCAGTCTGGATGGGGGTGCAGGAGGAACTCCAAAACCCACAGAAGAAGTAGGCTGGGGATATTGACTTTCTCATTGCTGGCCGTAGACAAGAAGTCACTAAGTCACTTCTAAGCATCATACCAAAGGCTGGTGAGCCATGTATGCCTTGCCAGTGCACTGGGCTCAGTGAGCATCAAAGACCTGGCAGACCACTGCGTGCAACATCTGATATGGAGGGTATCAGTAGGCAGGTCTTTTGGTGAGCTGCACAAGGAAGGACTTCTAGCTGGAGGGAAAGGAAACAGGCAGTGAAGATGGTCAGGATGTGTAATTGCAGGTTCTTATCCATTCTGCAGCCTGCTAGGAAGACCTGATAAGGATCAAGTGGTAAGAGCAAGGCGGAAATTTCCTTTGCCCTGCAGAAGCTTCCCAAGAGGTATCTGTTGTGGGATAGCTCCGGAGTTTGCCTCAGTGCAGGCTTTGTGCAAGTAGCTCTGACTCACCATGGCAATTCTGGATCAGGGGGGTTTCCAGAAGGCAGGGGCTGAAATCCCCAGGGATGTTAGTCTAGACAGGGTGCTCTTCCCTTTGACCTCATTGAGGACCTCAGCTTCCTCTTTATGCAAGTAACACCAGCTGTCAGGACAGGTTATTTTGAGCTATAGAACAGTTATGAAAGAGCAACGTGCTGAGGGTTTGAGAAAAAAGATGCTCCTGTTTTAAGTATCCTTTTCAGACCACAATAGTGCCAGGATGCTGCTTGCTGCAGTTCACAGGAAACAATTTTTATTCCTGACATCTAGAAGGACTCAAACAGCCTGAGAATGGCTCCTTGCCTGATGCTGAGTGAGAGCTTGTAAAATGATCTCCCATTCCCCCAGGATAATCAGAGGGAAATCCCAGCCATTAAGTCTTCCGTCAAATGTTGACGTAAGAAGGATTGCAAATTAATCCTGCTCCCCATTCATCTCATCCCAGCAGAGATCCTGCTAGTAAAATCAGTCCTTCAACAGCCACAAGGGGAATCCCTTACCATATCACAGTGCTCTCCTGCCCTTGTCTGCAACAAATACCTCTGATATTTGATGTTCATGTGTTACTTCTTTCATTCCTCAAGAGCTGGTGTGTAGGAGAAGGCACAGGTGAGGTGTGCGTGCAGTGGAAGCACCAAAGACTTCTGACATTCCATACTGTGGAGCTGTGTGACCCTCTCCCCACTATTCCCACAGCTGGTCCATGGCTGCCTCACCCACCTTTGGTGTCTCATAACTTCACCAACAGCCAGCCCGGCCTGAGGAGGGATGCCTTGTGGCTTGTGGGGAAAGAACATGTTTTGTGGGCCCTTCTGGCCTGTCCCATCCTTGCTGGTCCCTTCCACCTCTGTCTTCTCTGGTCTCTCAGAGGCTTTCTGACATGAATAAACTGGCAATTTCAGTGAAACAGAGGAACCTGGTAACCGGGGCAGCCACAGGATGAATGTTCCCTGTCCAGTGGCAGGCAGCACCGGCAGCTCTGCCCTGCACATGAAGTCAGTGTCACGGGCAGCACTGGGCAGGAGCCCCCTTGGAACAGCATCGCAGGGGCATGAGGCTGCACTGGGTCGTGCAGACACAGATGCTGGTGCCTTGCAGGGAGTCACACAGACTTTGGTACCAACTCAGAGAAGCTGAATTTTGCTGTACAGTCATATGAAGCCCTTTGATTCCCAAACACTCCTTCTGAACTGCCTCAGTGAATACGCAAAACCAGAGTGTGCCACTTCAGGCACTCCACATCCTGTGGATTTGTCAAGGGCCCAAGGAGATGAAAATAACAGAGGACACAGGAGTACACTGGATGCTCTGCACTGTATGGTTGACATTTGGATTGCAGCAGGGCAATTCCTCACAAATCAGTGAGGTAAAGTAACAGGCAGTGATGGATACTCAGCAGTGTCCCCAAGAATATGCCAGCATCTTCAAGGTGACCTCACCAGGCTCAGGGCAGGACTCAGTGAGGAGGGACCCCACCATATGACACAGATATTCCTCCTCTTCTCCAGCCATCTCTCTCCTGTCAAGCCTTTCAACTCCAGGAACTCATGGGGGAGATGAACAGATTTCATTTGCCCCATGTGGTTTTGGCGGATTTTTTTTGAGCCCAGCATGAGGAACTGCTACTGTGGCTGCACAGCTCACCTCTTGCCATGCTGCCATATAAATCTGTGATTCCTGCCTCCAGGATGTGGCTGGGAGATGAGCCACATCTCCAAAAAGAGAAGTATACAGCAGTGTCATGTGACAGAGGTGGAGGGGGAAGGTGGCAGAGCTCCAGGGCATGGGGAATAAATTACCTTCATAAGCGGGTACATGTTCCTCAGGCCAGGAAAGCAGTTTAAATCTTTTTAAAACATTTTGTCCTATTTTTTCCTGGTTTGTTTTTTTTTTTTTGTGGTTTTTTGTTTGTTTGGTTTTTTTCCCCATAAATAAAGATTAACATATAGATTTTCTCCAAGGCTCTTATCATCTTTAATGTTTGACAAATATTAACTTGCTCACCTTCACAAATCTTTACCCTGTCAGCTGAATGAGGATGAAGACCATTAGCCACAGAGAACAGGATGGAACACCAAAGCAACCACATAGACACATGGACATCAGGGAAAGATGTGTCCAAGGTCACAGACCGGAACAACGTCGCAAAATAGCAGACAAACACATTGCTGGCTCCCTCTCCTCTATTCAGACCAGTAAACCAGGCAATAAAAATCAAAGCCAACATGTCCAAAAGAGAGAGCTGAAATTAGACACCTTCACCTGCATGTGCTTTGAACAATGACACTATTATTTTTACCTAATATTCAGGAGCTTTGAGCAATTGAGGTTTCTCAGGTCACCAGGAAAAGGCTCAGACCTTATCTGTGTGTCAATACAGGAATGTAGGTGACTATTGCTGTAGGTGACTGTTTTCCAGCTTCTAGTCTAGGCTTTTGTCCTGGATTTTTTTTCATGGTAATTTTGTTCTTAAAGGGGTCTGAGTCTCCACACAGTGTTTTGTGAGTCAGCTTTTCACCTCCTTCCAGTACTACACATCCTGTGGCTCCATCAGGTTGCAAAGTCAGCAGACAAGGGGGGCCAGGCAGCTCTGTGGGTCACTTCCCAGGGGACAGCAGCAGCTCTGGGTCCCAGCCCACAGAGGCAGGTTTGCTCAAAAGCTCTGGCAGACGTGTTCCTGCTCCAGCACTCCTCTGCTTGGGGGCTTGGCCTCAGAGACTCTGAATCCAGAGCCTTCGGAGAAGCCCTGCTCGGCTCGCTGTGGTGTTCGTGCCCAAAAAGCGAGAGTCAGCGCAGTGCTGAAGCCCAGCTCGTGCGTGAGTGCTCAGCCTGCATTCTGAAAAGGCAGCGATGAGGTGTGGAGCAGTCCCCTCCAGCCTTCGGCAGCTGTGCTCCCCCCTGTTGCCTCCTCCTCTTCCACACATCTATTCCCTGCGGCCACACACCAGCCTCGCTGACAGATCTTACTTGAAAGCTCTGGCAGGCTGTGCCACTAATGGCAGAGCCCTGAGCCGGCTCCCTCCGTCTCCCTGGAGTCCCTGCGCAGACGTAGTTGCACGTCACGGCCTGCTCTAATTTTATCCGTGTTTGATGGAAGAGACGAACTGAGCAGCAGGGAGGCAGCTATTTTGGTTTTCTCTGTGGCTGTGGGTTATATAAAGCATCTTGCCACGACCCACGTCGCTCGGGAGCTGCTTTGCATTCCCTGTCTCAGCCGCCAAGAGTGAGAGGCTTGGATGCTCTCTCCCAGCAGCCGAGACCTCCATGCGTGTGGTGGCTGCGTGGGCCAGGTGTGTCATGTGTGTCGTGTGTGCCGTGTGTGTGCGCGTACGGAGAGAGAGAGTGTGACAATGAGATTCAGCGGCAACCATGTACAGGCAGCACGGTGATGTGCACTCAGGGGTTTCACCCGTTCCACAGCGCCTGCACATCACACGTGCTCCCCTACCAGCACAGTGGGCACGGGCACAGGTGGGCACAGGTGGGCACAGGCTGCCTGCGGTGCGCAAGCTTTGGCTGGCAGCCGCAGAGCACTGACGCTCTCATCTCACCCGGGCCAGAGGGACGGCTCCATTAGGTGGCAGCAGCAGTCACACACAGCAGAAGCAGCAGCAGGAGGCTGCTCTCCTGGTGGGACCTCTACAGGTGTGCAGGAGGCCTATGGGGCCACAGACGAGTTTGGCAGGGCCCAGCCACACACCTGGTCCTCGGAGCCGAGGAGTGTGCTGTCACGGGGTGCAGAGGATGTGGTGGGCTCCTACTCTTTCTACCTGTGCTTTCTGGTGCTCTGTGGTACCTTGGTCTGATACTGGCTGAGTCCCTGGGAGATCCCAGGGGCTGCTCCCTGGGTTGACCTTCCTCCCGCACGTAAGGCACGACGTGGTAAGCAGCAGTGGCGCTCCTGTCCCGTGCTCGCTGACCGCAGCACCCGGGCTCCACGCAATAGCCATTTCCCAACTGCAAGGAACTCAGGCATTACGCAGGGCTTCTCACCCATGTGGTCTGTGGCTCCTCCATGCCTGGTCCTCCTGGGTGGTGTCATCATCAGTGATGCTCCAGTGCTTTATCCCAGGCTGGCAAGACAGAGCAGCAGACTCTGGGCTTGCCAGCTTGGGAATTTTTGGCAGGAGGTGGCATGACCAGGACTCCTCTGTCTGGCACAGGAAGAGTCTGCCCACATCCGGGTTAGGTGCTAGAGCCCACTGCCTGGAGGGAGTTTCTGAGAATGTCTCTTGCTTTTGTCTCTTGTGCAAGCAAGCAAATTTAATAGCACAACGTGGATTTGGAAGCTAAATAATTACGACGTGTCCCAATGTCGATTGGCACCTCCCTGCTCCTCCAATCTCTGGGTATTGTATACCCTGTGCTCAGCCCTGCTGCTGATTCACGTCAAAGCCGCCTTCTCTATAATGACCGGGGAGTCAGGCCAAGACCCAGCCTGCTCCATGGCTCTCCCCACTCCCACGCAGTTCCCGCTGGGCCTCCCGCCGTGGCACCGGCAGGACGCACCCACTTCCTAAAGAGTCACCTCCTGGGAACACCGCCGAGCCTCCGCGGTGGCCACGGAATCCGACTCCCTCCTCTTCCAGGCATGTGCCTGCCTGAATGCCCATACCTGCCGCCTGGCTACTCCCGAGGAGGCAGTGCTGGGTGAGGGATAACCTGCAGGACAAGGGGACCATGGTCCATGTGCAAACACCACTCATCCACCCACCCAAGAAGCTGCTGGCTAAGCTGGTAGAACTGCATCCTCGGGGTGTCCCCAAAAGGACCCATATCTGTCTTCCTCATGCATCCCCCACTGACGCCAGGAGTCCCAGACCCCTCAGCACACCACAGCATCCCCTTCGCTGGCACGATCCCCGGGGACACCGGCGGGCGCAGGAGCGTGCCGGGGGAGGGACGGGGGGTGCGTGCAGGAGCGTGCATATGTGCACGTCAGGGAGAAGGAAGCGGGGCTGCGAGTGCTGGAGGCGTTGTGAGCGCCAGGCACAGGCTGACAGGCAAGGGCTGCCGCTCCCGTAGGAAGATAAACTGTTTCACAACAGTCACGATCGCAGTGAGTAGTTCACTCCAGAGTGATCCTATTTGCTGAGGTGGGAGAGGACAATCAGCCTAGAGGAGGAGTATAGCGCAACCTGGCATACGGGGGAGCGTCCCAAAGATTACGTGGATGGATTCAGTCCATGTGGAGGGAGACTATTTGCATGGGGAGCGCAGCAGCCCTGTAAGCCCCTCCAGTACTGGCCAGGCAGCATGCAATGGGGCGTAGGGACAGGAGAGGACTGTTATTCAGTAACGCGGTAATGGAGCCTCCTCCAACAATGATGTGCATGCACTTGGCTGTGAATGCTGCCTGGGGGCAGAGGTCACTAAAACCTCCAGTACACCAAAGCAACCAAGAAATGCACAAAGAAACTACAATACTTCAGGAAGTGAAAATGTCATGGACTCTGGATAAACTGGGATGGGAGAGTGGCCAACTAAATCCCTCTCAGTTCTGCAGGGAAGTGCAAATGCATTCAAATACTGTGTGAAAGGACAGGTGACACCCACCAAACCCTCCTGCAAGAGCTCAGCTCCAGCACTCCTGTCCTAGCGCAGCAATTCAGTAAAGACTTGTCCCAGGCTTGGACTCACAGACACTCTGCAGATAACTGAAATCGTGTTAGCTCAAGGTTGCCTGTGTGGCCATGCTTATACTTTTTTGGTGCCAAGACTGTTTGAAGTGGTCTAAGCAATCCCAACTCCTCAGACCTTGCTCACATCCTCCCTGTTGTGCCAGTACAAGACTATGCACAAATGCTTGGCAAACCAGATCCATGAGATATACTGGAAGAGAGGCCATCATCTTTTGTTTTCATGAGGTTAGTTTGCTTCCAGCACAGCTCACTGCAAGGCTCCCGAACAGCACTGTGCACCTTGGCTCAGCTTGGGAGGTGATGGCTGTAGCTCCCAGATTCGAATCAGCTGATACAGAGGGATTTGGGAACCTGCCAGCAGCACACCCTTTGTCTTTCCAGCACAGGCGAGTGCCCATCCACCCGCGCTGCAGCTCCACAGCAGTCTGAGCCAAGCTGCCATAGGCTGGCTTTTCCCACTCCTCCTGGCATGGGACTCAGCCTTCTCCCTGCACTGGTTGCTGACTCCTGACTTTGCTCTTAGTCATTTCACCATGCTAAAATGGCAGAGGACTGATTGACAAAGGGCAGCAAGGGGGTTTCTGCTTGCATAGCACAGAAGGGCAGCTTCTCACTCCTCAGCTGAGAGCTGGACCTGGAAAAAGTGGGAATGGGTTCCTGTAGTGGGGACAGTACCCTGGCAGACACTCAGCCCATGGCAAGCGCAAGCCTGAGCAGCAAGCAGCCCAAGCTGACTTCCAGCCTGCTGAAATAAAGCATTCTGTTTCCAGCCAGATCAGCTTTCTGAACTGGCTTGCCACATGGATGCATGCTCCTCTGTCTAGTGAAAGGAATGAAATATGTGACTCAGGCAGGAGGGGACCAGGAGTAACACAGGGCTACATAGCCATCCCCTCACATCTCAAGTCTCCAGCTGCTTGTTCTTGTCCCATATCATCACTCAGATGGGCCTGTATGCCTCAGGGCAGGGCGGGTTAGCTTTGGAAAGGAGCAGTCAGGGCAGGGCTGGGCAGAGGCACTGCTGCCTGTTGAACTCCGTCCTCTGCCCTGCTGTTCCTTCCCTGTCCTCTGCCCCACTGCTCCCTTCCCACAGGTGAGGTCCTACAGAAGACAGAGTGGCAGCCCAGAGGCAGTCTTGGCTGGCAGGATGGGGAACTGTGAATATCCAGTTAACTGAATTGAGGCAGAAGCTAATGAGAAGGACACTGGGCTAATTGGTCTCTGTGGCTCCCTGCAGCCCAAGAGCTGTGAGAGTCAGTAGCACTGTTGCCTGCACCCTGGGATGGGATGGGATGGGGCCAGAGGTCAGACAGCCTGTTCTGGCAAAAGGGGAGCAGCAGGAGTAGTAACTAGTGACGTGTTTCCTTTCTCACTTCAGTGTGAAACATGGAGGAGAAACTACCCCCTCTTACCATGGGTACTAGCTGCCTGGATGCATCTCAGATGGAAACAGAGCATCCTCCATGTGCGGCTGTCAACAGCAGGCACTGCATGAGGTAAGGACTGTGGCAGGGTACAAGTTCTGGTGGGACATCCCTCCAACTGGCCTCAGTTGCCCTGGTATATGACTATGGACATGCTCTGCATTGCAGCCGCCAGACCCCAGGCGTGATGCCTACCTTGGACCACCTACCCACCCTTTCCCACACAACCGTCGGTGTCTGTGAGCGGGTGATGGGGCACCCTCGGCATGCAGAGCTGCCGTGACCATGCAGAAAGCCTTTTCTCACGCCCGCCCCGTGATTACCTTCCCAAATACCGGCACTTCAGGCTTGCCCTTGAGAAGCAAACACTAATTGCAGCCGCACCCTTTCCTGCCCTGGAGCTGCAGGGCGAGGGTATCCTCAATGTACGCTGTGTTCACCACAGGGGTGTGGGACAGGAACCATCCCTCGTAAAATCGCCCGGATTGAACCTGCTGCCCTCAGCCTGCCAAACTAAACAGAGCTGATGTAAAGCAAACAGCAGTGACAACAGGCTGGCTGCTGGCGAGGGCTGGGCAAGCAGCTGGTTTCCAGTTTGCTGGCCTCAGCAGATGGCGGCGGCGGGAACAGTCCCTGGGAGTTCCCACCCCGCAGGCACCCGACGCCGCGGCCGGGGCGGACCCGAGATTCCCTCCTCTCCCGTCTGCCAGCAGCGCCTGCGCAACCCCAAATCAAAGACAGCTTTTGGGATTGCCGGGGAGCCCCTCGCCAGAGGGACCCACCCAGCGGGCCTTGGCCAGGAATGCCGGGGGATGGGTCCCTCCGCCTGCCTCCCTCCTTGCCGGGTGTTGCACCTAGGAGGCCTCTGGCCGCCACACACTAAGGGAGGAAACTGATGTCAGAGAGAAAGAAGCCCAAAGCACACCCAAAGGCCAGCAGCCCAGGAGGAGACAGAGCGCCAGGAGCGGGGCTCTCCTGAGCGGCCCCTGAGGCTCCGGCATGCAGGGAGAAGCCATTAGTGTGTCTGACCTCTGCCAGTCACCCCCGGGCAGGACCACGGCTGGCACTGGGTCGGTCTGCTGGGTGATTTTGGCGTGGCAGGCTTTTCAAAGGATCCCGGGAAGGGATTCAGAGGGGACCAGGCCACTCTCCAAGAGACAGACCAGAAAACACTGCAACATCTGTGGTTCACTTCTCACTTTCTTTCTATTTATTTCAAGGCTAGATTTCTGAGGTTTGCTGGACATGCACTTCACACACGCCCCCCACTCAGCAACCTGGATGACAGGCACAGCAGGCCTGCGGCACATGTGGTAGGGGTGCTCAGCCAGCACCTGCCTCAGGGCAAGAGCTCATGCCCACTCCTCTCAGAGCATTGTGGCCAATCCATCCATCTGTCCGTCCATCCATTTGTCCCTCCCAGCCCCGGGCTCTTCCTGAAGCTGTGCTGTTGCCACTGCCGGCCAGGTTCCCCAGTGCGGCAGGCTGCACCACCGATCCCAGTTAAAAATAAACCTTCCTTCCCAGCGGCGTTATTTCTAACCCTATGCCCATCTCCCTGCTCAGGTTACCACCCCGCGCCCTCCTGGCGCACGGCGCAGGGGTGCCCAGCAGCCACACGCCGCCCGGGGGGCTGCCGGCTGAAGGGGCCTCTGCTACCCCCGCCGCACACCGCCGCCTTCTGCCCCCGGGGGCTCCCGGGCTGCGGGACTCCCCGGGCCGGGCACAGGGGCCCCGCCGGCAGCCGCGTGGGCAGGACGCCGACGGGGGGGGGCCGGGGACGCCGCATGTTCCGTCCGACCTCGGCTGCCGCCCCCCAAACAAACAACAGCCGCTCCCGCTGCCGTGGCGACCGCGCCCCGCCCGCCGCCGCCGCCGTGGTGACGGGGCCCCGCCCCTGCCGCGCGGCTGACGCGCGCTCCGGCGGGGGGAGGCGGGAGGGGGAGGCGATGACGTCGCCGGACCGTTTCCACGGGAACCACGCGCCGACGTCACGGGTTTGTGTGTTGTCAACGTGCCGCCGTCTCCCGGGCAACGTCAGGCGCCCGGCCCGGCCCCGGCAACAGCGCCGCGATTGGCCGGAACTGCCGGGGGCGGGGCCCGGGCCGACCCCGCCCCCTGCCCGCGGCCGCGCCAGGAGCGGCGGGCGCCGTGTCGGGCAGGGCTGTGCCTCGGTGGTCCCTCCTGTCCGCGCCCCGGGCCATAGCGGCCACAAAGGGCTGTCGGGGCTCACGCCCTCATGGAAATTTAGCACCACGCAGCCGCCTAGTCACCTCCCGTCTCTCCTCCCCCACCCCCGTGGAATGGGTGGGAGGTAAAACTTGGGGAGGCGGTAAAACGTGGAGGTAAAACATGTAGGGTGAGATAAGAACAGTATAATAATTGAAACCAAAGGAAAATACAATAATAATGGTAAATAGTAATAACAATTATAAAAAAAAGGGAAAGGAAAACCAAACAAGTGATGCACAATACAATTGCTCGCCACCCGCTGACTGATGCCAGACCCCAACACATCGCAGTGATTTGTATCTCTGGGGTTGCCAGGTTGACAGCAGAGCTTTTTAAAATATTTTACTAGTTTTTCTGGATTCTGCACTTGTTCGAGGGTAAAATGCAAACACATTGGATGTGCCCACTGCCCTGGTACTTGCCCATACAATCCCACACACCCTACCACTGAACCTGCAGGCCATCAAGATGGGGAGGACAGAGACCTGGCTGGGATGCTGATGTCAGCAAGCACACCAATACTCCAGTGGCCAGTGTAGGTGGGCCATAGGTGGTTCTGGCAGCCTGGAGGGATGTGGAGCAGGAGGGAGGTGGTGGGTACTGACTGACATAGTGGGGATGTGTTGCAGGGCCAAGTGCCCAATGCCCCATTTCAGCTGCACAAGCCCAAACCCACAGCTCCACTCTCCAGTGGTTGGTCATTTTCTTCAGGCTGCCTCCAGCCTGCTGGGAGGTGCCAGGTTTGCCTGGGGAAGGCAGGAGGTAACCCCTGTTTAGAGGAACCAGGGGTGGGCCACCCTCCAGACTGCAATACTGGGGGTCTGTGTTATAACACAGGGCACCTTTCTCTCCAGGCTGGTGCCTGCCCACACCTGCACTGGCACTCGGTGCCCAGCTAGTCCAGCACTGGCAAGTGGTGTCTCACACTGATAAGAGGTGCCAGTTCTGCAGCCCACTGAGCTCTGCTGAGCTCCTAAAGCAAAGAGGGACAAAGCAAGTTAACCTGACACCACTGGCTTGGTGGTTGTGCCCCTGGCAGCCAGGCTCCCAGGAGAAGAGTAGAGAGGACAAGTCCTCCATGCACAATCGCCAAGTCAAACAGTCCCAATGTGGATCACTGTACCTCTTCTGAGGAAGGTCCTTGGGTTTCCAGGCCTATATTGCCTGGCATGTTTATTGTCTACATATTTTCCATATGACCTTGACAAGGAATGAAATGGTTGATCTCTTCAACTGCTGGTGTGGGTCTGGATGATGGTAAGTGCTTTTCTCAGCTTTGAATGAGCTGTGAGCTTGTAGCAGTGAGCAACAGAGTCCTGCAGGCTCTGTTCACTGTGCAGAGACAGAGCAGAGCATCCAGATGATCTGTAAATGTCCTACTTCTCCCAGGTCCTTCTGCACAAGCACATACTTAGCTCTGGTTGTGCAAATACTTAGGAATGGGTTAACACAAAAGATGCTTCCCCTCCCAACAGCTAGCCACGGCCAAACCAAATTGCTTGGCAGATCTGGATCCATGGGAAGGATCAAAGCCTCAGGGCTGGGCTGGCAGTGCTCTGCACTGTTTACATGTATGTATATTCATGGCACTGCTAACCCCAGATGATTTAATAATATTGAATTTCTTATTTGCTACATTTCTTAAATACCATTTAAAGAACCTCAGCTTCCTGGGGCATTCCCAATGTTTGTTCCTAAGGCAGAGAAGGCCAACTCACTGCATAGCCATGCCTTATTATTTATTCTAGTGCTCTGTTACTGGGGTTTCTATTCCTGCAGTCGCAGCATCTTTCCACAGAGCCGATGGCTTCCTTTGGCTCTGCCTTGAGTGCAGCCTGACTGTCCAGCCAGAGTTGCAGCTCAGTCAGAGCAGGAGTAAACACCTTGCTTTCAAGTCTTGCCATTTCCTTTCAGCAGCAGCAACTGAATGTGACTTCACCCTGGGCCAGGGTGGGCTGAGTCTCCGTGAGTCCCTGGGACAGCCCCATCACTTCAAGAACTGAAGACTCAAAAAGAGAGACCTTGCTTGTGTTCACAGTTGTCCTCCAGGGCAGTCTGCCCAGTGTCCTGGTCTCTGACACCAAATAGCACAGGAGGAAGGTGATCTGGGGACTACCTCCAGTGAAGCACAGCTGTTCCTCCAGGCAGGGGCAAAGGCTCAGACCGTCCTCCCTCCTAGGCTATCTTCAGCTTTGTGATTCTTTATTTGTCCTAAGTCGCCTTGAGCCTTTCCCCAGAGCACTCCCCAGTCACAACAATTAGAGGGCTTCTGAGCTAAACAATCTTCAACATCCTGTCCCTTCTCTTTATTTCAGCTGCGTTGTTCTCCATCTGCAACAAAATCTCCTTAGCTAAGCATAGTGGCCTTTTCCTCCTTCTTCTCTGTACTTCCTCATTTGCTACCCTTGCCCCATTTTTTCAAGAGCCACTGCACCAGTGGAGGAGCAGAACCCGTTTACCCAGACCCCAGGCCCTTTACCCAGACCCCAGCCCATGGCATAAGCATTGGTGCCACTGCCCAGCCCCACAGGGAAAAGGTAGCTTGAGCAATGTGGCCATCCAACTGCCACCTTTAGAAAGCTCTTGGACAAAACAGAAAGCCCAGGCTTTCTCACGGTTGTGCAGGGTTTTATCACAGGCATCTTGTGGGGTTCCATCAAGGAAATCACAGTGCTCGCCTTTTTTGGATCTTGACTGATTTTCAGAAAAGTCCTGTATGTCACTGGCTTTGAACATGCTGCCTCTCACCAAGCATGAGCTTATTGCCTTTCATTTCAGGAATTTCACTTCTAAATATCGAGTGGATCCACAAATATGTGGATCATTTTGTTACAGATGTTTTCCTCTTGTCCCAGCTGCTCAGTGCCCTGGGATTATAACTGTGAGCATGCACAATACCCTGGGATGGGCCTGTGGCACTGGAGCTGGCGGGGAGATGAGACAGCTTGGCTATGGTGTTCCGGCTTTGTTGTACTGCTGCGATGCACAAAGCGGAGGTGGCGGGAGCAGCAAGAGTTTTGGAGTTTTTTCTGGAGAACTTTGTGCTTGAATTACTCTGAGTTATGAACTCTCGCCCAGGGGGCGATGACTGCCAGCCCGGCCCAATGGGGTGCGCAGGAAGTGCTGTGATGGGCAAAGCCATCTTTCAGACCTGCTGGCTGTGAGCAGCGTATGGGTCCATTGGTGTGTGGAGCAAGGTCCAGCCGTGCCTGGTGAGCTGCACCCACCACGGTGGGTGAGAACTGGTGGAATGGCTCAACTGCATCATCTGCAGTAATTGGCAGCCCATGGCATGCAGCTCTGTGACCACAAGATGCCGGGATGTCTCTGCTCACAGTGTTTATTCTTTAGGATGTCCCTGTCACACACCCAGCTGCTGTGATTATTAATTACTATTTATACTTTCCTTTGGGTATGTGCTATGCTTTTAAGACCAGCAGAGGAGAAAACCCTGCTGTCCTGGAGGCTCCCAAGCTAGGTGGGGGATGATAGCTGCAGTGTGTCTTGGAGGGAGGTCAGGCCCCATGGATAATGTGCTAAGGGCCCTTCTTCCACTCTCTGTTTCCCAGACACATCAACAGAGAGGGCAGGCTCCCACTACTGGTTTATTGGCCCCCTTTCCTGCATTTCTGTCCTGTTTTGTCCTGAGCCCTGTGGCCCCTGTCTGGCTCCACAAGCTTCCCTGGGGCCACATGGATGGAGGGAGTCCCTTGTGCTGTGCTAGGAGTGAATGCAGTGGGGGACAGTGGGAAGAGTGGGTGTGCACATGTGTGCTGGGCAAATTTCAATAATCCCCCTGGAGCCTGCCCATAAAGTCTATACAGCAACAGGTGTTCAGGCTGTTGCACAGCTACTCTGATAGTACGGGCAGGGTGCTTGGGCAGGCAGTGATGGCTTCTCAGGGTAAAAGAGCTATTTCTTGCTATCCACAGCAGTGCTCCCTGCAGGCCAGACCTGCTGCTGGAGTCTGACTCCCAGGTCTCCTTCCCATTCACCTCAGCAGCCTCTGGTTAGCTGGAGGCAGATGCCCATAACATTGTATGCCTGGAGAGAGAACATGGAATCATGGTGCAGTCAGCGCTGCTGACAGAGAGTGGGTTGGGACTGCCATGTGGTTATCAAATGGCAATGCTACTGGCATGAACTTTCCTCTGATGAGGGGCCAAATTTAGGCATGCCATCTCCTGTGCCCAAAGTGCATTTTGGCTGTGCAGCTTGCACTGGCCCACACACTTCAGATGCTTTTCTGCTGTGGTTTTCCTAGGCCAGGTTCAGTTGCAAACTCAGATGAAGGAGGGGTGTGAAAGCAGGGCCAAGTTCCAGTGCTGCACTCTGGGGCTGAGGAGCTCGTTGCTCTGTTGTAAGCCTCAAAGCTGCAAGTTTTCCCATCTTCCTGTTTGGTGGGAGAAAAAGTGGAGGCCACGCAGGTGGAGGGGTGCCATTGGTATGCAGGACAAGATCCTCACTGGATGGCTGCTGTCCTTCTGCCCTGCCAGCTTTGTAATGATGCCCTAGCAGTGCAGTGGGCATGGCATCTTCTGTCTGGCCAGGCATCTGTGAAGAGCCATCTCCCTTCTGGTAAGGTTCAGCAGCCACCTCCTCCTCACCAGCACAGGACCCAAACGTGCTGAGGGCTTGTCTGGAGCAGGGGAAAAGGGTCATGCTGAGATGAGGGACTCAGATGGGGAGAACCTGGCAAAACCCTGCTGGCCCTAGTTGTACAGGTTTAATAATGCTGTAGTGCTCAGCAGAGCTGTTGTCCATTCCTCAGGTCATTCTAATCTGTGATGGCCTAATGCCTCTGCCCATTCCTGGATGGCAAGGGCTACAGGGAACCTCTGTCAGGCTCTGCTGACATGCTGGTGAGGGCAACCCCATCACCCAGGCAGGAGAGTTCACACTTTGACTCTGTTTTGTCCCTGTGGTACCACCTGCTTCCTTTTTTTGTTCTCACACACGCTGCGGTAAAATGTGTGCACCCCGTGTTTGGAGCAAACAACAAACCCACGTCATGTGTTTTTGCTTTCTCTGTTTCCTTGCCTCCACGTGTTAGAAATGTGCAGCGTCCGTGCACTTTCCGTTTGGTACAAACAGATCATGCTTCGTCGCCAGCAGAGATGGCAACAGATGGTTTGCATGGGCATCACAAAAATATTTGGGGCTTTGGTGAAGTGGGCTCTGCTCCCTGATTTCCAGACACTTCTGAGGAGGGCAGTTTGGCTAGAGGGATCCTAGGGCAGTTTGTAGATAGCAGCAGGGCTAAGCAGGGATTTTCTGAAATGTGCCTGGCAAATGTCTGGGATTGGAAACTAATTTGCTGGCATGTCCCTTCTCTGCGAAGTGCTGAGGAGGGACTGCCTTACTTTCAGCCTGGGGCTACTGAAGAGACCACGCTCACCCCACTGCTTCATCAGCCGGCATGGAAGGAATGCTGGCCAGGATGAAGTGCCCTTGGCAGCACAGGAACCTGGGATGGCCCGGAGAAGGACTAGCCCACGGGCCAGTGCTGAGCTGGTGAGAGCAGCACTGGCCCCCGCGGGTCCTTTCCCAGGCAGCGGTGTGGGCCGTGAGCTGCGGCAGTCCTTGGCTGTCCCCTCTGCTCTGACGGGCAGCTCAGAAATAGCAGCTGGCCCAGTTCTCCCGCCCCCGTGGCCCAGATCTCTAAGAACGGAGGTTGCTCGCGCATCAACAGCAACAGCAGCAGCAGCAGGCGCTGCATTTAGCCCATGAGCTCAAACAGAGGGAGAGGCTGCCAGCAGGATCCCAGCCTGGCTGGGTGACGCTCCTGCCTGGAGACTGCGCTGCGGGCTTTGTTTGTTGCTGTAAACACGCTCGCTGCTGCAGCTTCCCTGTTACTATCTATAGCCGCGATCTCTTGGCTCCCGTGCAAGCCGAGTCTGCGGTCTGGCTCCCACCTTAGCCTGACCTGAGCCAGGGCTGCCTGACATCCCCGTCGTGGGTGGGTGTCTCCGGGCTTCGCTGCAACAAGGATCAAAACAAAACCCAAACTGGAGGAAAGGACGAGCCTCACCCCTCTCTCCTCGTCGGTGGTTTCCCTGTGGCCCCTTGCCCATGCCTTGTCTGCTATCCTAGCGCCCCGAGCGCTGCTCCCAAGCTCTCCCAACCTTCCCGGGGGGGGGCTGCGGCCCCCCAGGATTCCCTGTCACAGCTTCCCACCGCCCTGTGCTATTACCCTCACTCTCGACCATTACTCGCACACATAATAAACGAGTCAATAGTGACACATGAGCATAACACGCTCCTCGCTGCAGGTAAAAGGGGTAGGTTGGGCCCAGCTACGGGCAGACCCCTCTCACTGATGGCGACGGGGCTTGACTTGCAGCGCAAAGCGCATCCCTCCCCGGCCGTGCGGGGCCCTGCCGAGGGGAAGGGGTCACCTGCGTGGGGACGGCGCCCCCGGGGGCAGTGTCGGCGGACCAGAGCCCTCGCAGGGTCTCGCCAGGCGAGAGGGGGGATGGGCCGCCGCGTCCCGAACTGTCCCATTCCGTCCCGTCCCGCGCGCCGCCCGCCCGCCGCACTTGGCTGCAGCCTGGAGCGCTTCCCGTCAGTCACGCCCCCTCGCACAGGATGTATCCCATATAAGGATATCTGCGTCAGTGGGTTCCCGAGCCCGGCCCTACCACTCCGCGCGGGGGGGGAAGCCCCGCCACGCCACCCCCCCGCGCTGCCCTGAAGCCCCCTCCGGCCCCGCAGCCGTTCCCCGACCCCGTCGCGGGTCCCTCCCGCGTGGGACGGTGACAGGTGGCGCGCGGCGCGGCCCGGGGGAGGCGCGGGGCGGGGACGGGGCGGGCACGGGGACTGCCCCCCGCCGCCTCCCGCGGACAAAGAGGCGCTGCCTCTCGGTGCGGGCGTCCCCTCGGCCCGGGGATCCCCAGGGTAAAGCGGGGGGGTGAGGGTGTCTATCCCCTCGCCGTTCTGTGGTACCAAAGCCAGACCTCCGCCCTGTGCCCAACTCGCGCTGCCCGGTGACAAGGGCGGTTTGCTGCTCCAGCACACCCAGGAATCCTCCACACTGGGAATCCTCCAGCCTGTGCCCGGGGAAGGCAGTTTGTGGCAGGGGGACATCTCCAGGCGCACCCCCAGCCATGGAGGGGCCATCCCCGCTTCTCCGCCCTCTTGCCTTAGGGTCAGGCTGGCACAGAGACCGCTTTCCCGGCTACTCCAGCCTTCGGTGGGCTCCCACTGTGGATGGGCTGAGGTCTGAGAGGGGCACCCGAGCATCCCGCTGTCCTCCCCGAGCCAGGCCTGGTGCGAGCAGAGCATGGCTGGGAGCAGGGACAGGAGCTGTGTGTCCCGAGGAACGCGGGGTGTCACTTCCAGGACGCGAGGAAATAGCCTCAAGTTGAGGCTCCCCTCAGGAGAGGGTTGGATTGGATACTGGGGAAAATTTCTCCACGGAAAGGGTGGTCAGGCACTGGAACTGGCTGCCCAGGGCAGTGGTGGAGTGACCGTGCCTGGAGGTGTTCAAAAGGCGTGTGGATGTCACTCGGGAACATGGTTTAGTGATGGGTTTGTTAGTTATGGGTTTGTCAGTGCTGGGTTAACGTCTGGACTCCATGATCTTAGAGGGCTTTCCCAACCTAAACGATCCCACGGTTTCTACTCCCGAGCCCCGCGGCTGTCGCGGTGCCTGCCCGGTCCCCCCTCCCCTCCGCCCCCCGTTCCTGACGTCCTGAGCGCGGCTGCGGGAACACAATGAGGCCCCGAGGACGCGGCTGCTCCGGCTGAGGAAGCGGTGCCGGCTTCCTCCGCAGCCCTGCCCTGGCCCCCGCAGCTCCTCACAGCCCGGACACCATGGGCATGTCTGCGGAGGACGAGCGCGCCGCCAGCCCCAGAGGTAACGGGGATGCTGCGCCCCGGGGAGCCGGCGAGCTGGGCAGGGAAGGGATGCTGCTGCTTGCTGCACATTTTGGGGGCTCCCCTGCCCCCTGCCTCACCGGCCCCTGGACCTTTTCCCTGTGCTGAGGCTGGTGCCTTGTGTTCTTGGGTGGGGTGGAAGGCTGGCTGTGCTTCCCGATGGTGATATCTGCGCTGGGGGCAGCGCTGCTCTCTGCACATCTTATCCTCAAAGCTGCTGCCCTTCTCCGAAGCCCAAGGCTGCCGGTGGCTTCCCAGCAGAGCAGGAGCCTGGCTTGGCGCTTGGTGACATCCCCGTGGGGCTGCAGGGAGTGGCTGGGTATGGGGTGGAGGGTAACGATGAAACCAGTTGCTATGGACAG
Organism: Myrmophylax atrothorax; assembly: GCA_026770055.1. Taxonomy (NCBI): domain Eukaryota; kingdom Metazoa; phylum Chordata; class Aves; order Passeriformes; family Thamnophilidae; genus Myrmophylax; species Myrmophylax atrothorax. The sequence continues at coordinate 7,137,625 of JAOXXN010000162.1, read as the reverse complement.
GGACTGGTGTGTGATAACTGTGCTGGTTCTCAGCCCTCTGCCTTGTCCAGGAGGCTTTTGGCATGGCTTTGGACCCTGTGCCAAGGGGAACACTGGGTCCCCCATAGAGTGGGTGCTTTTGGGAGCTCAGGAGCCTCCTATCCTCACCTTTTCTTGGCTCGCCTTCATGTGAGAGCTGCTATCTCTCCATCCCTCCTGCTGACTCACCGCTGGAGCATCAGCCCTGCTGGGGGCTTCCCAGGTGGCATCAGACCCCCTTAGACAACCCACCATTGTGTTTGGGGGAGCAATGGGGATGTGTGCTTGGCCTGGGGACAATCTGAGCTGGCAGGCTGAGTCACAGTTTCCCAGGGCAGCCTTTTCGCTGCCACAGCCACGGTGACATCCCGGTCTGTGGTTGTGGCATCTTGTGGGGGCCCTTGTGAAAGGACCCGCTTGGTGCCATGCTGTCCAGCTTCCCACATCGGGGTGTGCTGGGAAGTCTGCTGGCAGCCAGCTTCCTGCCTCAGAGGCCCTTCCTGCCCCACTTCGTTGTGCTCATTGACCCCTGGCTTCATCCCCAGACGAGGAGTGGCCGGAAGCAGAGAAGGCTGAGAAGCTGGCAAGAGGAGCTGCTCTGAAATGGGCTTCAGGGGTGTTTTACTGCCCCGAGAAACTGGAGGGGCTTGGGCACTACCGGAGCCGAGAGACACAGAGGAACAGCTCCATCCAGTCTCGGCTGAAGGTGAGTGTTTGCCACGGCTCACCACATGGACACTCACAACCTCACCATCTCTACAGGGAGGATTCACAGCCAGGGTGTTCTCTTGTGCATTGAATCATCTTTGTGTCCACTTTTGGCAAAATCTTTTCCTTTGGCTGGAACTTTGTGGGGGGAAATGCAACTGTTCTGGGGAAAAGATCCGGTAACCCCCACCCCCTGCCCTACCCCCAGGCAGTGTCTGAACTGTTAAAATGAGTCTCCCACGTTTCCGACCTTCTTTCAAAATAAAACACCAAGGGGGTTCAGCACATCCCATGTGTGGGAGTCAGCTCTCCCCATCACTGCCCTGTCCCAACAGCCCTTCCCCATGGCTGGGAGAAGGCAGAGCTCCAACCTGCTCCTGCCTTCGGGTCCCCACAGGGGAAACTCTCTCTCTCCACACCTGTAAGGGCTATTCTAATCCCCCTGCACACCTTCCTCCCCAGGGTGACCTGTTTGTATGGCCCAAGGAATGATGAACCCTGTGATCCAATCTGTCAGAGCACTGCAACCTTCTGATTATTTTGGAGACAGTTTCTCCCACTCTGAGTGTGGTTGAATTATCCAGGAGTGAAATTGTTTTAAGTGATGTGACCTCAGAGAAAGCAACTTGTTTCTGATGATGCTGGGTAGCAGAACAGTGCCTCCTTGGCACCAGGAGCCAGGCATTAAATGGGTGGATAGGGCATGGAGATGTGCCAGTGCCACTGCAGGGCTGGAAATTATGGAAATCCATTTGGGAGGAGGGTTTGTATGGCCACTGAGGTACTTCATGGCATCCATATGCCCTGGGGGGCACACAAGGGCCCTATGGCTTGCTGCTCTTTTGCAGAAGCAAAGTAGTATTTTAAAAGTAAAAGGAGACATCTGATTACTGCTCAACCTCTGGCCTTGATCACCCTGAAGTGATGCCCTTCTCCCACCTTGTGCACAGCAGCCATTGCCCTTCACCCCACCCTGTATGAGCCATTTCTGCTGCTGCAGGGGGTTCCTAGAAGCTGGGTGTGTAGTAGCTGGGTGTGCTTGGGTCCAGTGGGATGGGGTCATTGCAGAAAGTCCGGGAGATGTAATGGTCTGATGGTGTGGTGACAGGGGCAGGTGTGACCTTGTGGGGCTGGGAGAGTGGCTGCAATATAGACCATGCAGGGCCTTCTGCCTTCTGTGGCTGCTCCACTGGCCCTCCACCCTTTTCTTCTCCTCAGTCGACTGTCCAGTCCTACCTGGAGGGGGTGAGTGCGGGACTGGAGCAGCTGCGGTCAGCGGCGCAGGAGGTGCAGAGTGTGTGCCAGGACCTGGGGGCTGCACGGTGGGCCCTGCTGGACAGCGCAGACCACTTCCAGGGCCTCCAGCAGATGCGGACACTGGTGGAGGAGCATGTGCAGCTGGCCTCCGTGGTCCAGGTGCTGCCACAGATCTTCTCAGGTAAGTCACTGGCCAGTCCTGGTGGATTTGAGCTGGAAGGCACAGGGGAGAACTTCAGTCCGACACTGGGCTGCATGCAGGGCTGGTGGCAAAGCTGGAGCAGGCACTCCAGCTTTGCCAGCTGGGTTTGGAAAGCCTCTGTGGGTGGAGATTTCACTGCCTCCCCAGGGCCTGATGCAGCCTGGTGTTCTCTGAGCCCCAGAGCCCAGATCTCCTTCCCCTCACTGTCTCCCTGATAACCTGTACCCATGTCCCTAGTGCAAACGCCCTTCATCCCCTGCACTGAGTCCTGGCATCTCTCCTCCCTCTCTCACAGTCCACGAGGCCTTTTCCCATACCCTGCAGCTGCTCCATGGGCAGCGCCTCCTGGAGGCCCATGCGGAGCTCATGATGGTGGAGCATCTCCGGGATGACATCCTCTCCCAGCTGCACCTCCGCGGGCTCTCCAGTGCCCAGACAACTGTGCTGTCCTACTTCAGTGACCTGCAGCAGCTCAATGAGACCCTGGCCAAGCAGTTATGGAACATTGTGGGCAGCAGCCTGCGGCTGGTGCGTGAGGACCCCGTTCTGTTTGTCACTGCTGTAAGGATCATCGAGCGGGAGGAAAAAATAGATGATACTCTGCTCCTGGAGGCCACCTTCCTGCCCCCTGGCCGCCCAAAGGGCTGGAGGCAGAAGTTCTACCATGTTCTCCAGGACACCATAACAGGAGCCCACTTCCATGCTGTACACATCGATGCTGAGGGGCCAGGCCTGGCCAGGCACTTGGCAGCGCTGCAGAAGGACATTGTGTCTGAGCTGCGTGTGGTGAAGGACCTGATGGTCCAGTGTGTCCCAGCTCACTACAACATCCTCAGTGTCTGCACTACCACCTACCACCAAGCCCTCACCAGCCACCTCCAGGAGATTCTCCGTGAGGATCTGGACAAACAGGGGCTCTTCCTCCTCCTTGAATGGGCACTCCGTGTGTACCACAGGTCAGCACCAACCCTGGCACCAAAGCAGGGGTTGTTGTGGGGAGCTGGATTGTTCACCAGCACATGGGTGAGTTGGGAGAGTGGCTCTGGCTACCAGGGGATGACCACCAGGAGGACAGAGGGAGAGGTAGGAACTCCTGAAAAACACAGGTATTCCCAGCCCTAACCCAGCTCTGCCTTCCAGCCCAGAGATGATGGGTCACCCTGACCTCCTCCCAGAAGTGGATGTTTCTGCTCTCGGTCCCTTGATGTCCCCTGAGCTTGTGGACCAGACAGAGAGGAGATATGTGGTGAAAGTCAAGGTGAGTGGAACAGGGACCCCAGTGACCACCACTGAGCCAAGCATCTGCTCTAATGGCAGCCACAGACCATGAGCCTGTGGGATGAGGCCCAGGGCTCATTGCTGTGCTGTGTTCGGTCTCAAGGGAGTCTGTACTTGACTTTCTTGGGCTGCCTGTGATGGGTGTCCATCCTGCAGGCCAGCGTGGTAGAGTGGATGCAGAGGACCCTGGAGGTGGAGTTCAAGGAATGGTTCAGGGAAGAGGAACCCGAGACAGACCATCAGGGCTTCTTCCAGTCAGCCCTGCCCGTCATTGTCATGCAGGTGGGTCCCCAGCACCGTGGGTGCAGGTGGGACATGGCCATCCTGAGAGCTCCCAAAATGGGGCCGTGGCCTGCAGGCTCTTCCTGACTCACCTCCACTCTCCCCTCCTGCTGCAGATGCTGAATGAGAACATCCACGTAGCTTCCTTGATCACTGACTCTCTGCAGCAGAAGGTTTACAACATGGCCTTGGAGGAGCTTGAGGCATTTCTGGGCCGGTCAGTGGAGCCCCTCGCATCCCTGCTCATCCTCACAGACCCTGGGCCCTGTGGCCAAGCATCATGGGCTGGTGGTGGAGGTGTGCTGTGGGACACCATCCAGGTCACAGAAAGCTCAACAGCCTGTTTACCCATGGGGCTGCTGTCTTAGCCCTTGGGAGCATCAGCTCTCAGGGCTTGCTGCCCAAAATGCTTCTCTGCTGAGACCAGGGGGGTCCAGAATGGGTCCCACTGTCCCACCCTGCCCAACAACCTGTCACTCTCCAACCTGATGGCAGGATCTAGAAAGAGCCAAGAGAGCTGATGGGGGGTTGTGAAAGTCCACGTGCCCCCAGGAGCATCCCAGCTCCATGTCCTTGTGGTGGGAGGTCGGGGGCTCTGCCTGCCCATCACGGTGGCCTCGCTGTGTTGCAGCCTGCGGGAAGCACTGGTGCAGTGCGGGAAGGAGCACCAGCAGGACCGGTCTGTGCCCAAGTACTATGTCTCCTACATACTGGCCATGCTCAACAACAACCTGGCTCTCAGGTAACCTGCACCAGCACCTTGTAGCTCTCGCAGCAACCCCACCACCCATGGGGAAGCCACATACTCCCCATCCTCCTGCAGGACCAGTGTCCCCACTGTGCTTCCCAGGCTACCTGTACCCTCTCTTCTCTCTTACAGAAACTCTGTCTCCTCCCTGCATCCCAACGCTGCCCACAGGGAAGTCCCTGCATCCCTCCAGTCTGCTCTAGACAGGATGCAGAAGAAAGCCTGCCAGCTGCTGCTGGAAGAGATGCTCCTGGACCTACAGGTATGTTTGTTCACAGCACCTGAGGCTGACAAGGTTGCAAGAAACCTGGCCTCAGCAAGAACAGCCCTACTGCAACACCCCAGACACAAGTTATTCCTGCCAGGGATCCCTGCCATGTACTCCATACCCTGCTATCATCCTGCAGACATCTCTGCCAGCCTGGCTCCCAGACCTTGATAAACCACCCGATGTCTGCCACCAGCCAGCACCGCCCTGTATCACAGGGGCAGATGGTTTGTGGCCCCCAAATCACTAACGGACAGAGACCAGGAGCCATGGGCCCCCCAGGCTGCCTTATGCTCCTTCTTATGGCTGTTTCATGGCAGAAAACCAGCTGGAGAGCAGCAATGTCCGTGCAGAGGATACAAATCCATGTGCAACTGCCCAAGTAATTTCCTGCTAGTGTAGGCAAATTTAGCTTTCCTGGAGTCTGGACCAAAAATCTGGAATAATTAACGGCATTGCTATTTAGGGCTTGAATGCCATGAAAACAAAGGAAGAGCCAAAGGGTGAAGATCTCGCCGGCAGCCGTGGCCCCAGCAGAGACAGAGGGAGTGTGTGCCTGCAGGCAGGAAGACAGGCAAGGACAGCAGGGCAGGAGTAGGAAATCAAAACCCTCAGCCAAAAACATGTTAAGTCTACACAAGGGAAGTGGGGAGGAATGGAAATTAAAAATAGAATCAAAACAAGACAGGCCAAAAGCTTGCTGCCTGCACCTCAGGTGCTGCATCCTGACCCAAATAAAGCGCCAAAATGGGGCTCTCAGGGTGTCAGGGAGGGACAGCCCCAGGGGTTTCCGTTATTTCCTGACCTAGGCCACTCTTTTGGTTTTATGTTGAGTTTTGGCTGGCAGCAGGGGCTTGGGAGTTTTGCAAGGCAAAGTGGTTGTGCTGCCAGGCAGCAGGTGGGCACCAGCTGTGGGTGTCATGCCACCCTGAGCTGGCAGCTGCTGCGAGAGCGATGCGATGGTGCAGGGTACAGACACTGCTCCTCTGCTCCTTTCAGCCCCTGTGCCTGCAGCTGCCTTCCCGCAAGTGGCTCTCTGGGTCCCAGCTCGTCAGCAGCATGTGTGAAGTGATTGACAAGTATGCAAAGGACTTCTCCCACGTCAGGAAACCTGTCTTCACGGTACTGGGTGTCCTTCGAACTGCTGCTTGTGGGTAGTGCAGGGAGGCTGAGCAGTTGGGCGCCAGGGTGCAGGATATGGAAGATGCAGTTGCTGCTGGGTTTGCTGGAGAGCTTGTATCCTCTGGAGCAGTCCAGAGAGCACTGCCACACAGAGATGTTCAGGGCTTCCCCCAAATCCAGCTGTTTTCTCTGTCCCTTCAGTCACGGCTCTTCCCAGTGGGTTGTCCATGGCTTGGTGTTGTATCCAGTCCTTTTCCTTTTTGCTTTTCCTTGGGGAACTGGGGTCTAATAGGGGTCTGTAACTGGGGTCTGTAAGTGCGATGCCAGCACTTACAGATCTCCCCTGCCCAGCTCCTGCTGATGGAGAGCGAGCTCCTGGTGGCAAGCCAGTACCTGCGGGCGCTCATGCAGAAGAAGATGGTGTGCAAGAACGAGGAGGAGCGTGGCCAGCTCTGCGACCGCCTGCTGCAGGACGCCACGCAGCTCCGGGAGCTCTTCTGTGGCCTGGTGAGAGGGGCCTGAGTGTGCCCTGGGAGGGGAGCATCACCCAGTGAGGTCAGTTAAAGGAGCCCACAGCTCACCTCTGTCGCACTCCTGCTCCCCTCCAGCCCACAGCAGGTGGGGTGGGGGCATCAGCCCACAAACAAGATGTGGCTGTTATTCTTGAGTGGTTGTGAGGCCAAGATGGGAGGAACTGGATGGATTAGGGACCTGGGAGATCATGACGCTGCCCAGCAGGGGTTTGTGGTGCTGCACAGCAGCCCCTGATGGGTGGAACATGCTTAGTGGTAAGACAACAGCTGCAGAGAACCAGGACCCCACGTGAGCACTGAGGACTCAGCTGTGTCTAACCAGCCACTGTGGTGACCTCCTCTGGGTCTCACACCTGGCTGCTTTCCCTCCCAGGGCCTGGATCGGAGCCAGCAGAGCCTGGAGGCTGTCTTTGCTCTGCGGGAGCTGCTCTACCTCAAAGACCCAGCACTACTCAGTCTGGAGGTGCTGGGCTTCATCACCAAGTACCCTGATGCCAGGTAAGGTGACTCCTGCAACAGGGCCTAGATGGGAATCTGTCCAGGAGAGGCAGTCTGGGGCTGGACCCTGTGAGGTGACACTGCAGAGCAGGCAGAAACTCAAGCCTTTTCCCCCTTCTCCCTGAGATTTCCTTTTCCCATGCTGCAGATTTGAGGGGGTCCTTGCAAAGTCTCAAAGGCAAAGATGTAAAGGAAAAAGGAGTTCTGCTGTGGCATTCACACATCTGGTGCCCAAACAAAGTGTGAGAAATGACAAAACAACAAGTTGGAAATGTGAAAAACCAAATTCATGTGGTTTGGGGGGTTATTTTCAAGCAAATTTTAAAGTTTGTTTCATGCAAAGTACTGGCTCTCCCCTGGTCTCAGCTTGACTTCTCTGGATCACGGGAGGTTTGCAGGACAGGAACACCGTGGGTGGTACTGTGGGCCAGCAGCATCCTGACTCACCTCTTGCTCCTGCCCAGTGATGAGCACATCTCCACCTTGCTGGATCTCCGGGGTGACGTCTCCAAGGAAGTGCGGCACGTGGTGCTGGAAATGATGGCTCAGCACCCCCAGGTCCTGCCCGAGGGCTACCGGCCCATCTTCAGCACCATCCTGGTGCCTGTGCCAGAGCTGCCCTTCTGCCTTCGCAAGGGCAAGTGTGCCTGACACTGCCCCACAGCCAGCTCCCTCCTGCCCAGGAACGGGCCACGCGGGGCATCTCTGCAGCTGCACGTGGGGGGAACGGAGGTGACATGTGGCATCCCCTGCACGCAGCACCTTGCCCTGTGTGTTGGGGACAGTCTGGGTACGTGCCATCCTCCTCTGGTCTTGCCTCATGGAGCAGACTGTCCCTTGCAAGCACCAGCGCTGGGATACCTGGATCAGAGGAAATCCAGCCTGTTGCTATTTTGCTGGCCTGCTGGGGCAGTGACTGAGGGCTGCTCAGGCCTGGCCCATTGCCTGCAGGAGAAAGAGGAGTTGCAGAGCAGACAGGAGTCTGCAGCTGGGGCAAATCCATGTCTCCATGGGGCTGCAGAGATATTTTGGTTTCTCCAAGTCTCCAGCGAGCCCCCTGAGACAGCATGTCCTGACCATGGAGCCTGCTACCATCCCAGCTCCAAGGCAGACTGGAGTCTTACTGGGAGCAGGGTGGTAGGAGGGTTTTAGCCATGAAAGGTCTTCTGGGCTCAGCTCCAAGGTCAGGTGTTGCTGGTCCAGCCTGGTCCCTGCATGGCCAGTGGAGAGCAGCTCAGCCAGCTCATCATGGAGAAGGGCAGCAGTTGGTGTTCCTGCCCTGGGCAGAACCATCAGCTCTGAGCTCCTGCTGACCTGCCAGACTTGTGGCACTGGCTAGTTTGTCACCATCCAATACAGGACTGGAGTCCAAGGCTCTCCAGCTGCATGGAGAGCATGGCTGTGTCTGGTGTGTGAAGGATCCTCCTGCTCCAAGGTTCCTCTGTGATGGCCAGCACCGTCCTGAGCACTGGCTCTCCTTCCATCATCCTCTGCTGCTGCCTGGCCCTTGGCCATCTGCTCCCCAGGTGCCAGGAGAAGATCAGGAGCAGCCTGTGTCTCTGCCTACATCCTTGTACCCAGCCCCTGCAGTGCCCTAGGAGACCTCCATGTTCTGCCATGCTTCCTGCCCTAGGGTGGGTCACATCCTGCTGTCCTTGTGGAGCATCCCTGCTGGAAATAAAGTCCTGAACTCTACACTGGCTCCCCAGCGTCCAGGCTCTGCTCCCCAGTGGGTCAGGACAGGGATCAGGGCATGAAGGTGGCACAGAGAAGGGAGATCCATCCCCATGTTCAGGATCACCCCAGGGCTGGCTCCCTGCACTCGGTGCCACCCCAGGGAGATCACTCAGGGATATGGGGGATGACACTATGCATCCCAGGTCCAGGACACAGCAGGCTGTATTGCTCCCCAGCCCTGGGGTGAGGGTCAGGCAGCTGCAGTGCTGGGGGGATGCTCAGTGGTGGACTCAACCTCAGCTTGGGGAGCTGCCCCCTGTCCTCCCTGGGCTCCCAGGGTGTTTCCCCAGCTGGTCACAGCTCCAACCTGCCTGGTAAGTTATCTGCCATCCCCACCTGCCCCTGCTGGCTCTGGGACTTGCTCACCTGCACGAGGGACATGGTTCAAAGGGTGGCTCTGAGCCCTGGGAACATCCAGCTGGGCCCAGTGCTAGCCCAGGCCAGGACTTCATGGCCACATGGAAAAAAAGCTCTAGTGCCAACAGATCTGAAACAGATCAGGTACAGGATCTCCCACACCCCGACACTGGTGCCCATCCCAGCATATTCAGCTCCACTGCTATCCCAGCTGGGTGCCCACAAGCAGCCCCCAATACACCACATCACAGCCTTGTGGTGCTCTCCCCTCTCCAGCTCCACAGGCTGCAGTGAGAACTGACACAACTCACTGCAGCAATAGCCCAAGCACCCCAGGTGTCTTTGGACAGCACCTTCCCACATTCTTGTGAAAGGCACTGTATGTGCCAGGCTTGGCCTGTCACTGCTGCCCACAGCTGACACAAGGCCACAGGGGGACCTTGACCTGCCTAGCTACAAGCCACGTGGCCTCCTGTCCGCTATAAAGCTTGTGGCCCCCAGGGGCTCAGCCAGCATCATTCCAGGATGGCATTCCTGTGGGTTGTTGCTTGCCTGGCCCTTGCCAGCGCCGTCTCAGGTAAGGGCTGCTGCCCAAGGGTGTGGGGAGGTCCTTTGGGTGCAGCAGGACGCCAGGGAGTGGGACAATGGGCCACCCGCAGCAGCGCAGGCAGCCCTCAGCTACGAGCCCTGAGCTTTTGGGGTCACCCTTGTGCCCCTCTGCCTCTCCCACAGGCTGTGGCGTGCCTGATGTCAGTCCCTCGGTGGTCTACAGCGAGAGGATCGTCAATGGGCAGAATGCCGTGCCCGGCTCATGGCCCTGGCAGGTGTCCCTGCAGGTATAGCACCATCCCACTCCCCAGGCAGGGGCAGGGGCAGTGCCCCAAGCACTGCAGTGGCACGACACAGCGCGGCACAGCAAGCTGGGCATTGTGGCTGGGAGGTGGATGGGCACAAAGGGGCCCTCTGCCTGTCCCCAGCTTGGGGGTGCTCAGCCTGACCAGCCCCAGCTCCTCCTCCCTCTTTCCTCCCCAGACCCGCTCAGGATCCCACTTCTGCGGCGGCTCCTTGATCAACCAGTACTGGGTCGTCACAGCTGCCCACTGCAACTTCAAGTAAGGAGCCATGCCCAGACGGCCCACGCTGGTGCCACTGGCAGGGGCTCGGAGCGTGCTGGGCACTGCTGAGTGGCACTTGGGCCAGCCCCAAAGGCCTGAGCAGCCCAGGGCCTCCTCCCAGTTGTCCACATGGTGGATTCCCTCGGGTTCCTGTTCCCACCCCAGGGTGTGGGCTGCCTCATGTCCCCCTGACTCTCTCTTACCTCTCGCAGCCCGAGCGCCCATGTCGTCGTGCTTGGGGAATATAACCTCGGCTCCAACACAGAGGCCATTCAAGTGAAGACTGTGTCCAGGGTGAGCCAGGCTGGTCCAGGGACGAGGCTGCAGCTCTGTACTGTGGCTGCCCCAGCAGGGCAGGCATGAACATCACGGTGTTTCTCTGCAGGCCATCACAAACCCTGGCTGGAACCCCAACACCATGAACAATGACATCACTCTGCTGAGGCTCTCCACGCCTGCCCAGCTGGGATCCCGTGTGGCCCCCATCTGCCTGGCCCCTGCCAACCTGGTTCTGCCCAGCAACGCCCAAGCTGTCACCACTGGCTGGGGACGCACCAACCCCAACTGTATGTGTGCTGAGGCTTTAGAGAGGGCTCTGTGTGGTTGCTGTTCTTCCTGGGCGCTCTGAGGGTCCAGGGGTGCAAGAAGGGGTGACACATCCTGGGGGAGGAGGGAGCTGGGCAGTGGAGTTACCCTGTTGGAGCACGTACAAGTGTGTTGGTGCATGCACAGGTGTCAGTGTGTGCTCAGCAGGTTACCCAGGGGTAACTGTGTGTGGGCACAAGTCTGCCCTGTCTCAGGGCTGCATGCACAAAGTGATCCTGCCCAAGGAAGAAGGGGTACACTGGCATGTAGAGGGAAAGCACTTTGCATGGCAGCACTCATGTTCTGGTGTACCAGCTGATTGCCCAGAGCACCTGAGCACTCTCCGGGAGACCAACCAACACTGAGGTGATCTAACGGTGCTTCTTTCCTGTAGCTCAAGCCTTGGCAACAGTCCTGCAGCAGGTAACCGTGCCCCTGATCTCCCAGAGCCAGTGCATGCAGTACTGGGGCAACCGCATCACCAGCTCCATGCTCTGTGCCGGTGGGGTCGGTGCCAGCTCCTGCCAGGTAAGGAGCCAAGCTCCTGCTGCACCACAGGGTGGCTGGGGAGGAGGAAGAAATGTGGGGTCTTAATGAGCTCCCACTGCATCACAGGGAGGGCGAAGGAGGAGGGTATGTGGGGTCTTGCATCCATGGAACCAAAGATTTAAGCTACAGCACCTGGCTGTGCCCAGGGGACCAGTTTGGAGCATGTGCCAGGGGCACTAAGAATGAGTCTTCTCTGCAGGGTGACTCTGGTGGACCTCTGGTATACCGGAATGGGAACGGCTGGATGCTGATTGGCATTGTCTCCTGGGGAACCTCCAACTGCAACACGCGCACACCAGCCATGTACACCCGTGTCAGCCAGTTCCGCAACTGGATCGACACCATTGTCGCTCAGGGTTAAAGCAGTGTCAGTGATCCCTTCACTGGGATTAATAAAGTATCAGCATTTGCTTGTGCCAAACACTGCCTCTGCCTCCTTTCTCCTCATAATGCAGACTGGGGTGGAAGGCACATGGGGAAGCCCGGGGCACCTCGTGCTCCTCTCCTGAACCCAAGCACTTCCCAGAGCTGGACCTTGGTGTCCAGCTGGGACCCAGGCTCACCAGGCTCAGCACCAGAAAGCACTGCTCAGCTTGCAGTGGAGGGTGGGTGCTGGTGGGCGCACAGGATCCTGAAAGATCCCTGCATGCAGTATAAAGCCATGACTTGTGCAGCAGCCTGGGAACACAGAGCTGAAAGGGAGAAGTGCTGAGAGCAGCTCCAGGTCTTGGGGCAGGGGGAAGGGGGTGGCTGGAGAGCAGCATGCTGCTTCACACCTGCAGACCTGCCAGGTAAGAGAGCAGCAAACTGAAGGCCATCCCAATGGAAAATCTGAAGATGAAAACAAAATTCAAGGTCAAGTGACAGGTTTTCACTCAAATGTTGAGCCAATGGCTGGAGTAAAAAAAAATAAGTCTTGTGTGACATGGGAGTAACAAGGCACATGTTTGGTGAATCACAACCCAGTTCCTGACTGCTCAAAACAGAGCTAGTGATGAGACACTGTGGACAGGAGCAGGATCAGGCTGTCCCAACATGAGGCACAGGGTTTATTTTTCCTTACCAGTTATGTGAATGCAATACAAAACCTTTCCTATGTGAAACACTGCCCCAAAAATGATGTGATCACTCTGTCAAGCAGCTGCAGAGACAATGTGATGCTACACAGGGACATACCCATGGGAAGGGGTATGGAACACCAATGGAGGGCAAAAACAAATAGTCTGGCCCATATGGTTTGAGTTGAAAAAAAATCTGCTCAAAAAAAGCCCAGGGCTGATAGTCAGATAAAATTTAACTTCATTTGTTTAGTTTGGTCAGATAAAATTTAACTTCATTTAGTGGTCTGCTCTGCAGGGAGCTCCTAACTGACCTTAAAGCCAGGGGAATGTCAGAGATATGGGAATGGGCCATGTGGGCAGAGGAAACTGGTGGCTACAAGGAGCTTCAAACAGGAACTGATCAACTACAGCACTATGGGTCATGTGCTCTGTGTGCTCAGGTTACTGTCAGCCCTCCTGCCAATGGGATGGGGTCCCCTGTCCCTGAAAAATCACCTCCTTTCTAGGAGGAGGTGGCTCAGGACGGGTGTGCATTTATCATTTGATATTACAGGTTTTTCTTTTGGTCCATAAAAACTGCTCAGAATGAAACTGTAGAGCTGAAAAGTGTTTGTGTGCAAACCAGAGCACTTCTCTGGCCCATTTTGCCACTTTGCAGCCAGAGAAAAGTGAACAAAATGTCCCAAAGTGCCTGTTCAGCCCCCCAACCTTGCCTTCCAGTAACAGGTCAAGTGGCTGCCTCACCCAGAGCATCCCATGGGCATCCCATCCCCACACAAGTTCTCCCTCGGGTAGCTCCTGGACTGGCAGCTGCATTAAACCAGCAAACTATTTTATGGACAGTTTGGTACCTTCTTGCTGTGATCCAAGGACATGTTAGAGATGTGAGCAGCTCCTGGCTTTCCATGTGTTTACTGACCATCATTCCCAGCCCGGAAATCAGCGCCTTCCAGCAGTCAGTCCACAAGTGATCCATGAGGCAGAAGTAACGACAGCAGAGCCATGGGGTACACAGAATACATGAACATGTTTTAGCAGACTGAGTACACCAAATAAATAATTCTGTACACTAATTGTAACATTATGGACTAATTACAATGATTCCAACTTCATCCGAAACAACAGTCCCTAGAGTAAAGCCAGGACTCAAAAGGCAAGTCACAGAATGGGACCCTTTTCAAAACAGTCCCATGAGGAGACTGACTGGATATGACTGGAATTACTTCCAAATCGTTCCAACCCAGCACCGGAAACTGGGCAAGCAAAAATAACATCAAGTGCCGGAAGATCTCCGATCCCGAGAGCTTCCCGGGAGGTGTCTTTCCGTAGTGAAAGGCAACAGGAAAACCCAAGGCATCTGAGCGTCCACAAAGGAGCTGCTGCTTTTTAACACACCTCACTGGGGCCATGGATCTGTTCCATGATCTCTTCCACATTCAACAGACAAACAGTGCAATGATATCTGTAACAGCAGCGAGACACTCGCCTGTCACACACAAGGGATCTACAGTATTACCAGGTGGGGGGGACAGCGGGAGAGGGAATAACTGACACCAGGCAGAGCTCCCTCTGTCCTCGGGACGCCAAGGGCAGAAGGTACCAAGCTCCATGATGCTGCTGCATCCCTGCTGCTTCACATTTATTTCTTTGAGGAGTTTCCTGCACAGTAAGGCACAGCTGACACACAGGCACCTGCCCCTGGAGCACCCAAGAGCTGCGTTCTTAGTACAGGATGAAAGGGGAGACTGAGTGGTCAAAGAAAGCACCATAACCCCCCCCAGGAGTGGTGAAGGCAACTTAGAGCTGTGTATGCGGCACTGAGTGGTACAGGCACTTTGTGGTATTTTCCAAGAGGAAGCTGAGTGGGTGAGGGGCTGGGACAAACCACCCTCCCTGCAAGTCTTAGGGCTCACAATGCTGCCAGAGAACAGTTTGCAAGTCCTCTTCCCCAAATGCCAATCTCTGTGTTGCTTTGCATCATTTAGAAAACGAAATTAAGTCAAACAATTGAGATTGTAATTTATCCCACCTCAAAGCTTCCAAATCTTTAGTGTCATCACTTAAAGTATGAGCATGGCCCCAGCAGCACAGTAAGAGGCCTGTAACAGCCACACACCAGTTGCCTTGTGTGGTACAAGATCATATTGACCTGAGCTTGCACTGCAGGTGCTCAAAGGGAGCCTTCTCCCACCTGCAAGGCACCACAGGGATGCTTTTACCTTGCCCCAGGACTCACCACAGCTCCTGCAGAGCCAAACCCAGAGCTGCTGCCCAGTAGCTGAGTGCACCATCACTCCTATTCCACTTTGCATTACATAAAAGTTGACTCTATTAGTACTTCAGCCAAATACTTGAGTAGAAAACAGGACTGAGAAATAGAGCAGGGTCTAAGAAAGAATGTAAATTACCAGGACAGAAAAATCTGACCAGGAAGAGGAAAATATCCAGATTCCAAAGGAGTTAAGAGTCTGAGGGTTTACCACATCCAAAACAAACACAACACAGGCCCTGCACTGCAGCTGGTTTCCACATTGCTACTGAAGCCAGTAGGTCTGAGCCCTTTTGTCTGGGCTTAAGCTCCTCACAAGGCTCTAAAGCTTTCCTTTACGTAGGGCTGTACACTTCCAAGAGCAATGTAGACCAGGAATTGGCAGGAGCATCTGGATGCTATCACAATCTCAGTGTTAAATAGCACAGACTTCTTCTGGATTGAAGGAAGGGGAGTTTCAACCATTGGGCTGACATGTTAGTTTTTTAGAAGCCTAAGAAGGGTGAGAAAGTAAATCAAACATGGACCAGCAATTGCTGTTTTAGCAAAACACACAGGAAAATACATTACATACTCAAAAATCTGGATGCAAATCCATAGAGCCTCTAACACTATTTCTGGAAGACTTTTTCACATTCTTTTCCAATAACCCTCAAAAAAAAAAATAAAATCAAGAAGTCAATAGGCCACATTCTTTGATGCTGTAATTCCCTCTCCCAAGAGAGCAGCCAAACTCCCAGGACAAAAGGATGGGATTGTTTTACACAGTACTGCTAAGTTCCAAAAGACAAACAACCCTAATTCCCTTTACTCCTTAAAACTGCATTTCCCTGAAACAGAATACTCTGGGAAGCAACACCCTGAGCTGCTCCACTGTGTCTCAAGGTATGAGGAAGTCACAAACTTACTGCCCAGAGAAGCTTTGGGTGCCCCATTCCTTTAAGTGTCCAAGGCCAGGTTGGATGGGGCTTGGAGCAACCTGGTCTAGTCGAAGGTGTCCCTGCCCATGGTAGGGGGTTGGAACAAGAAGGGTTTTAAAAGGTCTTTTTCAACCCAAATCACTCCAGGATTGTGTACTGATTCCAGCCTCAGCATCTTTAGGCCCTGCTCTCCCACAGTGTGCCCCAGGATGCCTCCCCAAGGTGAGCATCTCCTTGAGACACTGGGGGAGTTGACTGCACACACCCTGCATCCCTTCCAGAGGGTGCACATGGACTCAAATTCATCCCTGTGGATCCTTCTCAGGATCAGGTGCCATAAGAGAAGACTCATGAACATTTAGGACTAGGTCCAAGACCATCACCCAGCACACCAATCCCCGATTCCTCTTTGTAAGAGCATCTCACCCAGAAACAGCAGGAACGTACCTGGGAGAGGGCTGTGTTTGGACACGGACACACCACAATCTGCCACTGGGTGTCACTCCAACTTCATTTTCCCTGCATGACCCAAAGCAAGGAAAACAAAAGTACTCATAGACTTGTAGATTTGCACCCCAGCCTAACACAAAGACTGCACTCGGAGATGGTCTGGAACACGCAGCTGTTACCTGTGTTCTCCCAGCACATTCAGGACCAAAGGAAGGCTTCAAAAAAACCCCCTGTGAGCCAAATTAGGCCACTTTTAAGAGCCAAAGGAGATTAAAAAAATTAAATGGAAAAGTAGAAAAAACATTTCTGAGATATTTTAGCTTCTAAAATCCTCAAACAAGGCACTCCTGAAAAGTGTAAACTCCTGAGACTTAAGACCAACTGAGCACTGAGATGCTCCTATGGAATGATGACAGATGATCAAGGTAATTCACAGTGAAGAGGTTCATAGAGGACAGATTGAAGGCACCAGAACTATGGCTCAGAATTACAGCACTTTGCCTGTCCCTCCCTATACTTGACCTAGCTGAAAACATGCCCTAATTGCAAGGATAAAAGCACATGAGGAATTGTTTTTGAGCTGGATCTTCTGACGTGGCATTTGGATCATCACAGTTTTCCAGACAGAGTGAAAGAAAGATCACTGGGGACTCCAGGGACACTTGGATGGAGCTCTGCACATCTCCCCTCTGCCTTCAAATACTGTTCTCTGGGTGCAAGAATCCCTGCAGACACTGAACTTAGAAAAAGAACAGTGCATGAGCCAACAGTGTTATAATCGAATAATGGAAGGAAAGCCTGTAAAGCTTTTCCCCAAGTTTACATTGATTTTTCCATGTAAACAAGAAAACATTGAATTTGTGAAGAGAAGAGTTATTTTTCTAGAAAAACCAAAGCCTCTTATGATCCCATATATGGGCTTTATTATTATGGCCTTGGTCCTCTTGCTGCAATTCCCAAGCAGCAGCGTGCCTGAGGACCACAAACACCTCTGTACCATGGAGAGGCAGGCTGCAGATATCCAGTATTGCTCATGTATGTGATGGATCCTCCCTTCTGTCAATTCACCCCCAGACACAGACCATCACCACCAAAACCTGACACTTCCAGGAACCTAGGCAGCAACACCTCGCTTCCCAAAACATATTCCACCCCAAAGTCATGATGAATGACATTGCTCTGAACTTTTCCTGGTGAAAAACCAGTTGTGAAAAAGAGCAACGAAGCAAAAACTGTCTCAGATGAGAAGATTGTTGTTCTGCTTTGTGAAGGTGAAAAAACAAGCCTGGTCAGCCCAGAGCTCAATGTTCCTGACCTCCTCCCCACCTTTATTTGTCATCCCACAAGAGAAGGATGAAGGAACAGTATGGGCAGACATCTGCACATTGCCTGTGCATTTTGATGGTCTAGTGGTCAACAGGAAGGGTCTTGGCTCAGTTCACCAGTTTGACCCTCTCACACTAGAAAAACACCTGTTTTATGGACAAACATGCAAAACAATCTGGGGAAGGCCATGAGGACACCCAGGAGGTTGAGAGATCACAGTGCCTGGGTGTGATGCTCCAAACATACCGAAGACTCTTTGAGTAGTGGCTCAGAACCAGAAGTGCTCCGAGGGAGCACCCTGCCATCACCTCACATGCACTGCACCCACAGTCCAGTTAATGCTGGTCTTGAGGGGCTCCTGCTTTCAGAGAACTGTTCACAGTAACACGAGGGACACTGAATCCTTTATAAAGCAAAACGTGGCAAGCTGGCTGCTCTGCTCTGTCAGAAATCACGTCTAGTTTACAGCTCATGGTAACAAACCAGGGAAAACCATGTGAGGAGGTAAAAGACACTAAGGACATTTTTGTTTGCAGTCCAAGAGTTGAAAAAAACACAGTTTTAGGGAATTCTGTTAATGCTGATGAAAGAAAGACTGGATGTGATGTGATAGGATGGTAGCTCAGAAGAAGGGGAGCCTGCAAAAGATGCAAAGTTTTCAAAATAACATGCAAAACCATGCAAGGGATTTAGAATTCACCCCTGCTACACACAGTGGCTGTCCTCAGGTTTCCTCTGCTGTATTCTCCACCACATGCGCTGAGCTTGCTGTGGTTATGGTTATACACCATCCCAGCTCCGGGATGGGAAGAACATCCATAGAAATTCAACTTTTCTTTTTTCCCCCTTAGCATAGAAACCTCAATCTTCTCCCACTGAAGCTGCTTTGTTGTTTGCTGACCATGAGGGACTGTGGCCAGTACAGTGAGAGCTCCCTGGAGATGTGACAGTCCACTTCAGCCCTTGCTGACACTGAAACACAGGCACAGCATCAATCCTGGGAAAAGGCCATGCTCACCAGCCCCCTGAGCTTGCACAGTCTGTATCTCCCAAGCAAGCCCTTTCCAAGTGCACAGCACGAAGCAAACTGGCTTCATACAAAAAGTTTCAAAACCCAGCATTCTCACTCACTGCAGATCTTGTCTCTGCTACCACAAGAAGCCAAATCCATCCTGGAACTGTGCCATCAGCCCCGCTTTGCTGTTCCAACAGATGGGAAGATACCTCAGCAGGCTTGCACAAAGCTCAGCTTTGCAGCCCCCATCTGCAATGAGAGTCCTTCACAAGAGAGCCCCCTGTCACCCACACAGCACAAGGACACCTGAAAGGCAGGTTTTTCCTGAAGAATTTAAGTCACCTCTAACAGCTCTAAGACATTTGTGCAACATCTCCAGGGCATTGTCACTGCTGACACTCCCAGACTGGGCTTCCACTACTCAAGCCCTTACTTTGATGCCACGGAGCAATTTGTGGCCATCCCAACAGCTCCCACCACCACCTCACGCTTCCAAAGCAGAAATGGCAGTGCTGGGGCAGCACAGACACATCAAGCTCTGCAACCTGCAAACAGGGAGTAGCCTGGAACCACTGGAGTTCTGGTGTAGTGGACATGGTCAGTAATGCTCACAGGGGTTATAGCCCATCCCAGCTTTGGGATGGGAAGCACATCCCTAGAAATTCCTCCCTTTTTTTTTCCCTTAGCACAGAAAACTTGACTTTCTCAGTCTTCTTTTGAAGGGTGCAAGGTGTGTAACAGGTCTCAGACACGACAGAGCCACAGCACAGCAAGAACAATAAATCCTGCATGGCGGGCACTGGTCTTGCTGCAAACAGGGCAAGGATAATTCAAAGGGTAAACCCTTGACGTCATCAGGCGAGTAAAACCCTCAACGAGTAAGCCCTTGACGTCATCAGGTGGATGGCAGCCCTTGGGGGAAACCTCACAGCTTCCCAGCCACCATGGAAAACTGCTGTCTGGCATCTCTTTGGCGAGGAGCTGGTGGGCAGCCAGTGAGTCAGAGCTATCCCACTTCTAACTGCATATGACTCACACCAGCTTTGCTGCAAAGGCACCACGGAGTCTGACTAAACCAGCCCAAAATTTGTGTGTATATATAATTTTTCAATACATATACACACCCACACGTGTATGTGCACACACAGACGTGCATGCACAGACAAGTGATTTGGTGGGTTTTTTCACACACAAGTGAGAGAAACATAATGCTCTGGAATTAATAAATAACTATGAACAACCAAGCTCCTGGGCTATAGAAAAGGGCTCTTCTCCCCACGTGGCTCCTTAATTTTTGTGTTACTTGATGCTCTGAGCTGTGCTCTGAGCCCACAGGGGCTCCCCCGTTTCTGGGGCGAGCCCCCGTGGCACAGCTCGCAGGGTTCCCTTTCCTCCGCACGGGGGGACACCTCCTCATGGATGGGGGAACACGTGGAGGGAGGGAGGGAGGACCCTGGATGTTCCTCACGGAGTGTGTGTGCACACCTACACCGCAGAGAGGACATCTGGAGAGGCGCCTGGCAGGTGCCAGCCCGGTGTTCAGCCCGTGTACTGCTGCTGGTAGCGCAGGTTGAGCTCCCGCAGCTCCCGCTCACGAACCCGCCGCGACTTGTTGGATTTGGTGGAGCGGCTGGAGCGGGTGGACTGCGCGGACTTGGTGCTCTGGCAGCGGGAAGATGCCCTCTTGAGAAGGTTTTGGGAGATGGAACGGTGGAGGTTCTTCATGGAGGACGAGGCTGCCATGCTGACCACCCAGGGGTGCTTCAGGGCCTGGAGGGCCGTCATCCTGTCGCTGGGGTCCACTGTGAGCAGGCGGTCGATGAAATCCTTGGCCAGGTTGGACACGCTGGGCCAGGGCTGAAACACAAAGGAGCTGATTACAATGAAACATCCCGGCATGGCTTTGATGATTAATCAATTCCTCCCATGCCCACAAGGTGCTTCGGGGCATTCTGCTGCTTCTCTTTTACCCTCACACCTCCCAAGCCATAACTGACAGTATCTGCCCAAGGAACACGAGACACAGTTACTTTAGGTTAGGGGGAGAGGTTGAATCAGTGGGAAATGCACAGTGGGATAACTGTATTCCATTGAAAACCCTCCCTAGCCCAAGTGCTTTGTACCTGACAAAGCCATTACTGCAAGAGCACCATCAATCAGAGGACGGATCCTGACACCAGATCCCTGGGGCTCTTCTGACTCTTCATCTTAAGGCACACATCAAGGGAGAAAGCACTGACCTCTGCACCAGTCCTGGAACCAAAACTAGGGGGAGTTTTCTGCTGTGGAACTTGGTCTCACTCACACAGGGAAATTCAGATGTTGCTACTGGTCAATCCTACAACAGCATTTCAGTCCAGCTGGAAACAACCCCATAAAATGTTCCAAATATATAGAAATTTTCAGGAATGTTTACCAAAGAAAGAGGAAGGAATTTTTTTATAAAATGCTAGTTTTAAAGAAACAAGCCCAAAATAATTAATTAGATATAATAAATATCCTCCCAGCACACCCAAGAACGGCCATAACAACTTATGAATCAAACACCACACATGCTGAATTGTTTCACTTCTGACAAAATTCTGTATTCACACTAAGGTGGGAAGTGAGAACATTTTCTTCAGCGTGAGGTTAAGGCTGTGCTGTGGACAAAGCTAGAAAGAAAAACATGGCAAAATGAACTGTAAGGGTGGAAAGGTGGAGGCAGCATGGCCAGCAGAAAACCCCAAGTGGCAAATGGTGCTGGGCAAGAGCAGGTTTGTGCAACCTCAGGGTGTTGTGTGGGTCTCAACCCTCCTGAAAGCATCAGTACTCAATTTTTAAAGTCCATAGAGCCAGCATCTCAAACAGCATTAAAACAAAGCCTGAGCAGATTCCTGCAATGAAGTGAAGATTTTGATGCAATAATGGTGACCATGTACAAACACAGACATGTAACTGAGTGGCAACACTGTGTGTGGTTAAAAAAGCAAAATGCTGCTCTCCTGTGTCTCTCATTCTTCTCTTCATTGGGTGAGAAAGAAAAGCACCCAGCTATTTTAAAATTCAGAGTCCACTGACTGTACAGCCAGATATAAAGCCTTTTTCTTGTGCAATAGGCCTAAAAAAGGTATGTCCTGATTTTTTTGAGGTTTGCAGTTCATTGCTACTGAAGGCAATTTTTGCTTTCAAAAGACTCAAAGGCACCAGCAAGGGAACAGACGCCTGGGAGGATTTTATAATGAAAGGGAGGACGGTCTGAGAGCTACAGCA
>JAOXXN010000162.1:7096911-7116055 GCA_026770055.1 Myrmophylax atrothorax | reverse complement strand
GGTGAACTCGGACTCTGCCTGAGGAACCGGCTGCGAGGGGCACCAGGGTACACAGTCTCATTTTACAATGACTAAACCCGTCTGGCTTACTCAGCTGAAGTGGGATATATGATCACTGCCAGTAACTATGCAAGAGAAGAGAGGGAAAATGGTATGAACTACTTGAATACTGTCACATGAATAAAAAACTATAAATGCTCCTGAATGCATTCAGGACAGAAATGGAAACGCTCCAGAGTGCTCAGGAAGGAAGCACAGCCTTCTCCTGTGGATCAGATATCACTTCTGTGCTTTGAAATCACATCCAAAATCCACTCCCCTCCACATTTCAGGAACTAAATCAGTTAACAAAAAAAATCTTAACATTCAAGATTCTCTGCCATAGATTAATCAAGGCTGGAAAAGACCTCTAAGATCATCGAGTCCAATGTTAACCCAGCACCACCATGTTCACCACTAAACCATGTCCCCAGGTGTCACATCCACGTGTATTCTGAACAATTCCAGGGATGGTGATTCCACCACTGCCCTGGGCAGCCTGCTCCCATGCCTGACCACTCACTCCTTCAGTGAAGAAATTTTTCTTAATATTCAATCTAAACCTCCCTTGGTGCAATTTGAGGCTATTTTCTCTTGCCCTGCCTACTACTTTCAAATAGTATATTATTATATATAAATACAATTAGTTTGCCATAACCTGTCTTAAATCACTTTTTTCTTAGCTGATGAAATGTATCTTGACAATGAACAGTAAGAGAAAAGCTGGTGCTTGTCAGTAGAACAAGGACAACTTTTGATCAGAGACTTATGAAAGTGTTTATAAAGAGGATAAATAAAACAGCAAAAACCCTTTTCAAAGTTAGAAAAGAACTCCCACAATAAAGGTTCAATTGCAACTGAACACAATGGTCTGTTTTGCAGAATGATGGACCTTTGAGGAGCTCAGCCTTTATGCTTTTCACAACAGAACCAAAAAGCCGAATCTGCGCTGCCAGAGAAGAATATAAATCACATTTCAAGCCTATAGATTTCGTCTTCACTGGCATAATCTCAGCTAATCCCAGGTGGTACCATATGTCCACTGGCAACACACCACCTTCCCTTCACACTCGGGATCTCCAGTCAGACCTGTGGGTTCTCTCTTCCATTGATGGACACATCCAAATAAAACCCAGCAGCAAGATGTTTTGCCTCCACTCTTCCAAGCTTGCCTTCAAAAACATCTATATTTCTGTAGCTTTTTTTATGGGTCACTTTCAGCTATTCATTCAGCTAAAATCACAAAGGCATCGTTACCTGGCTACACCCTCAGCAACTTCCAATCCTTTCTTTCCTTCTCCTCCCCACAGCCACAGCTCACCCCGTTCTGTTTCCTTCACAGAGGACTCATTTTCCACTCTCCAAATAATCCACATGAGATGTCCAAGCTAACGATACATCTGTTCAATTTACCAGCTTTAACTCAAAGTGACAGTAAATGCAGTGACAATTCTACTCTCTGTGCAGTAACTTTTTAAGAACTCTTTACTACCATCTTCACTTCAGTTACTGGCAACTGAAACTACTTAAGATACCTTGAAGAGCTTTCAAGCCACTAGAATGGAGAAAACACATTCACACAACTCCAACCTCACTGTTTTTCTTGGGGTGTTTCTTCCTCTCTTTACCTAGAATCTTTTCCCTTTCTGCATAGCATCCCTCACAGAAATACAATCATACCAGGACCTCCTCCATCCTCTCTTTTTTCAATCTAAATGGAAAGAGATGCACTCACATGAAAAATACTTGAGCACTGACACAACAGTACTTGGAAGCACATCTTCAGGACATGCAGGAAAGCATTATTTCCTCTTGCAGGTGTCAGTAACTGCACAGACCTGGAATTTGAGGCAACCCAAGAGCTACTGTGCTGTTCAGATGCATTTAAACTTCAGTGAACTGAGATTCCTGTGAGTGAAATGAGCCTCTAAACACCAGGAACAACATTGCTTCAATCTTTTCAAGTCTTATTAAAAGATGGCAAATGTGATGATTTAGAATTTGAAGAAATCCATAAAGTCTGGAGAGCCAGGAACAGTGATACATAACCAGCCTGAGCCTTCAGAGGCCCATCCAGTTTAATGAATCCTAAAGAAGAATAAACTCCAAACAAAAGCACATTGGATTTCTCATTATTCCAATTACTCTAGTTTACCACAAATGTTGAATATGGAGTACCTGCAATTAGATTTTTCTTCTGGTCAGCAAACACAAATCAGTTTATTGATCTGTTTATGCAGCCAGAGGTTTGATTTGCTGCACCACACGCACCTTTTTTATTCCACTGAAGCCTCTTCCTTTAAAATAGGTAAGGCTACATTCTGCAGAAGCAATTTTCAACCCCAGCCCCTGGAGAAATGTATCCACTCTCCAGAAACCTCTTATCAGTTGACAAAACAGCAGGTTTAACTTTGCAAAACTCCAGGAACCCTCCCAATTAATACTGCAAGGCAGCGGTTTGTGCAGGAGCCAAGGAAGGCTGACACTGGTATGGCTGGGGACACGAGGGAGGACATGAGTGCAGGACACGAGGTGTGCTCACATGACAGGACTGAAGCAATCTAGAGGAGAGTCTGTCCCTCTGCTTCTCTGAGAGGAGACAGAAAAAGGCTTGGAAGGAAAATGCTCCCATCCAGTGGCCATGAAACATCAGCTACACCCCAACAGACAGCTCTGCCTTTAATCTCCCTGCCACAGTGACACATCCTGCCCTTTTGTGGCATAAAAATGCAACAAATATGAAGAGAAGCCACCAATACTTGTTCCCCTTGCAACCCTGTTCCTCTAGGAAATTATTTCTAATGAGATGCTGTTTTGAGTATAATTTCTGTGCCTCTGTTGGACTGTATTTCTCCAGAAGGGACAGGGACTACAGCAGTTCTGGTGTCTTTCTGCACAGAATCACAGATTTGAGTTGGAAGGGACCCTAAAGATCATCTAGTCCAATCACCTTCCACTATCCCAGGTTGCTCCAAGCCCCGTTTAACCTGGCCTTGGACACTTCCAGGAATGGGGCAGCCACTTCTCTGGGCACCCTGTGCCAGGGCCTCACCACCCTCCCACGAGCTGCAATAAGTACATCTTATCTGCTCACCCTCACGCAGAAGTAATGAGGGTTCCTGCAACAACCAAAGGAACAACAGTACATGTCCATTCTCACATGCAGGCTCAGCAGAGGGTGATGAACATTGTCTTGCCATCATTTTGCTCTCCTTTATCTAATCATCCAAAGCACTGGTGAAGATTTAGCAGCTTTAAGGGGCTCTCCCCTCTGTTCACCAGGCAGGAGCAGGAGTGCCAGGCTTCTGACCTCCAAAGAGATGAGGAGCAGTAAAGCCCAGTACTATTACAAGCTGTGAAGGCTCCTTACATTAAAACAAAACAAAACAAGCCCCCCCAGACGCTGCACCTTCGTAGATAACCTGGAGGACCACCACAGGTTCACTCAGGTAGCCCAGGATCACTCTTGATGCTCAAACTCCAAAGTCTTATCATGGACTGATGAAACTGTGAACCAAGTCTGATATGGCATCAAACAACTTCAGACAGACCTGTTTCTTAGAGGTGACCTGCTTGAGCAGGACCACAGTGTTCCCCAAGCTGACAGTGACTCCTCCCTGGCCATCCAGGAGGTCTCCTCCACTCCATGGACACAGCACTCGGTACACAAGTACCACACACACAGAAGCTCCTTGACACTTTCCCTAGGTGGGAACTTCTGGTAGTTGTGTGCAAAGAAAAGAAGAAACAATCATCTGACTTTCAAGCTTGGCTTTTAGTCTTGACAGTACCCACTGAAGGAAAGTACTGATTTACTGATTCCTATCAAAGTTACACGTTGTTTTCAGGAGAACTGACATGAGCTCTAAAGGCAACATTTATGGGGAAGGAGGCCTGGATCTCCCTTGCCAATCAGCCTTTACAAAAACATGAAGCACAAAGCATGTTATCACAGCTGCAAATAATCACTCTTAGGCCAAAAAGACTGTATCCCAGTCCCAGGGATTCCTAGGATGAGTCTGAGTGCTGGAGAAGCCTCAAAGCACCTGAGAGGCTGAGAAGCCTCACAGCAGCACATGGGTTCCTTCCAGGTTCCCCTACAGAAAACCATCAGACAGCTACTTGGAAGCTTTACAAGACAAAATAGATTTAGTGGGAACGAGCCTGCCCAAACAAATAGACTGGGTTCAATGCATCCTCTTGGTCAGAGGGAGCTGCCTTCACATCATGCACCACAGAACACAAACATGCCATTTCTGTTGTCGTTCCCACTTTGCTGCTGCACTCCCAGTTGTGCCAGCACAGACAGTTTGGTTTGTGCAAAGTGAACCAAACCAGGAAGTTTGGGTTAATTTTCCACCTGGGTTTTCAGCCCAGCCATTCCTTGGCATGACTCACCAAATAACTGCAGAAGCAGCTACATCAGCCCAAGCGAACGACTGGCACAGAATCCAGGATTAGCAACACGTCAACCAAGTATGAAACCCACACCACTGCCTGTCTTACAGCCATAATGACAATGGGAGAAAACTTCCACTGTGCAGATCTGTAGCTGTGGTCCCTCAGGAACGCCAGCTGCTGCTTCTGAGGTGTACCAGCATTCCCTACAAAAGCATCTCCTGAACTTCTAAGCTGTATAAAGCACAGGGCGCATCACCCATCAGCAACTGCAGCCCTGCTACACAACAAACTCAGGGGAAAGCAGCCTCCTTTA
Source organism: Myrmophylax atrothorax (assembly GCA_026770055.1). NCBI lineage: Eukaryota > Metazoa > Chordata > Aves > Passeriformes > Thamnophilidae > Myrmophylax > Myrmophylax atrothorax. The sequence goes on along the minus strand of JAOXXN010000162.1, from coordinate 7,111,302 downwards.
CAAAGCCTTAAAGAGCTCTCAAGTGTGTTATGTTTTATTCAGACTCGGGCTCCGAGCCTGGGGGAGGAGGAAAAAAAAGAGATCCTCCTGTGAGTGTCACTTAGGCTGGGTGATTGCGTGCAGCGCTCCGCTCTCTGTGATTAAATCCCATCACCACCCCTGCTTGTTATTCACATAAGCATAAAAGCCATTGAGGGGCCGTCCACGCCGGTATGTGGGGAACAAACAACACGTTGTTCTCCGGTTTGAACAACCAACCCACCTCCTCCCCTTGCAGCTGACGCCACACAGACCTGGCTGTGCTGCAGAGAGCTCCCAGCACGTGTCGGAAACAAAGTGCTGACCGTGTTACTGGTGTGAATCTTCTCATCCAACTGGACTGCACCTCGGTGGGGGTGAGAGCCAACACTCCAGAGGCAAAGCAGCTTTCAGGGTTGAGTTTGGATACCAGAGCAGAGGCTCTGAATTTTACTCTGCCTGTGGTGGGAGCTGCTGTCAAGCAGTCACCAAAAACTGTACCCCAAGCAAGTTAACAACTGTTTTATGCCAGCTTTTTCCTTGTTTTTACCTGAAAATACACAATGCAAAGGTTTATGATACATTTTCCTGTTGGATTCTAGTTCTTTAAAGCATTTCCATTATACTCAGGTTTCTAAGTTACTTTTTTTGCACCCCCTAAGTATTTCTTTTAAATCAGATTTTGGAAGTCTCTGTATTTCAGCAATGCAGATTCCCCAGAGATCCACTAGTACCCATAAGAGGAGAAGCCATGCAGACACCAGTCTTCAAGAAACTGCAAACAGCACCCCTGACCTGGGCAGGGAGAATTTTTAATATAAAGGAGTTTATTAAGGATGAGCTTTTCTTGCCCTGCACAACCCTTGTGGCTCACAACACCTGCCTGCCCTCCTCTAAGCACACCTGGCCACACCACTGCTCAGAATTGTGTACATGTCCTTGTACACACCTCCACTCCGTGCTCACCAACTGCTGCTGTCTGCAATCCCACCCAAAACATCCAGACCATTAAAAACCATTAACAACAAAGTCAGTCTCGACACAGATGGCACCGAGGAATCATGGAAAGGTTTGGTTTGGAAGGGAGCTTAGAGACCATCTTGTTCAAACTCCCTGCCATGGCCAGGGACACCTGCCCCTAGACCAGGTTGCTCAGAACTCCATCCAACCTGGCCTTGAACACTTCCAGGGATGGGGCAGCCACAGCTTCTCCAAACAACCTGGGCCTGGGCCTGGGCCTCCCCACTCTCACAGAGAATTCCTTCTCAGTACCCAATCGAATCCTGCCCTCTGTCAGCATGAAGCCATTCCTCCTTGTCCTGTCACTCCAAACCTTTGTCAGAAGTCCCTCTCCAAGTCTCCTGGAGCCCTCTTAGGGACTTGAAGGGGCATTAAAGTACCCAGACCCTTCTCTTTTTCAGGTTGAACAGCCCCAACTCTTTCAGCCTGTATCACAAATATGAACAGCAAAGGCTTTTTTCTTTCAATTTAATTTCTTTTCCCAAAAAGGACTCAATCTAACACATATGCAGCATGGTGCTGGGGGAAGGGCACACGTGTCCAGCTTCTATCATTTTTCAGAGTAGTTGCATTTCAAAATTCTGATGTTCACCCCCCTCCTGCAAGCTGTTAGTGTTGAAAAGGAAATTAACTGGACTCAATAATCTTAGAGGTCTTTTTCAGACTTAATGATTGTATGAAGGTCCCCAAGAATTCTTCCATTGCATCCTTCACCCTTTCATGCAAATGCAGCAGTTTTGTCTAACTTAGGAGATTCCCACATGATTTCAGAAAACAGAAAGTGTCAACTCCAAAGGAGCAGGTTGAGGACAGCAACGATGAGACGTGACGTGGCAAACCAGCCCAGGGCTGTGCTGGGGCTCTGCTAACACCAGGCTTGCACTGTCCCAGGCATCATTCAGCCCCTGAACAGTTGCAAAGAGATGATCAAAACCAACCAGTTCAAAAGAGCTGGAACAAAAAGTTTCCAGTGAAAAGATGTAATGTGCTGAAGTCCGTGCAGGACGGATTCCCAAGCATTCAGCATTAATTTGTTGATGTGGGGAGGAGGAATAAAGGAAGGATGAAAGAGGAAAATACAACAGTCCTTTAATAATCCAGAGCATTATAAGTATGCGTGGCCATCTGGTGCTGTGAACTTCTATAACCCAGCTTTTCGAATGGAAATAGCCAGCCCATTTTCCCTGTACAGGCATTGAGTATTCAGCTGGAATCATGCACTAAAATTACAGCAGCTACAAAAACAATAAACACAAAGCTTTTCTCTCCAGCCAGGGGTGGCTCTTTTAAGTGCAATGCCAAGGGAATAGCTGTTAAAATGGGGTAATACCACATTGTAGCTTTCATCGCTTCACATCTCTTAAATATGTGTCAGCAAGTTACAGGCACACACGGGGGACTTTAACCACTGCCTTGACTGAGAAATCGCATACTGAGGGAGCTCAGGGTCAAGAGACCTGGGCTTAGAAGAATGCAAGTGCAATGATGAGATCAAGTACACACTGCTGGAGACCACCATCAAAACAGGGAGAGTCAGAAATTTCCAAAGGTATTGCTGTAGCACCAGTTCACAGCAGTATCTGCAGTAACTGGGAAGTATCTTTCCCAGTCTGTTCCTAACATCTGGGTATCCTGACACCTTTGGTGCTTTTATTCTCAAAAACCTAAAATCTGAGCTGAATGATGTTCCCTCACTCTGAACTATTGCCTGAAGCGAGTATTGGCTGCGAACTGGAGCTGAAGTCAATACGTGTTTCTACGCACAAACCCAGAGTAACAGTTTAATTAAGAAATAGTGGCTCCTGACAGGAGGAAAAAATCTTCCCCAGGGAGGAAGAATATCTTTCATCACGCTGATTAGTGCAGTGGTGGAGGGATGAACAGAGAAGCTTATAACCTCCCACGTACACACCCCCCTCCTGCAAGCTCCAAGCTGTCGGTGCACAAGCCCTGGGTGCTTACAAGGGAATGAACAAGGGGGAGTAAATCCTGAGACAGCCTGAGCTGCCAGTCCAACCATGCCCTGTGCCCTGGCAGGGACCAGCTCTCCTCTGCTGCTCTGGACAGCTCCTTTAACCTCCTCAAGCCCAAACATAGTGCATGGATGAATCACAGAATATCCTGAGTTGGAGGGGACCCACAAGGATTAAGATTAGAAGCTGTGCCTCAAACATCAGCAATGTCCAGGCTCCAGCTGCCCCACTGCCTGGCTTGACTCTGCTTTCTTCCCTAGTCACTCTTTCAGTTTTAATCATAATCCAACCCTGGCATGGGTCAGAAGAGGTGAAATGTCCCTTCTTTTATCTGAGCATTTGCTGAAAGCCCAGGTTTAGGTATCTAAGTGCTTCCCAAGTTAGGCCAGCATGGCCCAGTCTAATGCCATTCTTGTTTCTCTCCCAGACAGCACTGCTTTGGGTAGGCCAGGTGGATATAACCTATTCTGAAGTACACAAAACATCAGGAGACACTATAAGTAGGTTTGTTTGGTTTACCACAGTTCAGTCCCTGGTTTTCAGTGAATGGTTTTCAGTTGTCTTTCCCAGCACTATTTGGGATGTTTTTGTTAGAATCCAGAGCAGGAAAACTGTTCTGGATCCTATTCCAACACATTTCTCCTTATTTTCTTCTCAAATTTCTTTCAGCATCCCAACTATTCAGTGATGGAGACAGATATCCTGCTGAACAACAAAAGTATGTCATTGACAATGCACCAAACTGTATATACACAAGAAGGAAAAATTAAAGTAGCAAGGACAAATTAAACATCCCTAATTTACATATTCCTAATTCTGCAGCTATAATCTTATACCAATGCAATTTTTTCCCCTGTTAAATTGTACCCTGTTCTTTCCTACATTGTTGGGGTAATTTTCTCTCCAAAACAACTATTTCAGTTTGTTATGTGAAATCATACTAACTATTGTCAAGCCTGGCCATCCCTGGGTTCAAAAAGGCTGCAGAGAAAATCCAGGTGAGGGCTGCCAAGATAGCCAGGGGTCCTGGACACACAGCCTTTAAGAAGAGCTGGAAGGAGCTGGACGTACCGAGCCTGGCAAAGAGAAGTCTAAGGGCAATCTAATAGCATATTACATTTATTTAGAAGTAGTTACAAGGATTGCAGAGCCACCACACAGCAGGTCCAAACAAGGGGCAATATGGAAAACTGTGCCTTGGAAGATCTGTATCAGGAAATACCAGGGGAGGGTGGTGCAGCCCTGGAAAAGGTCACTGGGGAGGTGGGGGATGTCCATCCTTGGAGACTTTCAAGGTTCAGGAAGACAAAGTAACAGCCAAGATGATCTAGTGCTGGCAACAGTCCTGTCTCAAGATGAATGGGATTAAAGCCCTCCAAAGGTCTCTTGTAACCAAGGTTTCTATGACTCAAGTGCTTCTCCACCCTGTCCCCAGCCAGCACTGTCGTCTCCCTTTCACGGCAGCAGCACACCTCTCCTTCGGACGTGCATCCCTGCCCAGGCTCCATCCAACACGCTGAACAGTCAAGTGTGACATGAATGGTTCCAAAATAAAATGTGCTGATCAGCTCAGGGTAAATTTTGACAGATACTCATTTTTTTCTGCAGTAAGGATGTGCTTTAGTTCTCTCTCCTACTGAGCCACTGCCTTCCATAAAATTCATAGACACATCATGCCTTTGAGTCCTCCACATTACTCAACCTGGGCTGACACTGACCTTAGAATTTAAATAGTTAATTCTAGAAGACTGAAAGACAGCACAGTTGCATAAGCTTTGCTTCCTTGGGAAAGCAGGGTGAAAACAGGGCTGCAGCAGATATGCAGGGATCATGCAATCCATCCCATGGTCCCCAAAGGATCCACTGCAGATGCATCCCTCCTGACAGACAACTGCCCCACTTGTTCTGCAAGGCAGCTTCAGAAACCCTCTGGGTAAGTATTTTTTAGGAGCAGGAGACACTCGTGCTGTAAAAGGTCCAGAGTGAATCTTTCTAAGTGCCTTTTAAGGCTCTGGTTTGACATAATCTGGGAAAGAGATTATTCCTTTTGCTCTTTGAAGCAGCCTTTTGCATATTTGCAAACTGCTATGACAACACGTTCTCCACGCCAAACAGCCAAAAATGTTTCAGTCTTCCGGAGACTGTGGTTTTTTGACTCACGATTGTTTTTGTTGATCTTCTGTCAAGTCTCTCTGCTTGGCCTGTGGTGTTTTTGGACTCTGCTGCCCAGAAGTGTCAGAGCTTCAGTTTGGCATGCAGCACCAGCCCCTAAACACAGCAGGATCACACCACACACTGTCTGTTTTTCTGTTCATACACCTCAGCATGTTCATCTTCTCCCACAAGTACGATACTGCTCTCACATAATAGTTTGTGATTCACAGATAGATCCTTTTCTGAGAAGCAAACACCTCCTAATCTTCTGATCTTCACCTATTTTTGTACACTCACTTATTTTAAAAAAAATACACCTGCCATTGAACTGCTCAGATTTGTTAGGGCTATCTAGAACCCAATGCACTTTGCAATCCTTCCACATCATCTGCAAATATCATGGACATGCCTCTGCTCCCCTCACCTGGGTTGGTCAATAAACCCCCAAATACCTCTGGACCTTTGGCAATTTCTAGAGAACCACCATCACAACATGTTCTACTTTACTGATGAGTGACCAGTAAGGAAATGCCAATTCTAACACACCGGGTTTTAGGGAAATACAAGATCTGGTCCCCACGCTCTCCCTGTGGCAGATTTTGAAAACTCCATACAGAAGAACCTGCCTGCTGGCTTTTACCCCCAGACTGCCTGGAGAACATTATTTTCCTCACTTCTAGGTAACAGAAGTTTTGCTCAGTATGAAGGGCAAATAAGGACAAAATGATCTGTAACAGTAAGTGGAGCAGCACAGCTTTCCCAGTGCCAACCCCCACTCCCACACAGCTTCTCACCCATTGACACAGAAGACACCAGCTGATGCAGAGGATGTGAGAGGCAATGCTGCTTGCCCAAAGCCAGGGAGAGGAGAAGGCCCCCTGCTTCCAGAAGATGAGGAAGGCATCAAACCCTGCCTCTCCTTTGCCTGCAGGCTTGGGTAATTCACCATCTCTGTTCCTTAAGAACAGTCAACCGACTTACTCATTGGATTGACCCATATTGACTGTTCAGGAGCTCCATGTGTCTGGCACACCTTCAGTGCACACAGAAGGTTCCCAAAGCAAGGCTACAGCACATTTCCAAACAGGGAGTTTTCAGAGATCTGGAAACATGTTCATAAAATAGCTTAAGATGCCTCCAATATCAGATCCATCCTTGTCAACCCCCTGTGCCAGACACTAGAGGCACTGGAACTCCCATGAACTTTGGAAGAGGATTTCCCATGAAATTACTTCACATTCTCATCCAAGGGTCAAGCCAGTTTTCCTTAATTTTGCAGTATCAGTCTCTAGAGCAAAATGGTAGCTTAGAACATCACCAAGAATCCCTGAAGCTTGCCAAGCTAAAAGCAAATGATAACAAAAAAGGACTAAGTGTGACAAGATAAGAAACTGTAACCCAGGCACTCCTATCAGCAGCTGATAGAACAGTATATAAAGTCTTTTGAGTCATCCCATCTGCAACAAGAAATCTTTCTTACATCTGAGCTACATAACCATTCTCAAAATGATCAGACTGTGAAAAAATCCCCTAGAAATTACTCTTCAGACACAGACAAAAGTAAGAAACAAAAAAATACTGTTATCAGAAAGCTCAATTCTCCCTTTTATGAGGTGCAAAATCAAGCTCTTTGGTTAATCACTGGAAGTGCCTGAAGTGCTGGTGCACTGGATGTGTGGGGTGTATCGTGCTGATGGAAGTTCACAAGCTGCAGACACACAGCCAGGCACAGGCTCACACCAGCACTGAGGTGTCCCCTGCAGCAACAGCAGGTGGCTCGTTCTGCCTCCCCTCGACTTGTGCCCATGGCTCCCGTGTCACCAATCAAAACTAATCTGGTGTATTAGTAAAAGCTCAGTTTTCAGGAAAATCCATAAAAACATCCATTTAAAATAACAAAGGTATTGGAAAACATGCCTGGGATTTCTACCTTGTCACTCACTCGGGGCAGCAGGAGGGCAAAGCAGGAGGATGGTGAGAGTGCAGAGAGCAGAAGCAGCTCGTGCTCCAAACCAGGGAACTCGAGTGCTGGTTTGTGCCACCCCTTCCAGCTCCAAACAGCAAACCCAGTTTCCTGTGCCTACAGACTCAATGCCTCAATGCAACCTTGTCAGATTTAGAGATTTCAGGATTAGGTGAAGAGATTGTCAAGAAAACTTCCAGGCATAGGGAGCACTTTTTAGCCCTCCAGCTCAGCACCAGGAGAATTTCCCCAAAACAGTTTTTGCAGCTGAAAAGAGATTTGGACTATTTGAAATCAAATCCTTGACTTCCTACCTACGCCACATGTGCTGGTTAACTGCCCCTTCATGGCAGGGCAGGGCAGGGCAGGAGCACACTGCACCTGCTGGGGAAAGCCCAAATTCTCCTCAGAGGAAGTCTAAAACCCTTCAGCACCAGATTGTTCCAAATACATCAGGTCCAATTGCCTCACTCTATGGCAGGGTCAGTTACAGGCCACAAAGTGATTTGCAGCAATGTGCATGTTCACAGCCCTTCTTCACAGAGCTCAGTTTTGATTAAACAAAACTGGCTTTTTTTAACCTGCAGCAGGGACAGCAGCTGGAACTCCAGCCAGGGGCAGCTCTGCAAAACCTCAAAGCCTCAGCCAGGGGCCTCGGGGGGAGTTAGGAAGACACTGTAATATTTTTCCACAGTGCAACATTTCAACAGCACCCACCTGAAACCTCACTTTAAAAACATTTTACAGGTGCCAGTCAGTGTTCCCTGGGCCTCTGGGATTAAATCAGGCAAAGGTAAAAGAGGAAACGGCCTAGGCTATTTTTAGAGAAATGTAAAGGAGTCAAAGACACCAATGGTCGCCGATAGCTCAAATCCTTTCTGTTCATAATGTGCATTCTGCACAGGGGCAGCTTAATATTCTTTTTCTACCCTACCAATGTCCCTTTATCCCTACATCTGTAATTCTGCAGAAATACTATTCCACCATTAACAGGATTTTATAGGCTCCAGAGATGAAGGAATAAAAATATATGTCAAATCGCAGCACTATTGCAAGTCCTTTACCCTCAGATGTGGCTCCTGCCTTCCATCCGTGTATTATGTGCCATATGCTGTGCACCACGTCCCCAAAGCCAGGCATTCACATAAAAATCTTAACCAAAATGCTCAGCTGCTGCCTCTCACCCTGCCTTGAATCTGCAGGTGGCTACTGGTATGGACAGCAGTCCTAAGGAAAAAGGGCTGTGAATGAAATTGCTGGGGAAAAAACCCACATTCCTCTCCTCCATGGAGATTCCTTCCCTATTTTGTTTCTAGGGGCTTTAGACAGTTTCCACCCTGTCCTGATGTCGTGCACAGTTGTATGGAATATAAACTGCTAACATTCAGTGTTGCAGTCTGCAGTGGTACAGAAATGACAGGAGAATGCAAAGAAAGATCCCTCCTCTCCTTGTTACTCTGTCCTAGGATCTGGGGTTAGTCTCACTGTTGAGCTACAACATAAGCTGAAGTAAAGAGAAAAAGGCAAAAGGAGTAACTCTGGAAAAGGTCCTTGTGACACACCAATTCCATTGGAGGAAACCACCTTCAAAAAGCACCTCAAGAAGCAGCCAAAGCGAAGGGGAATTGATTTTTAAATGCATACATTGGTTTCAAAGCCCCTTCACTGGGAAAAGGTGTTTCTTTATCTGTACAAAAAATGTTTACCAATACCACATGCTAAAGTTTTGCAGGTGCATGGTCACTGATACCTGCAGGAAACTGGAGGATTTTCCAGGCTTTAATTGAGGTTACTGTGTTTCTGAAGACTCTGCTCCTGCAGCGGGAGAGATCCGGACAAACACTTCAGCTCTCCGAGATGGAGCAACACAAACCCACCCATAACCTCACACCCACTAAGGGGTGCATTAAAGAAAACAAAGAGCAGAAGCCAAGGGAAGTACATTTACTGGGCTGGCCTCGTGTTCTGTGCCCGGCTCGGAGAGGTGCTTTCATCCTGTTCAAGTGCCTCAGCTCTTCAAAGCAGAGCACAGTGCCCTTTTCAGCAGAGCCCTCTGACTGCAGCTCGCCAACACTCTTGTTGTTCTGCTTAAAAATCACCGCTTTCTCACAGCAGTATGAAATGCAAAAGCACATTCCTCTGTAAATTGATGGTCTTCACTTTTTCCAGGGAAAGGGCTCAGCAATTTATATAAAAAAAAATAATTCTTCCCTACATGGGGAAAAAAAACCCACCACAATTCTAATTTTTTTTTTTAAAAAGCCTGCATTTCTCTAACAACAGGACTATTGTAAAACACTTCTAACATCTAATGTGGCTCACAAGAGAAAAAACCAGCAGCTGCTCCAAGTAAAAGAAGGCTAAAACGTGGTCCCAGAGACTTGTATGCTCATGCAAATAAGTACTGCAAATGTGGTTTAAAGCCTTGCCTTCAGCTGCCCTGTCCCTGTTTTCCTTGTTACACGACATTCAACAGCTTCGGACACTCAAACTCCAGGGAGAAGACTGGAAAATTGGCCACCCTGCTGGTTTGAAATTTCTCCTCTCTTCTGTCATAGAGATCAGAGGCCAAGGTGATGATTGTGTCTTGTAAAAGCCCCAAATGGGTCTGAAGACCACGTGGCACAGCCAGGGAGAGCAACACCATGAGCCAGTGTGACCAGCCAGGGTCCTCACAACTGAGGGTCCCTCCCAGGCACTGACACCATGGAAAAATTCCAGGAGAATAAGGTGGTTTTGCAATGAGCAAAGGGCAGCAGAGGACACCATGCAAAGGTAAATCTTCAAAAAATGGGAGGCACCTACCAGCTTTCCTGGACTCTTGTATATACATGACTTTATTTCCTGCATTAAAATAAATATATAGGACCAAGGGAGCATTAGAAGGCAGTGGTGCTTCTCTGCTCCTGGCTGTATTTTAAATTTACTTTAAGTGTTTTCCCAAAGACACACTCCAGGCCAAACTTGGGGAAGCCAGGCTGCCTTACTGCCCATCTTAATCAGGAGATGTACTGGGAGACAACCAGAGGCAGAGTTTCCCCTCTTTCAGGACAATTGCTATCCCATAAGCAATTTAATTAGCAGACAACATATTACACAGAACTTGATGATATATAACAATGTTATAGGTATGAACTGCAGGAAAAAACCTGGACACATTTCTGGGGCAAACACAGTGTAAAACAGAAAATAAAGCTAATATGATATGGAACACTTGATTTCTTTCCAGATTGGTATTTTTTGATAAAGTGGTTATACTTTTGTCATCAAAACAACAAAAAAAAATTTTTTATTACATAGGTATATGTAATTGATTTGAAGTGACCAAAACTGCAAACACACAGGAGTTATTCCAGGACCCGCAACCAGACACACCTGTCACAGCAACAATGCAAAACTTACTGCTCTTTAAAAAGCCACATCCAAAATTTCAGAATACTTGTCCTACACTGACTGAACTCTCCTGCAAAGCAATAAGGATTATGGAGAGATTTTCTGTGATATGCAAGTATAATTTTTCTCCTCTCCTACATGACGTCAGTTCCTCCACTAAAATACAAGGATGCAAAATAGAAAGTTGAGGTGCCACTACACAATTCCACCTGCAACTTTTAGAGGAAGGAGGTTACCAAGAATAATTACTGTTTCTTTTTTTTTTTTCCTTGTGCCTTTTTTAGAATAAGTTTGTCATCTGACAGCAAATCCAACCACAGTCATGCTAATACCATGACTGATCAGTCCCTTTGGAGCGGGATGGGCGACTCAGCTGAGTCAGAAGCAGTCTGGGCTCAATTTCTACCCCATTCTCTCTCAAGAAATTGAATAAATGCAGGAAATTCATATTAAAACTTGACAAGCCTGTCACCTGTCTCCTCCATTATGTGCCACGTTTGAGGGATTACAAGTCCTCCAGTCTTTTAACCAGCCTCCACAATGAGGACAATTACAAGAATACTGTGGAAATGCTCTGCAGACCTGCTGATGTACTTGGGGAAGGACTCACCCTGTCACTATACATCAGCTGCCTTGAAATGGCTTTATTTTTATCTTGCTGTCTGTCAGGTAGCACATGCACAGTTTGTGTGCTACTGCACTCTCCGTGTTTCCAGCTTCTCCTATCACATGCAGGCAGGGAAACTGCGAGGGGAGAAAGTGTTTTACTTCCTTACTTAGACTGTGTTAGTTATCGTGGGAACACCTTTCACACTACTCCACTCAGCTACTCCTCTAGAGGAATGTGGTTTTCCTGTAACTAAGGATGTTCTTACAGGCTGAACGTACTCATGGAGGATCTGCAGAGTTTACTCAACACCTGCATTTAACTTGGGGCTTTCAACTCCAAGTGAGGGTGGAAAATCATTAAGATTCTGAACGTTCAAGGAGAGAAAAAAGGAAATGAAATGCACATACAATCTGCATGTCAGGCCCCTCCTTTGGCTCTGCTCTGAAGGCATTTCAGCTGCAAATCTCTCTTTATCCTTAAAGTTTTTAGTATGTGTTTCTTGGCTGCTTTTGACAAAGCTTTGGAGGAGTTGTCAATATGCAGGAGGGCATGACCACCACTCAGCTAGCTGGATAAATGTATCAACTGCATGAGCCAGCACTGCCAGGGCAGTTAGAGAGGAGGACACCCCACCAGACATCTCAGAGGTGCCCAGGGAAGAAGGCAAGTGGTGACTGTCAAGCTGCAACTGGGTAAATTCTATGTAGATGTAAAGAAAAATCACAATTCCTACAAGAACTGGGCTGCTCCAGGAGAGAGCCCAGAGAGGTGGTGACATCTCCATCCTCATGGCAGCTGGAGTGAATAAGGTGCTAAGCAACCTCATCCAGCCTAAAATTCAGCCCTTCTCTGAACAGGGGTTTGGTTCAGAGATTTCCTGAGGTCCATCTGTGCCTAAATCTTCCTGTAATTTTAAGTTCAGTGGGATGCACTGGAACACCACTGCAGGAAGGAAGACAGGCCAACTGTTCTCTCTGCGTGGCTGCTCAGTCCCTTGCAGAGCTGCTACAGACTTACAAAGCCCAACTTCCCTCGTGTATCAAACATGTCTCTCCTTATGTTCCATTTATCAATGCATCATTATTTAGAACAAGGTTTTTAGGTTGTTTCATTAAGAGATGTTCCCACAGCACACACCAACCTCACCCACTGTGAGCATACCACAAAAAGCTGATTCAGTTCTGTGAATAGGAAAACAGACCATGAGGGGAAATGATTTGCCCAGATCAGGTATCAAAACCAGAACAATTCATACACCCTAGCTCAGCTTCCCAATTTAACCATAACATACCTTCCACTTCTTCAGGTAATTTTTCCAGGTGTGTGTAGTAACATAAAAGTACTGGTATTGAACAGAAGGAGAAGCTTTGAAACAGAACTAGAGCAAGCCTGTCCTAGCAGGATAATGATGGTCTGATGTGCATTTCTGCACTTTCAAATTCAAAGGAAACTGTGAATGGAATTCCAGCTTTACTCCTCAGTCAACTTTTTTAAGCTACAAAGAGATCCTTAGAAATCAGTTTTATCCCCAAGATTTCAATTAAAATATCGCCAAACCTTCTTTTTAGCGAGTTCTAACAAAGCAAGTGAAAGAGAATAACTTTGCAGCAGGCTACATCCAATGCAGTGTCAATAGCCCACCTAACCTTTACCCAGAGATGCTCAGGAAAAAGAAGCACAAAAAGTTCCAAAGCCAGCTTTCCTTCATTCCTCACCCTAGCCATTACTTCCAGCAATTCAAAAAGTACAGAAGGAGATACAAGAGCTAATCAGAACAGTGATGTCAGCAGCACCTGAATAACCTATTGTGGGAGACCTCTCCTATTGATCTGTTAATGGGCTCTTCAAAGAGACCTCACACTCCAGGAACAGGAGCCCGGGGTAAGAGGGTCCCAGCCAGAAAGCAATTACATTAGCTGGACCTGAGATCACTTGTTTTTCCAAGAACATGGAGCTACTGTTCAGGTCAGTGTGCATTTTGGCTTTTATTCCTCTTTCAATAAAGCTTTGTCCTCTCTGACCAGGTTTTTAGGCCAGATCTTTCAAAAAGCAGGACTCAGCACTGAGACTGCAAACTTGGGGCACTGCTGCTGCCTGAGGTGGGGCAGTTCGAAGGCACTTCCCTTCTTCCCCATGGGACTTGTCTGAGCCCCACAGCTCAACTTGTCAACTCTGGGCACTGGGGTTCACAGGCTTCTTTCAACATTTTCTCTTCCATTTCACATCCTCAAACTTCAGATTACAGACAAGAAAAGCAGTTGCTGCCATGAGCAACTCTGCTTCTGCATCCATCCAAGACACTCTGCAGTGCACTCTTCTTCCCATTCTTGCTCCAGAGAAACCAGGACCTGTGACTCCTCTCATGACCATTAGTCCAACAAACTTATCAACAGCCTCATCTCTGACATCTTCCCACTTCTTCCAGTGTAACACAAAAAAAAAGGGCAATTTTCTGTGAACATCAGAACTTCATCATTGGAAGCATTTAAAAGCCCAGAAGATGCATTTTAAGAATGCTGGCACCAGACACCTCTAAATCTCTGTCTCATTCTGTTTTCTCCTAGAATTTATTCACAAAATGAGCAGCCTTTTTACTGCATCTCCTGCCAATACCTGGCTACAGTCAAACACATCTGCAATTTAGGGGCATAGGCTTAATTACACTGGCAAATTAAAGCATCCATTTTCCCTGGCTCTAGTGGAACAGAAAGCATCCCGGCAAGATACGGGCTGCTGGCTGACACGTATTTTCTTTCCAAGCAGTAAAACACTGACAGCTTTCCAAAACAACCACTCATGTCACACACAGTATCTGTAATATCCCCCTAAAGTGTGTAATTTGTGGAGTAAAATGCCTCAGGGCTCTGTACTGGCACTTTGAAAACACACAGTCTAACACTTTCTCTGTGGCACATGTGCTACATCTGCATCTACAACCTACGAGCATCCAGTGGCCCTGATGCAATGAATTCAAAGAATTTCTCAAAATACTTCCCTCCTGGCACCAGGACCAGCAGACACCAAAGTAAATTACACCAGGGAACCTTCAAAACAGTTGCTCTCAATTAACTCTCTCCAGCCTGCCTGTGGCTGCTCGGAATTTGGTCAGAGACCCTCCTTCAAACATTTATTTTTTTGGAGGAAGGGCCCCAGTCTGTTCACTCATTCTTCAAATGGAAGCCAGCCCATACCTTTGATTATTTGCCCTTCTACACAAGCTTTTCAGTTCTGTATTTTTATCCAGAGGATGCAGAACTGCA
>JAOXXN010000162.1:7077550-7090955 GCA_026770055.1 Myrmophylax atrothorax | reverse complement strand
ATGGGGATGCAGGAGCTGGGGCTGGACGGGGCACTCAGCACCCACCTGGGCCTCGGGGATGGGAATGGGAAGGGCTGCCAAACCTGCTCCTAACCTAAGATGAGCCTTCATCCAGGCATGTGGGTGCTGGAGACATCGGGGTGCTGCACAGGGGTGTCCTGGCTGGGTGTTGTGCACTGGGAGAGCCAGGGGGGTGCTGAGTGTTTCCAGCAGCTGCCGGCAGCCAGAGGGAATGGGACATGGCTGTGAAGCCTCTCGCTGGTCCCATACTTGCTGAGCCTGTCCATCAGATGCAGCAGGAATCAGATCATGACGTGTGAGGGGCAGAGGGGGCCTTCAAAGAGCCCCAGGGCTGGAGTTGCAGCCAGGAGTGGTGGCTCATGCTCTGCTGGGGACCTGCTGGGAGACCTGGGGTGTTCCCCCAGTTAAGGAGCAGGTGGTGAGGGCAGAGCCCAGGCTCTCAGCCTCCCTTGCTGGGTACATCACAGCCCAGTGAACCCCTGTCATGTCTTATCCTTATCCTTGCAGGATTTAAGGCCATGGGCATTCCCAAAAGGAGCCTGGCTCTGGGAAGCTGCAGGTTTTGCAAAGGAGACATGAATGAGAGACATGGTACAGGTGGGAGCCTGAAGAATCTGCAGATGGCCAGTAGTCAGAAGCTAGAGGACTTCTGGAGGCTCGGTACTACGACTGGATGCTTGCCAGGAAATACAGATAGGTTTGAAAACTAGTTGAGCTTGCTATGTTTTTGGCGAGGAGCGTGTAGCCCTGATAATTCTCTATTTGGGAACTAGGAGATGTCCTCAGGTTGCAGCCTTGGTGCTTTTCAGGCATGGCTGGGAAGGGAAGAAGTCTGGAAGAGCGGCGGGGATCACGTCCAAAAAACTTGGGAGTTTGGGGCTGGCAGGGAACTGTCCCTCCCACAGCTGTGTGGGGCAGAGAGCAGGAGTCCCCCCTCCCATGCATTGCCCCACTGGTTGTTCTCCTTCCAGATAAAGCCCGTTTTCCAGAGAATCCCACCTACCTGGTAGTTAGTGGAGTCATGTGGCTGCAGCACTTAATTAATAAAAAGCTGATATAAATCCCAGTAAGCATGTGGAGAGGAGGACACTGAGGCAGAGAGCGGTGGCGGCGCTTCCAGCGGGCTTGGTGGAGCAGTGAACAACAAGCCCCCTCTCCACTGGGAGAGGTCAGTGCTTACCACGGGAAGGGTCTTGGGAGCATGTGGGGTGCAACACCCATGGGTGGGGGGCTCCCTGTGGCACAGAGGGATCTCTCCCAGCAAAGAGCTGGGTGGTTTTGTGGGATGGGAAGGAAAGGATGGCCAGTATTGAGCTGCTGGAGCCCCAAGGTTGCTAAAGCAGTAGGCACTGGGTTTCCCAGGATTTGGCTGACAGCAGCAACTGTGGTAGCCCCTCCTGGCCCCTTTTCTTTTGCTCCCTAAGTGTCTGCTTTTTACAGCTTTCAGGTCCCCAAAGCCCACAGCTTGTCCCCCAAACCAGCTTGCCCAGTCCTTTCCCCAGCTGTGCCTGCTGTGGTCCTCTTCCTGCCCAGTGCCCAGCCTCTACTGGCATTTCCATGCTTTGAGCTGACAGGAGCCATACCGGATGTTTTGGCCACATCCCGTGCCCCTCAATGGTCTGGTGGCTGCCGAAGGCTGTGAGTGGGGCAGGGAGACTCTAAACTGCTACACAAAGGTCTGCTCAGGTTTCAGTCCATTCTCTGCTGCTCAACCCTCTCTGTGGGGAGATCATGAATGTGCCCACATGTAGGGTGCCCCACAGCATGTGTGATGCCTCTGAAGCATCCACGCGACACTCCCAGGTGTGTGGGAGCCCAAAAAAGGGCTCTCAAGTCCAAGGGAGCACACAGCCCGGCGCAGTGGCTGTGCTGGCAGGGGTGCCTCTCGCTGCTGCAGCACTGCTTGGGGGGGTGACAGCAGTGTGGGAGCTGACACCGGCTGGGCCCCTCTGCACAGGCTGTCCCCCAGGACCATGCTGAACGTGCTGCTGCTGTGCTGTGGGCTGCTGCAAGGGATCCAGGCCGTCCTGGACCTCCACACCACTGACCTCAGCTGTGGCCACCTGCAAAAGTCAAGTGTTGGGATGGAGGGGGTGGACAGAGCCCGCCACGCCAGCCTGCAGCACAAAGCCAAGGAGGCGTCTGCAGAGCCAGCAGGTGAGTCCTGTGGCACCCCACTCTCCACTGACCCCCACCAGCTGCTTGCTGGAATGCCAAATGCCCCACAACTGAAGTGGGGATCCCCCTAAAGCAGCACAGTGTTTTCTAGCCCTGGCTGGTGAGAGCTGCCTGCCCACCCACAGGAAGTGGGGCGTTTTTTTGTGGGGACACACAACCACAGGGAGCAGAACCAGAGCTGACCTGGTAGCAGCCTCCTTGTCCAGCCTCTCTGTATCTTGCAGGACCTCTCCCCAGGCTGGGGTTTGAGCAGATGGCCCTTGAGGTCCAAGAAACCGATGGTGACCTCGTGAGGAGAGGTGGCGTGCTGGAATCACAGGTAACCCTGAGCTTTCTTACAGACACCTCAAAGAGCAGGAAAGCCTCAGGCCACAGCAGCTCCCAGGGCCGAGGAGGTTTGGAGCCCAACATGGTGTTGCCCAGGAAGGGACTATCTGTTCATTGCCTGGGGAGCAGCCAGGGCCAGGATGAGCTGAGGCTGCCCAGAGCTGCAAGGGGCTACAGCACCCTACAAAGGAGGGAGGTGCAAGCCTGTGCTCCTGCAATTCATATAATTAACCTCAAGCACAGCCCAGGAAGCCTCTGCAGAGCATGTTTTGCTTGGCTCCACTGTCAGTCCCTCTGAGCAGAAGACACAGCACCCTTCACTGAAGTCCAGGCTGTGCTTCAAAATAACTGTGTGCAGAAGGGCCTTGAGCCGCAGTGGATGAGGCAGTGAACCCTGCAGAGAGCCCACGGGGCTCAGCAGTGTTTTCCAACAGCCTGAGCCCAGAGTTGGGCACGACAGAAGCTTCCACTGCTGGCAGTGGCAGGTTTCAGCAGCCACTCCTGGCCCTCTCCCACGCAGTTCTCTATTGCTGGCACAGTAGTCCAGCACCAACTCCTCCCCTCCTCTTCCTCCTCTCTCCCCTCCAGCCATCATCCGCAGAGCTGCAGGCTGCGGGCCGTGAGGAGCGCTCCCCCCGCCGCTGTGTCCGGCTCCTGGAGTCCTGCCTCGGCCACCAGATCCCCTGCTGCGACCCCTGTGCCACCTGCTACTGCCGCTTCTTCAATGCCTTTTGCTACTGCAGGAAAATCAGCACCAACCTCCCCTGTGGCAAGAACTAGTGCCCACCCCGTGGGGCTGCTCCCTGCCCTCCTGTGCCTCCCTCTCTGCTGCTCCAATAAACCAACCCTTTGCAAAAGCCATTGCTGTGTGGGAATGGTGTGATGCATGTGCTGGGGATCCCAGGGGAGGTGAGGGGGCCTGCACACAGCTGGATGAGAGCCCAGGGCACCTCCACACCACACAAAATGTGCCCTTCCTGGCTGGGTAAGGCGTGTCTCTGCAGGAGGTGTCTTGGCTCTGCTGCTGCTGCCCACAAAATCCTGTTCATTCCCCCATGTGCATCAAGCCAGTAATGACACACTCAAAAGAGATACCACTGATTTCGGAGCTGCCGAAGCCTCTGGGTGCTCAGTGGTGTTTCACAAACCCAGCACATCCCACTGCGCCTTCCGTTGTTATTTACACAGAAATTCAGAGTTAAAACTTCCCAAGCACAGCCCCTCGGTTAGGATTGGTTAGTAATTTCCATACAAATCACGTAGCCCAGGCAACTTCTACTCATGCTCAGGGGAAAGGTCTTCACCTGGGCAGGATCCTTTTGATCTGTAGGTGTGATTTTTAGTATCAGAATGGAGATAGTTCAGCTCTAGGACAGGTGGACCTGGAGTGTATTGGCCAGGTTAGCAACGTATACATAGACAGGCATCAACATCTTGATTTACTACATCCTTAATCCTTGATTTACTGCCTCCAGGATGTCCTTGAGCAAGGGATGCTGCCTGCTGCCAGTTCCACTGATTAGCCCTCCTTTCCTGCAGTTTGGCCTTGAAAGTACACAGAGATCAAACATCAAAAACCATCCCGGCTTAAGATAATCTTGACATATTCTGCATTTTGCAACACTGTGACTCTCTTCAGGCTCACAGGGCTGGCACCCCGTGGGTCCCACAACGCCCCCAGCCCCACGGGCCCCTGGCAGGGATGGCATTCCTGCTCCCCACACTCCTTCCTCAGCGGGATGGCCGTGGTGATGCACTGCCCGGGGATGGAGGGCTCCTCACCTCCCTCAGAGCCAAACCCAGCGCTGGGAGCTGCCCGGCAGCGCCGGGAGAGCTGCTCCCACCGAGCGGCTCCGAGAGCTCCCCGCTGGGCTGCGGGAATCTGGAAAAGCACTCCCTTTGCAAGAGAATTGTCCGGAAGCATCGGTCCTCTGGCTTGGCAGGGAAAACCCGGTCCCCGCGGGCTGGCTCTTGTGCACAGCAGAATAACGAGGCACATTCCTTTCCCCTTTCTTTTCCCCAGCTACTAAGTGCCACAAACCCCTCAAAGTTTGCTTGGTAACTGCTTGTGGACTTTATTCCTCATATCCTTTCTCCATACCCAAACAAAACACTCCACATGCCGGCCCTGGATGACCTGGAAGCAGAGGGGTGAGGGATGACACCTCGCAGGGATGCTGACGGCTCTCCTTTCTCTGGGGAAGGTACAAACGCGCCACTGCTGGGCTTGTTTTCCAGCCTGGCTGTCACGTCATTCCCGAGGCGGTTCGGGTGGAGCGGGGCTATTTTCACACTCCTACCATGCTTTTAAAAATAGCTGGGTTTATTCCAATGCTCCTGGGATCTTTGGCTGTTTAAAATGATTAGTAAGTCATAATGTAATAAAAGTTGTACCTGCTGATGCACACTATTGTCACCAGCTTCTTCTCCATGTAATCCCCAATAAGGCACAGAAATTTGTGAGGGTTGAGAAGGGGCTGCCTGGGCGGGACTCACCAGACCCGGTGAGTTGTTTAGTTCCCTGCAAGGAAAGTTCCCAAGTTCTTGTTGTCCCAAACAGTAGTGGTGCTGCCTGTATGTTTTTCTTACAGTCATTTTCACTCTGGAGATGTTTCCACAGCCACAGGTCCCCTGCACTGTCCCTGGGAGGTGGCTTTGCCTGTGTCTGTCATGTAAAACCTTGCACGTGTCCCTATTTAAGTTGATCCTGTTATTTCAGGCTGTTTCTCAAGGTCATTCCAGCTTGGTGCCACCAGCCTGTGCCTCTCCTTGGCCACAGCTGCCCACACAGGGATAAGTGCTCTTTGAGGATGCATTTCCCTCAGGGGACGTGTCTTCCATTAGTCACTTCCTCACAGCTTTGTTTCCTGACCAGCCTCAGGAGAACATCAAAGGAGGCACTTCCAAGCCCATCACTGCTGAAAAATGACAAAGAGCCAGCACATATCGAACTCTTGGGCCAGAACCATGGACTTCTGAGAAGTTTAATCAGACCAGCTAGCTCTTGTATTATTTATGCCATGGTGGTGCTCTGAGACCCACCGCAGCCAAGAGAACATCACACCAGACATCCGCACAAAACCAAGATCTGCCTGGCAAAATATCCAGAGATGAGACAGGGAACTGTCTGCTCGTCACCCAGTTTGACTTTGGGGTCCCTGTCCATTGACCCTGTTAATCCATCTAAAGCCATGCCTGAAGCTACAGCAGGAAGATTTCTGACCAGGATAAGCACCTTGCTGCTTGGGGACACCGGCTGTGGGCTGTGAAGTTCCGAGCACTGAAGAGACTCTGCAGCTCTTGTCCCTTTGGGTCCTGGGTGCTTGGGCTCCCACCAGCACTTCTCCAGTCAGTTCTGCATCCTGCATTCCAAGATGCTGCTCTCCCTAGAGAGGAGCCTCACCCTGGTCCTCTGTGCTTGCTCCTTTAGAACTCCCCTGCCAGCTCTTACCCTCAAGACCTGCAACCTGCCTCCAGTGCTGTGGGAAGGATCCAGCCCTTGAGGCAGGAATGTCTGGGAAGAATCACAGAATGATAGAATGGGTTTGGCTGAAAGGGACCTTTAAAGGTCATCCAGTTCCAGCTCACCTGCCATGGGCAGGGACACCCTCCACTAAACCAGGTTGCTCCAAGCCCTATCCAATGTGGCTTTTAACACTTCCAGGGATGGGGCATCCACCTCTCCCCTGGCCCCTCAGCCTGGCTGCTCACTCCTGGGAGCCCTCACCCCTCTGCTACCATGGGTTCCCTTCGGATTTGCATCTTCTGTTAGTAGTTTCCTCATGGCTTCTCCTATGGAAGCTGCTAAAGGCAGGCTGGGACCACAAGTTCTGGGTACCCAGAGGTGAAGGATCCTCCCTCCCTGGAGATGCAGAGCTCCTGTGGAGTCAGCCTTGGGCAGCCAGCTCCAGCACCAGGGTAAATCCTGCTTAAAGCAGGAACTTCAGGGCTCCCTTTGCATCCCACATCCACCTGTGGCGCTTCCACCTGAATCCAGAGTCTCACTGGGGTACAACAAGCTGTAATTCCAGTGCAGTGATGGGAATGGCTGGCAGCACCTTCAGCATTCCCTGCACCCCAAAGCTGCCTCAGACACCGCTACACATGCAGGGCACAGGGCAATTCAGGGAGCCTGGGCCTTCCTGCTGTGCCAGGCCATAGGAAGCCAGGATAATGGGGTCCCTCATCTGCCATCAGATGGACGTGGTGAACTAGGAAACCTGGATTTGCTCTGAGCTGCAACCCCACCCTGCACAGCAGCGGGCCTGTCCCTCAGTGGCCATGCCAAGCCAGAGCTCAAGGTTGTCCTGGGAAGGCTGAGCAGAGGTCGGAGAGGGAGGATGTTCAATTAAAGCTGCTTAAAAAGAGAAATCCAACTTTCCATATGCCTCTCTGGAGAATAAAAAAGCCCCAAAGCTGAGCCCAGATGGGGTGCCAGGCAGGGCACTGTGCACAGCCCCCACCCACAGCAGAGGTGACTCCGGCTCAGCTGTTCCCACTGTCACCCATCCACAGGGATTGAGGTTGTTGTTTGGTGTTTCCTTAATGGAAAGTTGGACATTTGGCTCAGCAGAAATCCCCATGCAAGCTCGGACACTGGCCAGCCCTGTGACATAGTGTCCTCCAAGCTACTCACTGCTCCCAACACTCCTACTCCTTGCAAGGTGACAGTGATGCTGGAGGTGGCCCTGATGGTGCCTGGGTGGACTTGGACTTTGCCATGGGGATACCAGACTGGCAGAGTGGCACTGAAGGCTGAGGGAGGGCAAGGAGCCATCCACCTTCTGCTGGTGACCCCCACATCCAGCCAAAGAAACCCAAGTGCATTCCCACAGACAAGGAGTCATTCCCTGGCCAGCACCTTCACTGAGAGGGTTTTTCCAGGGCAAAGGACTGGAGGATTCAGTCATCACATGGTGGAGGCATCAGGCAGCATGGCTGGGAGGTTGGCCCTCATGTCACTGTGCCACGTGTGCCATCTCACTCACACAGCTGCCCAGAATAGTGTCACCATCTGGTTCCAGCTGCCCAGGACATGGGAACCTCCCCAGCCCCTTCTGCGATTACAAAAAGTGAATTCAAACATCAACTCAGCCGGACTCGGCCGGCCTTTATCCTTTTTCTTCTATTTTTTAATAATTCAGGTTTGTCTCTTAGAGGAGAGAGAGGGAGATAATGTCTGCAGAGCATTTAATCTTCTGCCCAAAGAATAGCAGAGAGCAAATTAGGATCTACTCCAATTAATTTGCCTTGATGGGCAAAATCTGGAGAGCGGCCATATCTGGGAATTAAGAACAAAAGCAGGGAGTGTAAAGTAGGTCACTGGAGTTTCATAACCAGAACAAGGGTGTTTCACAGCACTCTGGGTGCTCCAGAGGTTCCTGGTGTTGGGGTGCACCAGTCTCTGTCCCCCACATCTGCAGGTTTCAGCCTGGGCAGTTTCTTTAAGATGCTGCCAGTGTTTGGGGAGCTAACTGTTCTGGGGACAGGAACAAGGATGTTGTCCCTTCCCAAAACAGGACAATGCTGCAGGACTGTCCCAAACCCTTGGATGCAATGGAAAGACAGACACCAGCTCATTGTTCCAATTCTGGAGTGCCCAAAGAGCTTTCCTGGGGTCAGCATGCCCATCCTTGCTCTCACATTGCCACCCTTAGCTCTCCAGGCACCTCCTTGAAGGAGGATGAGGGGTCAGAGGTGGCAGTGGGATTTGGACGATGCTTTGCTGTGGACTCTGGCACCATGGGATGTCACCAAGCAGTGGTGACCCATGGGCCCATCTTAGCCTGGCACCCCCAAATCCCAGTCCCTATTCCCCGTAGCCATCAGTGCCTGCAAGCTGTGTGCCATATTCTGGTGTCACCTTCCAGCTACAGGACATGTGGGAGCATTGCCACAGGTGTGAGCCAAGTGTGGTGACATGCACTGTTGCTCAGGACATGTGGTGACATGTCTAAGGGTATGTGACATGTACAGGGACATGTCCCAGGACATGGGACATGCGTGGTGCATCTTTCTGCACACAGGGTGAAACACCCAGAGTGTCGGTGGGTGTCTGTGGGTCTTCCCAGGCTTTGATCCTGGCAGGATTGAAGCTGCATGCTTTGTTGACCACAGGTGTCACCGTCATGGTGACAGCCTGTCACAGCACCGGGCTGGTGGCACTCCATCTCCCCGGACACCTCCCACAGACAGTGGGGAGCTGCAGGACACTGGGGAGCATCCCTGGCAGTGATCCCACTGCTCCCATCCCCAAGGAGGTGCTGGTGGGGCAGCAAGTGGTGCGTGGCTGGCGCCCGGCTGGCGTTTATCCTCTTAGCCACCCTGCCGGGATCCAGCACTAATTCACCCTTAAACACAGGATTGTCAGGAACTGGGAAGGAAAGAATCAGTGGATTATCCCCCCGGCACTGGCGTTAAACACGGGGAGCAGCAGCTGCTGGATGAGGAGAGTCGAGATGTTGTCTTACCCTGTGCCCCATGGGGCACCAGCCCCATCATCCCTCAGCCAGATGCTGTCAGCCCAGATGTTTTGTGGTACCCCCAGCCAGCTCCAGGCTGGTAAAGAAATAAGTAACAGGAAATAAAGATAGAGCCCCCCACAAAACTGAGGAATCGGCAGCAACTGCTCAGCCCTGTGGGATGCACCACAGCACAACAACCCCAGCAGTGTTTCCTGGTCCCACAGGCTGGCAGGGGACTGGGACAGCCAAGGTGACATTCCAGAGGTCAGGGGTCACTTGTGAGGGGACCTCACAGAAAGAAGTTTTATGATGAAACAAACAATAATTTTCCTTGGCTCAACAAAGACAGCAATAACTGAGCTTCTCACTCACATGCTAAAGGCTTTCAGCCACAGACCAGCATGAAAAGTCCTCCCTGGGCCAAAAGCATGTGCCCAGCTGCTGGAATGTGTTTGGGACAGCCTTGAAGTCACCCCAGGAACCACAGAAACAGCAGCAACTCGATACTCACGGCACATAGGAGCTCATCACTCCTGCTCATGGCTGAGCCTGGCACAATCCACAGCGTGGTGGCACTCCTGCTGACCACAGGATTTTGTTGCCTTTTCCAAGCGAGGTGGTTTCCCACATGCCAGCCAGATCTACCCACCACCACTGCTGGGCATCAGAGGCTGTACCAGTGAGGAGCCCGGGATCTGTGCAACAGCTGGAGTGGCCCATTTGCAAGTGCAGTGGCCCTAATTTAGGAGATGGGCAGGGGGTGATGGCTGTGTCCTGGAGAGTGGGGAGGTCTCCTCTCCAGCCCACACCTAGGACAGCAGGTTTGCACAATGGGTTTTAGTGCTGGGAGAAAAAAACTTGTTTTCAGCATAACAGCAACAGGAATGGGAAATACACCATTTTCCACAGATAGACACACAAGTTTAACCAAGTTAAACTCCCACACATCATCTTGGTTTACTTTCAACCAGTCCCACCTGAACCTGGATGCAAGCTTCAGTTCCTTGTTTTTTCATCTCTATCACCTTGGCTAAAAAAAGCCTCTCCCTTCCCTGAAAACCCCAGTTTCCTTCATGACTGTGAATACAACAGAACTAAAAGGATTGGAAAATAGGGTTCCTTATATAAAAAGTCAGTGGAGTTGCCCATCAGAGGACAAGCTATGAGCTCCCACAAAGATGAAAAGTGATACGGCCCCTGTGCTTTCCTAAGGTGACCTTTAAAACGAAGAAACCATCTGACCCAGCTCTAAAGGGAATATCCACTATGCCCAGCCCAGAAAAGCAGCTGTCAGGGAACACGAGGGCACTGGGAATCCCCAGGACAGCCCTCCTAGGGCTGTCCATGGTACCACGTCCTGCATGGCCATGGGCAATGCACTGAGGGGAACAGAGCCACGGACTCCCTGCTGACCTTTCTTGGGAATTGATCCAGGGAGCATCACCTCTCCCATTCCCGGAGCAAATACGGAGCTTGGGAAGGGCATGAGGGGCATCCCATGGCAGAGACAGGAGAAATGTAAAAGTGTCTTTTAATATAAATATAAATCCATCTGAAGTGCTGGAGGGAAGGACCGTGCCCCGCGAGGGATGCCCGGGAGGGAGGTGGGCTCGGTGGGGACCGCGGGCGCCTGTGCTCGGCCAGCACCAGGGGGACAGACCCGGAGCGTCACTTGGGCACCCCGCAGGTGGGCAGGGCTAGAGCCGGGCCACCAGCAGCGGCAGGGCCAGCAGGGCCAGGAGACAGGGGTGCAGGGCGGTGGCCGAGCCTCGCAGCGTGGCCTGGTTGGTCTCAGCAGCCGGCGAGCCCCGGGCGCTGGCCAGGCGGCCCCGGGCGCTGCACAGCTCCTGCAGGTTCCCCTGGAACTGGATCTTGCGAGACTCCTGGCGCAGCGACTCCCAGATAGCAGCCGCTTCCACGGGGCATTTCGAGAGCACCTCGCTGGCGCAGGTGTGGAAGTCGTCCCAAGACCTGGGGAGGAGGGGAGAAGTCGGGGAGCTGCTGGTGGCAGGTCACTCAGCCGTCCCAGCGGCTCCCACAGGGACAGGAACACTCACTTGCAGATGGTGTCCAGCTCCTGCGCCTCCTCGCCCCCCTCCTCCTGTTGCTGCCTGACGCTCTGGGCCATGCTGTCCCCCAGGCTGATGAGGCAGCCGGCGAAGCCCCTGTAGATGGTGTCGCACTGCCCGGCCATGCTCACGGGCTCCTGGCTCGCCGCTGTGGGGGCAGAGAGAGGAGAGATGGAGCTGAGCCCCCGCGGATCTCCCCGACAGCCGCCGCCTGCCCAGCTCAGCGTGCCTGCGGTGAGGGTGTCACCAGGTGTGGGTGACACCGGGGCTCTGCAATGTGGTGAGGGGCTTCTGCACCCCTCTGGACCCCCCGGCATCCTCTCCCGGGCACTGGTAGTGAACCTTCGCTCCTGGCCCGGGAGGATGTGACGACCCCGTAGCGATGCTGCTTTAGCCACAGGGCTCCCCCGGCCGCGTCGCCTCGGGCCTCCCGGGCTCTCCCCGGAGCCATCTGTCCCGGCCTTTATCCCCTGACAGCAAAGATTAATTTGTGACTACAACAGAAAAAAAAAAAAACAACAAACCAAACAACAAAGCAAAGGCTCAGCAAGCTCGAGTCCCTGCTCTGACTACAGCAGGAGAAAGAGGGAGAGAGGAAAGGAAAGGGAAAGGGGGAAGGGGGAAGGAGCAGGGGAAAGGAGAAGGAGAAGGAGAAGGAGAAAGGGGGAGAGAAAGGGAGAGCACAAAAGTGAGAAGGGGAGAAGAAAAGGGAGGGGAGAGGGAGAAGGGAAAGGAAAGGGGGAGAGGAAGGTGAAAGGGAAAAGACAAAGGGGAAAGGGGAAGAGAAACAGGAAAGGGGAAAAGAGAAAGAGGAAGGAGAAACAGAAGGGGGCAGAGGGAGGGGAAAGGGGAAGGAAAAGCACAAAAGGAAGAGGCACAACTCTGGCTGCTTCATTCTGAGAAGCACCAGTTCTCTGCTGTGCTCCACAAAGGATTCACCACTGGGAGTTGAGAGACTTTTGGAAGTGCCATGGATGTGAGCCAGGGAAGTCTCTAACGGGGTAGTCTGCTGGGTATCCCTGTGGGAAGGTGACCCCAGAAGGAGATGGAAGTTGCCCAGTGGCTGCTGAGGCAGCCAGGATATCTCCAAGGAGCTGTGTGCCTTGTTGCTGGCATCCCATGTCTGCGCCCCGGCAACAAGGTCCTGAGCAGAGCACCTGTGGCCAAGACTAACAAACCTGACAGCTCAACAGGGTCACAGCACGTGTTTGTGATGAGAACCCCCCAAGCACATTAAGAGGAAAGTCTCTGATGCCAGACACATGGGTAGCAAATATCGCAGGTATAGGTAAAGTGGCATCTGTCGCTCCTCTTCTGGCCCCACCAAGCATGTCTCCCACCAGCTCAGTCACACAATAGCAGATGCCTACCCTTAGCTGACTGGTCCCTGCTGCAGGCTGGTTTGACCCCCTGGGCTCCTCTAACGCCCAGCACGAGCCCTCCCCTCTGCCCAGCTCCCTCGGCACAAGGCTGGGCAGGGCAGGCAAGGAAGGAGAAATCGGGAGGGCAAATAATCTCCACAACCCCGCTGCAAATCCATGGGGAAAAACCTGCCCCCGGCTCCGTTAGGGAGAAAGCCCAAGGGGAAAGCACGGAGGAAGTTTTCCAGGGCGATGAAGAGCATCGCTGTCTCCCAGGTGAGTACCGATGCAGCCATCCTGCTTCTGGGGAAGGAGAATCACCCACCCTTTGAGCATGAAATCCACCTGAGGCTTAGTGGCCCCTGTCCTCCAACCTCCGTGCGGCCGGACCAGGTTAATTCCAGGCTCCCCATCCCTCTCCAGGGCAGGGATGTCACGGTACCGCTGTGCCCCGCGTCCTCCCTCAGCTCACGGAGGAGCGGGAGAGGAGCGGGACGCGCTGGTGCCGGTGAGGTGCAGGACCAGCCGGATGACCCTTCCCCAGAGATCAGGGTGCCCTCCGGCACCGGGTGAGGCAAGGCAGCAGGGATAGCCAGCAGGAACGTGTGGTGAGCACATGGGGCTGGTTCCGGGATGGAGAACCGGAGCCTGGGAACTGTCCCCTCCTGAGCACGGGGACCCCGGGTAGCGCTGCAAAGCCGGAGCAAAGCACCGCAGGAGACACGGGACAAGGGTGGTGGATCGCCGAGCTGCGGGACAACCGGGCACCCCGCTCCCCGCAGCTACTGGGGGTGAGGGAGGCGCGGCGGCAGCGGAGCCGGAGGTGGCCGGAGGTCCCGCTCCCACCCGCCAGCCCCCCCAGCCACGGCGGTGCCCCCCGCAGCCCGGCACGGAGCGGCCCCGGCCCCGCGGCACTCACCGAGGTGCAGGAGCAGCGGGCACAGGACGCCGAGCAGCCGCCAGCAGCCGCCGCCCATGGTGCGGA
>JAOXXN010000162.1:7048020-7076371 GCA_026770055.1 Myrmophylax atrothorax | reverse complement strand
GAAGGGATCCTAAAGACCACTCCGTTCCAAAGCCCCTACCATGGGCAGGAACACCTTCCACTAGACCAGGTTGCTCCAAGCCCCGTCCAACCTGGCCTTGAACACTTCCAGGGATGGGGCAGCCACAGCTTCCCTGGGTAACCTGTCCCTCATCAGTCTAATAGGAAAGAATTGCTTCTTAATATCCAACCTAACCCGGCCCTCTATCAGTGTGAAGCCATTCTTCCCCCTTGTTCTGTCACTCCATGCCTCTGTCCAAGGTCCCTCTCCATCTCTCTTGGAGCCCCTTTAGGGACTGGAAGGTGCTCTAAAGTCTCCACAGTTTTTTCTTCTCTTTTTCAGGAGGGAGGAGTAGCGGGAGACATTTTTGCTGTGAAAAGGGGAATTAGTGTCCTCTTCCCTCAGCCAGCAGCCCACCACTACCTCCTGGCTCTGCCAGGAAGCAGAGATGGATGTGCCTCACTGGACTCACGTGAGAAAGCTTGCTTGAACAGAGACTCAGGAGAAATCTGGGAAGAGAGAGGGGATTCTGGCCTCTCACCACCTCAGGCTTCAGCCTGGAGATGGCTTAATATCCACAAAGATCACTCAGTCCATCACCCAACAGAAGTTCTCCACCTTCTTTTTGTCAAAAAGTTTTTTATTGAATTGTTCTTAATGTTATTTCAAAAAAAAAAAACTGAAAAAAACAAAACAAAAACCCAAACAACAAAAAACTTCAAAATTTAGATAAAAAGAAAAACCTTGGTGTAAAACCAAACCCAATGTCTGAAACATGGACATGCTCCAATGCACAACAGAACTGGTGGCCCACCGGGGCTCTCGCAGCTTGCTGCTGCCTGAGCACCCCAAACCACAGCCCCTCCTTGGGGCACTCCAGAGGCATCCCCCCTGCCCAAACCTGCCTCACTGCGTCAGGTGGGCCAGACACCCCACTGTGGATCTGCAGTTAAACTTCAGAGTAACTAACTAACTAACTAACATACTTTAACTGCTCCTGCTCAGCTGTGCCTCATCCCCACAGGGAGAAGTTTGAGCCCTTCACTAAGATGTGGGTACAGGTTTCTGGTCAGTGAGGAGCAGGTGTCCCCAGCACCCCCGTGCTTGGGGCTCAATGCACACCTTTGCTGGTGGCAGCAGGCTCCAAACTTTTAAAGGGGTATGAAATTCATCTGCTTCTGCTGCGTGTGACTTGGACTGCGAGCCAGGCCTCAGGGACGGATAGGCAGGTGAAGAAGAGATTTAACTCTCTCAAAAAGAGGCTATTTAGGAAAAAGAAGCCAAGTGAACGTTCAGTGACTATTTGGAACTATACAAAGATGGCATTTGCCTTAGAGACATCACACGTGTCAATAGATTTCCTGGCAAGAGCTCTTAACACAAAGCCATATGTCATTTGTAACTACTGATCTGCTGGGTGGGCTTTGGTGGAGCAGCCCACGAGGCAGCCAAGTCCTCCTAGGTCATGCTGGGGGTGACCAGGCCCTGGAGCATGATCATGAGGCGACGCGCAGACTTGCTCAGAGGGTTGTGGGGTTCCACCTGCAGGAACTGGAACAGCTTCTGCCGCACCTGGTTCATGACTGACCCCATGTGGTCTCTGGTGATGGGGTCACTTTGGTCCAGGTGCATCACTGCGTCCTCCAAGTAACTGAAGGAGAGAGAGTGAGGTTAGAACCAAACCCAACAAACGACCTCAATCCGATTCAGTTCATTTTAGCATTGAAGATGCACAATTCTGCTCCCCACCCACCCAAACTCTGCAGTATGTTCAATCATCAGGAAATAAATGTTCCTGACTCACAGCAGAGTCCACCTATCCCTTCCTCAACATTTAAGGGCAGCCTACAGCTCCCAGCCAGCCCCACCTGCCACACAACCTAGCTGCTGGAACCAAAGCAGGAGCAACAGCAAGAACTCCCCACGATGCTGGAGGTGGCTCTCAGTAGATATTTTTTTTATGTCTTTATAGCGTAACCAGAACCAGTCACTCATTAGACAGTAAGGCCCCTCAGAAGTGAGGCTCAGTTCATGTAGGGTTACATTTAAGGTGTATCCTGAAAGAAGTGGGGGAAGAGCAAGACTTACACCAACATGCCACTGTGAAGTTCAGACGAGCTATCAGCTTAAAAACCACAGCCTGAGTAAGGTGTGGTCACTGGAGAAGGTTTTCACTAACAGACCAGTTCAGACTTCACAGCAACAGCTTTAACCCCAATTACCAGCTCAACCGTAACTTGAAGCTCTTCAGTTTTTCTAGCTTGCTTTATCCCTATTAACTTGAGTTAAAAACTCTATTTAAGTAATTTTTCCATACAAGCCATGTCAAAACCTGTAGGAACCTTAACAAGTTAGTTTTTTAGGGCACATAACAGGGTTTTGACTCACTCACTAAAAATGTTCATGGCAAGTATCAGCACAGTCACTATTTTGTCACATAAGCTTTGCTTGGAACATCTATAGACATTATTCGAGTAGCTCCTGCTGCCACCTCCCACTGAGCCTTTCTGGGAGTCACGACAAGAAACTGCTGACACCAAGTCCAGTGACAGGGTAAGAACTGAGGACAGAGCAAAGTTATTCTGGATATTATACTATCCAGGGAACATGGCACTATCCCTATCTTTGCCTCTACAGAGGAATTGTTCCTTGGGGAAAGAGGATCACTGAACAGTCTACAAATATTTACAGGCTACAATCCCAGAGGTACTGGGACCTACAGCTGGGTACTCCTTCCACTACTCCCTCTGGGCAGCAAAGCTTTCCGTGGCAATGCTAACACATTTTTCCAAATTACTGTCTGTAAACATGCCAGTAACAGGCTACAGAAGCTCCAACTTCTGTCGAAGCACCACCTTCCACTTCCAGGCAGTGAATTTAGAGCCAGAGCCAGGAACAGGACCCGATGTTCCGATCGTACTCACTTCAACTTCAGCTCTGTACGAGTGCCCAAATCGGAGGAGAGCTGCTGGATGAGAGAGAGCAGCACAGGCTGGGACAGTGGGCAGGGATGCTGTCCAAATACTTGCTGACTATCCACAGTCTCACAGACATAGAGAACCAGGTTGAGATCAGCTGCCGTTAGAGCCTGCAAGGAAGACACAGCTAGAAATGTAGAAGAACCACCAGGCAGGTGAGGGATACAGGACAGAGTGTGGCCCTTTGTCCTGGAGCACTAAATGGCTCCTCTGGGAGCAAACTGCACCTCTGTTGGAGATGCCAGCAGGGCTATGTTTGGGCTCCTGGTATATACTCTGTGTCTGTTCATTCACAGGGGAGTTTGTCTGCAGCTGCTCAAACCGATCTGCCTACATATTCAAAGGCAAAGGCAAGGTCAGGTCCCAGCTGGCAGATCTGCCTGGAGAGGCTTATGAAGCTGTAGCTCTTTGGGGGTGCACCACATGCCACTGCCAATGGCAAAACACACTGGTTTGCTGGAGTGCTGACACTGTCCTGACAGGGCACAGGCAGAGATGAAGAAACTCAACTGCTACCAAATCATGGAACCTGCACGGCCCTGGCTCCACCTGCATGAGAGCAACTGACCCCTCAAGCAGTCCACTGCCACAGGTCTTTTCAGTCATCTGCATAAGCTGGAGTGGGATTATATCCCCACCCCAAGGAGTCCTTTTCCCTCCCCATTCCCCAACAAGCAGCAATTCACTGCCAGAAAAACTAGGTACCTGCTGGAAAGCTTGGTTGAGGTGTCCCTGCTGGAGCAGCTGAAGGATGTGAGTCTGCTGGGACTGGAAATCCAAGTGAGTAGAGGGGATTGGCGTCCCGGCTGCCGAGCGCATCGCCTGGACGATGCTCGAGGTGACAGCTGCCTGCTGCTCCTTCATAGCCAGGCTCACTTCTCCTTTAATGACTCTCTGCACCTGGGCCAAAATAGCCTCCTGCAAGCTAAAAAACCCAAAACAGAACAAAACCCATGGGTATCTTGGAGAATGAAGAGCTAAGGGATAACACTGCACACAAAGCTGGTACCAGCAAGAAAGCACAGGCCGATTTGCTGTTTGTAGTGTGGCTCCCAAAGGGTTCATACAAATAACTCTGAGGTACAGGCATCAGAACTCTGTGTCCAACAACACAATGTCCCAGGGTGCACATGGAAGATGCTGGGATTCTGTGCAGGAAAGTGATGTTACAGGGAACTAAGTCTCTCATTATACAACATTTTAAATCTTTAATGTTTCTGGCTTACAAGCAAGGTAACTAAGTTGTGGGGTCATCCCTAAATGGGCCCAGGTTACTATCTGAGATCCATCAGATGTAGTTCCTAATGTGTAGATGACATCTTTAGAATGAAAACACACACTGTGCCTGTGACTTCTCCATAGAAGAGCAGTTCACAGTGCAGACTCTGCTGCTGTGTGTGACACCTTTCCCCCTGCAAAGGGCTGGATTCTCTCCTCTGACAAAGGGCACAAAGCATCAAATCTGCTCTACTGAAGGCAGAATAGCAAGACTTCCCTGGGAGCAAGCACAGCCCATGCAACAAGAACAGGATTTAGTCTGGTGGCCTTCCTGGCAGCTCTGGCCTGCACTGAAGATCCCAGTGTGCTCTGACACATGTTCTAGTGTCTTAAAATAGGGGCGTTCTGCCTGCAGGTGACCACCAGCCAATCTTAATGCCTGGCAACCTGTCACCAGCCTCATGGCATGAAATGTGCTGAAGGCACTGCCAGGATCACAGCCTAAAACCAGGAATGCCCAGTGGGAATTGCTGCAGAGCTGTTGGGAGGAGCTAGAGTAACCTGCAGAAACCGTATGCCTGAGGACACAGAGTACAGAAAAGCCGTCAAAAGACTTTTCTGAAATGACTTCAGCAAGTGTTCAGACTTGAGTGTCCTTAGGGGGGGCTGCCTTAGGTCCTTCTGTCATCCAACGTGCACATGGGACCTTGGAGAAAGCATGCCCTGATCTCCCAGCTATACAAAAAAACATTCTGAGGGCAACAATTCCACCAGCCCATGTACTTTACCATACTGTGCAGGGCCAACAAGCAGCCCTACAGTACTTGTGGCAAACAGGTTCCACAACTAAGCAGGGATAGGTGCTTGTGACACATGCATGTACCTCTCTCAGTGACATTTCTTTCCACATGCCCAGCTGCCAACTTACTTGCCCACAATAATGTGCAGCTGATGCTGCACCTCGGTGTGGACACTGGCTGCCACGGTGGACGCCAACTGCTCCGTGGTGCTCTGGAAGGTGCTGATGAGCTGTCGAAGCTGATTCAGCAGCGGGTCCCGGACCTCCTGTTCTCGTACCTTCTTGTTCTTCAAGTGAGTCTCAAGCTGCTGAATATCTGGAACAAGCAAAGGGGGAGATGTTTGTGCCATCTGTACCTGTGAAGGTGATCAGGGTAGAAATCCAGCACATTCTCCAGCAGAAACAATTACTGTGCCAGTGTATGAGCACAGGAGAGAGTAGAACACACAAGCCTTGTTTTGGGCTGTGTTACACTAACCTAGAAACCCTGCTTCCAGCCTCCCCATCATGTGGGATCACACAACACAGCAACAAAGCCATGAGTTCTCTTACAACAGACATTTACAGGTGTTCTTTGTTCAGGGGAGATAAATGTGGGAGTGAGGGTGTTTTATTTCATACACAGTGTGAATTGTGATCTGTGTTACTTCAATGCTAATGAAGAAAGAGAGGGAACATTCCTGAAAAAAAGAAATCATGTCTGCAGAGATTTAAATGCTGTATTTGAAAGTATTTTATGAACTGGTCTAATCAAAAGGGAGAAACTCTAGTACTTCTGGGAGACTTGTGAGGAAGAAGAAGGGTGCAATATAAACAGCAGCTGGAGACACTCTGCAGATCTATGGCCAACAAAAGCCACTGGCCACGTTCAGTCCCCCTCAGAACTCAGCTCTGCAGAGTAATACCTGCCTGGTCTCCCAGAAGGCCAAAGACCTGTATCCCATGTCTGAGAACAGGAAAGATCTTCTCCAGTGCATCACTGTTCAGTTTTTCCTTACTTAAGGGTATATTCTTCTTTTTTCCACCTGAATATGTTTACACTGTTCAGCCACTGTTTAACCTCTGGTCATCCCTGTACCCTTCTCCAAACCTTCTCTAATCCATTATCCCTCTGAGGTGAGGGCCTAGCTGCAGGACTGCTACCCTCTCCCTTGATCATCTTCCAGACACCAGGATGGGGTCATCCTACAGCTGGTCTTTACTGTTCAACAGATGAAGTTACAGACTCAGAGAATGTGGCCAAATGTTTCACTATCTGGGCTACAAAGCCCAGAGTTGAATCTGACAGCACCACCCACAAAAATCTCCTGACTTCTGCTTCCCAGGTGTGAAATGGAGCACATGGATGGGTTAAGAGGTTAAACAGTCACCAGTGAAACTCTGAAAAGCAAAGGCCTAAGGCCAATGTGTTGCCATCCACTAATGCAAATGGACTGTGCAGAGAAAACTTGAAGAAGAAAACCCACTCACATTCTTGTGTGCCCTGCTTGAAGGTGTCATTGATTTGCTGGAACATGGACTGGCAGCTCTTCTCGAATGCCGGCAGCACGACGCTCTGGAATGCTTCCCTGTACGCCGACTGGATCGGCCCCTGCAGGGTATCGGCTGTTGCCCTCACAAGACTGTCTGTAAGGTTCTTACAAGCACACACAGAAGATTCCAGAAAATTACTAACAGCCTGCTGCAGACCGAGCATGTGAACACTGCAACACACCCACACCAGACAGGGACAGCCCAGTTTCAGAAGTGTGCGTTCCCCCTGCTCTTCCCACTGACCAGGCTGCGCCGTGGCTACAGCAGGCAGAGTACCCGCCTGCTGCAGGGCTGCCCAAGAATATCACCACTCCCCTGCAGTTCTGCTGCAGAGCAAAGGAAGATGGCACAGTCAGGCACAACTTCTTTCCCCTTTCCCTCCTCTCCTCCCACAAACCACTATTCCCTGCCAAGGTA
Source organism: Myrmophylax atrothorax (assembly GCA_026770055.1). Lineage (NCBI taxonomy): Eukaryota > Metazoa > Chordata > Aves > Passeriformes > Thamnophilidae > Myrmophylax > Myrmophylax atrothorax. The sequence continues at coordinate 7,069,426 of JAOXXN010000162.1, read as the reverse complement.
AGTTAGCAGCTTGTGCTCCCTAAATAACACAGAAATGGAGAACAGAGTGGAGCCAGTCAAACTTTCATCACTTGGCTGATTGAGTTGGCCCCAAAAGCCACTGCTGTGGTGAGAATCTCTACTCTAGTAGAAAATGAACAACTTGGTAAACGAAAAAATGTGTTAACGAGGCAAAGCAAGCAGGGGAGCATACAATGAGCTTGTTCTCCTAATGAGACCAGGACAGAGCTTTGACCACTGGGAGCTAAATTGGCATTACCCAGAGGCAGAGGTGAGGGGAAAAAGGTGTAAGAAGTTGCTACCCAGGCAGGTGACAATGCAGTGTCCTCAGGAAAAGCTGATCTAGTTCTCCTTACCTTTGATTTCACTAGCTTGGTGATATTCTCTTTCAGTGTCCCCTCAACAGCAGTGAGCTTGGCAGCAATAGTGTTACTTAGCTGGCTAACAGTAGGGTCCATGCTCTTGGAAATGCCTATGCACAACACAAACATGACAAAGTTGCAGTTTTAAGTCTTAAGTCACACTTCAAACCCAAAAAAGAAAATGCAATAAAGCCAATCTTGGACACAACACAGTGAGGGACAATGGTCCCAAACTTTGGTTGGACATTTGGAGAAACCTTTTGCTAGGAAGGTGGTACAGCTCTGGAAGCCACCAGAGAGGCTGTGGAATCTCCAGCCTTGAAGGTTCTCAAGACATGGCACAACAAACTCACAGCTGACCTGATCTGAAAAAGCAGGTAGCTCTGCTTCAGGCAAATACTGCCTGAAGGCTTTCCCACCAGCATTTTTTGGAATATTTCTTTACATGGATGGTGCCAGTGCATCAAAGAAGGGCTTGCTCCAGCCAAGACTCAACATTTCCAAACTCATTAGCCTCTTTCACCTTTTTCCACTGAACAGACTCTGGAGGCTTTACGGAGTTATTATGGAAGGTCAGGCCACACTCCCTGGAAAGGCATTCCCTCTGTGAGCCTCATACCCCTTCTAAACCACAGCTCCTCTTCTCAGATTACAGTGGGGCCTGCAGCAGTTTGATGTGCATTGACTGTGCTTCATGCAACCTAACTCCTATCTCATATAGTACCAACTCTTAGGCAGAGTGCTCTCAATCCCTGTGGAACTAACCAGGGATTCGCCTCCCAAACCCAGGCAGCAACACTCACACTGGGGCACACTCTTCTTCATCTCCTCACGAATGGTCCTCTCCAGACGGTTACACACAGCTGTGGACAGGGACTGAGAGAGCTGCTGAGACAGATGCTCCTGGAGCTGCCCATTGCGCTGCTGCCCTTCCGTCAGCACCCGGTCTAGTCTTCTTTCTAATAAGGACACATGTTAAGGAGCACAAACAACAGATTTCCTCTCTGCTCACAACATTCCTATCCACAAAGATGGACAGCAGCCTCACCTCCGGAGGCTCAGTGAGAGCAAATTCACAGCTCTGATGAAAGAAGAGTTGAATAGTATTACTGCTGTGTTCCTGTAAACAGCGTGCTCTTAAACAAATTATCAGGGTGAGAGAAGAGCTCTGGAAGATGTGGCAGAAAATTCTAACAGCTAAAAGAAGCTCAACACTAGTGCTCCCTACATATTGTGGGTTAACTTAGCTGCCCCATAGGCAGCTCAACCCCCAACAGCTGCTCATTCACTACTCTGCAGCAGGACAGGGGAAAGGACAGGCAGGGTAAAAGTAAGAAAGTTCACAGGTAAGATGAAGACAGTTTAAAAAGTAAACCAAAAACTGCACATGCCAGCCAGGGAAAATAGGGAATTCATTTACTACTTTTCATCAGTGAGAAGGTGTTCAGCTCTTCCCAGGAAAGCAGGGCTCCCTCATGCCTAACTGTGACTGGGGAAGACAAACACCATCATGCCCTCTCCATCCTCCTTTCCCCCAGGCTTTATTGCTGTGCACAACGTCATACTGTGTCTCCTCCCAACTTTTGCCCACCCTGAGCCCCTCCCTGGTGGAGCAGAATGAGACACAGAGAAGCCTTGACAGGGTTTAACACAGCAAAAACGTCAAAGTGTTATCAATGTAGTTTTGGTCAAAAATGCAGAACATAACACATATGAGCAGCTGTGAAGAAAACTAACTCCATCCAAGCCCAAACCAGGACACTTCAGAAATGAACAAGTCTGATAACCATAAAAAGCAAATTGGTAAAAATGTTTCTACAGATGGAATTAGTGGACATAAAGGATATAGGGCACAGCAGCAAACACAGGCTTCAGGCTACTCAGCCTCGTGAAGCAAACAAGCTCTCTGAAGGGGCCAACACACAAACACATCTTAAACAAACAGACAAACACCAAACCCCAACAAAACAAACAATGAAATAACAATTCAGTTGCTGACAAAATTCAGTGCAGACAGGGAAAAATTATTCTAGTATTACAGTATAGCTTTAGATGGCAAAATTCAGTAGAAAGCTATTTAAACTACCTATGAATATCAGCCTGATGATCAAAAAAGGAAAATTCAGTACTAATTAACACAGAAAACTATGGTCATAGACACTAAGAGTGGTGGCAGACATGACATAGGCTAGAGCTGCTTGGTTTGGGGAACATTCAGTGCAGCAAAAGGTGCACAGGAAACCAACTACTCACAATACGATAAAAATAACTGGATACCAGGTTTGAAGGTATCAAAAGAAAATACTTTTCAGAAACACATAAGGGATCTGTAGACCACCAGATGTATAAATGCATACAGACAAGATAATTCTATATCCAGCTACGCAGTATGGCAGTTGGATGCTATTTGTGGTGCAAGTACAGACTTGCCTTAAGGGGGAAAGGAAGGAAAGGATCATCCCGTAATTACTCGTGCAACTGGCTACTGCCTGAGGTCAGATAATGTATCAGGTGCACCTCTGGTCTCTACCAGCACTGCAGCACTTATGGCTTAATGAGTAAATAAGATTTCAGTGGAATGGAGAGAGTGACAGTTCTTCCCTGTTGTATTTCTGAGTTTCTTGCCCATAGAAAGGGACTGAGATGAACTGAAATAGTTATACTGCAGCCAGGCAACTGTACTGCACTTATAGCCCTGCACTCCCAAGATCCTTGCACTTCCTCTGCCTTCCTCATGCCTCTAGTCTGCCTCACAGCCTTTCACTCAACTGCCACGCAACATTTGCAAATAAGGATACGCTCCTGCTCCTGCTGGGAGTCAACCACCCTCTCCATGTGGCCCATGAGGGAGCTCTGAATGGCATCGAGGTGGTCTGTGAGTCTCTGCAGCAGCTCCATCTGGTTCTGCCGCAGGTCGGAAAGCTCCCGCTGCTGGCTCCTCAGTATGCACATCAGCTCATCCTGGAACTCTGGTGTCACCTACACATGGAGAGGACAAGTATTCATTTCTAACAGGATCAGAGATCAGCCCAGCTTTTCGCTCAGTATTGAGTCAACCCCTGTTCTGAAACTGAAGTGTAACACACACACAGAAATCAGGGCCAGCCTGTTTCTAAGAACTTTTGTCCCAAGGCATACACTGATAAAGCAAGGTTCCTGCATGCAATTAATAAATGGTTGCTCAGACTATCAATACTTAGATTCAAGCCTCCCTTCAAAGCATCTAAAAGAAGATGGAAGAAAGCAGATTATATTCACTTCTGGCCAGGTACTGAGAGAGTGTTCAGGTCTCCGAACGTAAATGATGACCTCAATCACTCATGAAAGAGTTGTGCAATCAGGACAGCAAGGAGGTTTCTTAGAGCACTTTTTCAGCTCTTTCACTTACTTACGAATAACCAAACAACTGAAGAAGTATGAATCTACAGTTTTTTGTCTCTTCACATGCTCAGAATAGCTATAGGAGGCACACTAAACGAGGGCAGTTACACATACAGGCCAGTCCCACTGCAACCCTTCCTCTGCTGGGAACAGCTTGTCTTGCAGCCAGTGCAGGCACAGGCAAAGGTGAGAAGGAAGCCATCAGTCTGAAGAACATGGAACAGCTCCTTCTCTGCTGTGTGTGAGCACAGAGCAATGCCAAAAGTGCAGCCCCATCTTAACCTGCTCGGGCATGACCTGTGATACTTCAAGGAACTGGGATGAACTTTCTCTAAGGTCTTTAGAAAGACAGTAAATAGAAGCATCACACAGAGCAGCTCTGACTCACCTGGTTGTTAGAAGATCTTGGCGACTGGTTCACATCCCTGAAAATAAAAAGAGAAAGAGTTGTAACCCAATTATGTCAATTAACTTCTCTTATTATTCAAGTCCTCTGCCAAACCAGATTGGTTGGTTTAGATTTTACACTTTTTTACACTCCAGCTCATACTTCTGCTTTGCCTCATGTAACATGGAGAGAGAGGAGGTGATGAAATCCCAGCCCTTACAGCACTGTGACTCCATCATCTGCACTATTCATAGGCCCTCAAGTTCCTTACAGACTGTCCCTTTGTAGGGAGAAGACTTGAACCAAGTGTTCATGAGGACTGTTACAAAGAACAATACACAATGATTTATCAGTTTTGTCCAAATTTGAAGCTAGGGAAGACTTTTTCCAAACAGCTTTTCAAGGTCTGATATTTTACCAAAGAAAAAAGTATACATTTGTTAAAATTTAGAATTAATCAGCTTCAAATAATCTAGAGTGATTCCTGCTCTCAAAGTGAAGAATCTAGTGATGCACTCCAGTTTATACAGCAGAGTAAAGAAAAACACTGAACTGATATACTAATACTGAATGTCTCCATTAAATTCACAGATCTGTGAAGGAAAGTAAACATCTGTGGTTCCCAGGCAGCATCCACTCAGCAACTTTAGAAGGATTGAGGAAAAATGGAAGTAATTTCAGAAGCCAAAGACTTCTGGGTGTCACTGTGCAGAACCACAGCCAGAAACTTAATGCCACAGCCCATCTTTGTTGTGATCTGCACAGCTAGAGATCCCACTTACAGCCCTGTGGGAACATAAGAAAAGGAAAGAGCCCCATGCAGGAGCTGTGCTGCCCTTCTCACACTAATTCAGACGAATTGGTCTAACATGCCATGGGCACACCTTTCCAGTCATCAATTTTCACTTACAGGTCATTGATATGGGCATGTTTAGAAACACACAAAAGCAGGAAGCAGGTAACAAATGATAGATATTGTTGAACAAGGGTACTGTGCCAGTGTTCAGAAGCCAATTAGAAATGGTGGTCACTGAGATATGCCCAGCATCACAGTTCCAATGAAGCTTTCACTGCAATGAGCAAAAGGATCCAATGTCCCACAGCTTCCAATTCACGTCTCACACATTCTTCTGAAGCCCAAGCTGTATGTTGGATTTTGAGTCCCAGCTGGAAAGATAATGCAGAACCAATTCCCATATCCCTGAGTGGGAATCAGCGGCAGTCGGTGTCTGAGTAACCAGCAACATTTTCTGTGGAGTTACTGTCCTTTGCACTACAGGGAGAGGGTTGTGAGCACTTGGCTGCTGCCCAACCTCAGACCATAATAGCTACAAGTTGTAGCCCTGCACAGCTGGTCCCACAGCCACCTGTACTCTGGCAAGCCCAGCGTACCCGTCATCTTTCTTGCCCTTCCGCTTTAGCTTTGGGGAAGCCCGGGGGGACGCCTTGACCTTCCAGTCCTTCACAGGCAGCCTCTGCGCAGATGCTTTGGCACCAAATCCACCTGACGTAGAAGCCAAGCTTGCAACTTCATCATCATGGTCACTATGAGGGAACAGCAGGGAGAGGATATCACTTGCAATACCAGACAGTGCCTGTCTTCTCTAAGGGAGGGGACGCACACTCAGCTCTTCATCCACACACAGCCAAAGTCACACAAGCCAAGGACAACCCCACCTTGACCTTTAACAGAGATAACTCTAGAGCTCAGCACAGGCTGCTCCACTTTGATTCAGGTCTGCTCATGCTGAGCTCAAGTGCTCTGTATAGCAAGACGTGAAGGGTCCCTGCATTAGGGACAGCCGTGGCTCAGGCAGCGTGGTGGAACGATGCCTGTCCTTGCTACACACACACACACAGGTACATAAACCCAAGCATAGCACAACCTTACAGCTTACAGACAACAAGCACTGAATGTGGAAAGCACTGCAGGAACAGAGGAGAACCAGGTGAGGCTAAGAAGTCTGTGGTCCTCAGTACCCTGGAGACTTTCATGTGCTAACCAGCTCTCCAATACAGGTTGCACACTTCAGACTGAATTTAAGTGTGGATTATAATGAACCTTCAGCTGTCAAACAGGGCTGAGCTTGTCAGGCACACAGAATATGCCCACAGAGCTTTAGGAGGGCTCATGAGGGAGGAAAGGTATCAAAAGCAAGAAACTAACTCTCGAGGCACCCTCACTATGTTATCTAAGGCACAGTGTTTTGAAACTGATCCCTGAATAGGTTTTTACTGGTAATTAAATCCAGTTTGGTCCATGCTCTTAGAAGCAGCACAATCAAACCCTTCCTACAGAGCATAAACTGGAGAATGCACAGAGGCCAATCCAGAGATCAGCTGGAGTCATCAAAATGTTATGGAAGCCAGGCTGCACACACATGTTAAGTCAGGAGACAAAGCAGAGACATTCACCCCACATGTGAAGGCTTGCTGGGGACAGAAGCACGAATGCAGCCTGAACTGAGTCTATGCAGGGTGAGAGAAGGGGCTGAGCACTCTGGTACCTTTGTTCGGCACTGGCATCCTGGCTGTCATGCTGCAGCAGGTGGTAGCTGTGTCGATGGTAGGAAGAGCTCTTGTGCTTTTCTTCAACTTCATCCCTTGGGCTAGAGGGGGGAGGAAAAAAAGGAAAATACCATCATGACAGTCTCTTTCAGCTTGGATATTTGCTCTCTCCATGTCTCATGAGAGATCCTGATAGAAAGTCTCTAACAAAAAACAATCGCACACCAATCTCATGGATCTGGAAAGCAGCAGGTGTTGTTTAGAGGCACTGAACACTTGAACTTCTCCATCTGCTTTTCTGGTGGCTTTAACAAGGGAGAAGCAGCTCAGCTATGCTTTCAGCACTAACCAAGAACAATCTCCCAGTGAACATTCATTCAAAACAGGTAAGCCACCACTCAAACCTGGCAGCACAGCCTAATCCTGTGAATGGCATGATCCTGGGTTTGTTTTTCCTCAAGTAATACTGATCACTGGAGCAAAAATTTTAAGTGTTCTCAGTTCTTTCAAGTGTCTGACAAAGTGCATGAATTCGATGGGTTAGCTCTACCAGACAGAACAGAATTGTAACAGTGGATCCAGTCTGAGTTTCACTTTTGAAAGGAAACTGCATGTGCTTCTGGGCTGTAAGGTAGCTCTGCCTGAATCCAGATTGCAGGTTGATCTTTAAACAGAAGTGAGCATTTGTGAAATCTCTCAGAGACAGCTGATATGAGAAGTCCAGAAGAAAGAAAACAGGGTAAGGTACAGAGTAAGGATTGAGGGGAGTTGCAAACTCCTATAAAAATATTTTCCCAAGTTCATATTATGAGTAAAAGCAAAAACATTGTGTAGAGACAGTCTTGATGTCCTTCCAGAGCCATCAGAGTTGGGACTGTTTCCTGAAGCAGCATCCTCAGGTGTGGAGGCACAAGGTGAGGCCTTTCTCTTGAAATTCTGTTCAGGGAACAGTCCAGGATTACATGAGGGGCAAGACTGACCTCTCAGTCTGGGAGTCCTGCTAAAAATGAAGGTATTTTCAGGCTCTCACAGTGCATGTAGCCCTGGCCTAGACACTCTGGAGATATTAGATGCTGTTCCCACCCCACTACAAGACAGGGGCACTAATTCTGTGATGAATCCCAGCACTGCTCCAGAGTAACAGCTTGTTCCTGGAAAGCAGGCTACGTGATGTTGCACCATTCTGCATTCTTGCTCCACGGAGACACTGTCACTCATTTTCTGACTGCTAAAGCACTTTATTTATAACACTAACTGCACGAAGCCAATCCTAGAAGAGACATATACAATTAACCTATAACCAAACCTGTCAGTTATGTGCCAGTTGAGTCAACAAAAGCCTACAGGAACGCATCGCCTGCGGCAGAGTTTAGCTTGTACTGGTTTGATTTCCAGAGTAGAAAAAAAAAATCCTATCTCAAGCGTCCAGGTGAACGTGAAGGCCAATAAAGTAGACTTTCCACTTCCCACCTTTTTAACATTTATGCTGCAAAGGGTATCACTGAGCAAAAATGGTTAGAGCTGACCTAGGAAGTTCAGGACACAGTATACAGACCAAGCACACAGGAAGGCTGACTCATCAGATCCTATAATGGAAAGAGGGATGAAGAACTGCTCTGGATTAATCACAACTTAAGAGCTTTTCACCAAGCTGGCAAATTGGCAATTTGCCCTAAGCCAGACAAACCCAAGTGATTACCTGTCTGCCATGCTGTTCCTGGTTTCTCTGGTTATGTCAGGAGCTGCTGGCCATGGCTGACTCACAACACTGTCAGAAGATGCATTTTCCTGAGTTAAAGCAGTCTCCAGTAATGATGGAGCATTCAGTCTGTCCACCTCCACTGGAGGCATGTCCAAAGAGTGGTGGCTGTGCTCGGAATTGTGCCGGTTCCTGGGAGACAGCAGATGCAGGGCTGAGGCAGCGGAGGCCATGCTGTCTGTGTGGTGACTGGGCTCCAGCACCTCCGCAGGCAGCCCCGACGGGGCCGCCGCAAAGCTGCGCTGCAGGGTCTCGGATGCAATCTCTGGGATATCCTGGGACATGGCCGTGGAAGCAGAGGAAATGACGTCTGGCGAGCGCTCACGGGTGGGAGAAGCCTGGGGCACCACCAAGGGCTCCACCTCCTGCAGCTCCAGTGCTAGAGAGGAGTTTCCTGGAGTGACCTGCAGACAAAAATCAAACAAGAGCCTTCAGGGTAACGCAAGCACACCTCAAGAATCCCTAGTACCTCACACCAACCACCTCTGGAAACAGTTTGCTGTATCCTAACCTCATGTGATCCCTGTCTCCTACTTGTTCAACAGATGGAAAGGGGCCCTGGGACTCGTAATGGACTCTCATCTGGGCTAACAACACACTTAAGCTAATGCAAGTTTGAACCCACTTTCAAAAGAAAATATAACACCAGTACTACCCTCCTGCTCTGTTCCAGCATCTCTTCTTTGTGACACAAGACATTAGCTTTAACACTGAACATCTCTGGGACTGAAAACCTATTTCAAATTCAAGCTTTGTTCATGATCCATTTTACATAACATCTGAAAATTAAAATTTAGGGATAGGAAATAGCTATTTCAGACTCATCAGACCAACAGACAGGAATAAACCTTTCCAGATAGCACTGTCCCCTAAGACAAAGGCTGACCACGTCCAGCCACTGTGATAGCAACAGCCCAAGCTAGAGCTGTCTCTAGGTGTCAGAGACATACTGCTCTTACACAAGGACAAGTTCCATCAATGTGGGTAAGTAAACTGGGCTGCAGGTCTGTACCAGCAGTTGTGTTTTCCAAAGGGCAGACACTGTCCCTGTTAATACCCAAATAAATATAATTTCATTGAATCCTAGAAAGGTTTGGGTTGGAAGGGACCTTAAAGATCATCTCATTTCAACCCCACTGCCATAGCCAGAACATCTTCCACTAGACCAGGTTGATAAAATCCCCATCCAGCCTGGCCTTGAACACTTTCAGGGATGGGGCATCCACAACTGCTCTGGTTAGTCTGCTCCAGTACCTCACCATCCCCTGAATAAAGAATTTACTCCTAACACCGAATGTAAATCTCCCCTCTTCTAGTTTAAAATCACTGCACTTGTCCTTTCACATCTGCCCATGTAAAAAACCCCACTCTTCATCTCTTTTATAAGCCCCCTTCAATACCGAAAGGCTGCAATGAGATCTCCCCAGACCCTTCTCTTCTCCACAGTTAGCAATTTCAGCTTGTATAGGCACACAGAGAGATATTCCTTGGCCCATGAGAAGGAAGGGAGCAGCATATGGAGCCTTACTGGAACAGGTGCCTTTGGTGTTAGCTTGTCAGGGAGGCCTGGGATAAGAACTGAATGGCTCCTAGGACTGGTCTGGAGACTGCTGCTACTGCTACTCAGCGTGAGGCTGGTGTCCAGCTGCATCTTGGGGCTCACAGTCAAGTCTTCTGATGGTCTGCAGAAACAGAGACACCAACAAATCAGGCATGAGATGGGATCACAGGTCAGTGAAGGAGCCCTTGCTCTTTCCATCGTGCTCAGCTACTCCCTGTCAATGAGCACCTGCATCTCCTAGTCCCCACAGAGCCCAAAGAGATACCAGGTGGAAACAGTAAAGAAAAAAAAGTGGGGCATTGCAATCCCTTAGAATTTGAGGGGTCAGTGAGAAAAGGGACCAGTTGTATCTTCAGTGTACATAGTATGGAGTTCAGAGAGAAAAAATACACAGGATAGATCTCTCCTTTTCTCAGCCCTCAGAAGTGAATTCTTGCCTGTTATGCAGACCAACCCACTGTGACACTGGTAAGACTTTCCTACCAGTCCCAATTCTCTCCCTCTCCTTGGTGGCTGCAGAGTCCTCTTACCTGTAAACAACGACAACCCTTTGGGAGAAGCGTGCAAAGCAACAAAACTGAGATGCAATAACAGAATCCCTATGAGGCACACATGAAACACTCTTGTTGGCCCCTGGGATGACAACAGGCATGCTCCAAGCTGCATCAGGGATGCAAACAGCTGCCCATATAGGGGCATTGGGACTCAGGCCAGTTTCTAAGTCTGGTTACAATCTCATCTCCTACAAGACATGCTACAGCTCTGTGCCACCACGAAGGCCTGTATTGGTTCAGCTGCAGATGTATTATTTAACACATGTGCTAATTACCTGGGCATAGAGGCATCCGTGACAGAAGTGCTACTCATGGCTGTGACTGCAGTCAGGGAACTGACACTGCTGCCTGGGGAGACAGCAATCTGTAAGGAAATACGCAGCAGTCAGGAGGGGACAGAGCCCAACAGCACAATTTGACCTGAGAATGCTGGCTCCAGAAAAACTCCTAAAGAATCTTTGGTGAAGAGGGAATAGAAAATTAAATAAATATGTCAACTTGTACTGCTAAGGTGGCTCAGGTGTTGGTTGAAGGGAAGACCCGAAACATCCTCATCAATGAACCACAGCTGCTTTTACTGAGGATCTGCTCTCCCCAAACAAAGTGGCATTCTGGTATCATCTCATCACTGAGGCAGAGGGTTTATGGCAGAGAGTGAGGGTACTCCAGGTGGGGTCTCACAAGTGTGAACAGCCCCCATTTGAACAGCCCCAAACCTGATCATTTCAGATGTGCATTCCCATAGGATCACATTAGACAGGATGGGCAGAAATGGCATCATTTCTTCTCTTACAGTTATATCATAACCCCAAACAACGTCTAAACCAGTAAAAGCAGTCTCCCACTTAGATACAGTTATTTAGCAAACCCATATTTCTACACAGCACAGCTACATCAGCGGTTCTGCAGCTAAACACAGCACTTACAACACAAGCTTAGCCCAGCTCAGCATTTCAAACACGTCAACACGTCTCTACTCAGTCTGGTTACATGCAGAGTTTCCTGTGGGCTCTGCATTCAGCTGGCATACCCTATCAGAGTCATTAGGGCCTAGAAAGAGTGGCCAAAAGTACCAAAATCCAACCCCATCTCTTGCACCACCATAACTGTGCTGATCTCCATTTACCTGCTGAAGAGAAGTACTTGGTGTCATGAATGCATCTGGAGTCATCAGCTTGGGCTTGGCGTCATTGGAGAGGGAGAGGAAGTCAGCTGGCAGAGGCAGATCAGCAATTCGCCGCAGGTCTGGTTGAGAGCCGTGCACTGATTCTTTCTCAGATCCCAGCCCTTCCGTGCTTAGATCAGCCATATGGTCTGGAAAGGCTTCCAAGGAAGAGACACAAATTGATTTACAGGAACTTCCCCCCAAACTAAAGCTTTAATTCTGCAAAGTATGAACTTATGCCATTGCAGGCCATACTTGATTACAAAAGGAACAAGCAAAAACCCTGTAACATCCCATCAAAGGTTAGGGCAAAGGAAAGCCTGTGTTATGCTTACTCTTTGTATGCTAGAGTGAATTTTATCAGGCTTTGATAATAAAATAATCAATCTTTCTTTCTTCCCTGAACACAAGGCCAGTTTAACAGCCACATCCCAGTATGGTGAATGAGCTGAAAGAGCACACCACAGAGCCCAGCCACTCTACTCCCAAAGCTCTGCTGTCATTCCAATCTCTTCCACCTGACAAGAGACAAACCTCAAGTTTCTTGCACAAGTGCCAAATCACCTAGAAAGATGAACTCAAGCATGCAAAAAGCATTAGCACTCCCGGCCAAACATATCCCAAGATCCAGACTCACACTGGGATCTAACCAACTTCCTGCTTCATTGTTAGTCCACATTTAGAACCCCTTATGCAATTACACCAGTCTAGTACAAAAAGATACCCAAAACCTGCCCTTCTGCTGCCCCCAACAACAACCTTTAAAGGCTCAGCAACACTGAAGATCGATTTAACACACATGCTCACCAAAGTCTTCATGAGAGCCATGGGAAGGTATGGATGCACTCATGTCAGGGCTATGAAGAGGCTGGAATCTAATCTGCACATCCTGTAGGGCTCTGAAAAGAAACAGGCATCTCTGATCAGCTGATGAATCATCAAGTCTCAGAAGATTTCTCTTCACTGAACTGATTCCCTTGGAAAATGCTTCAGTGTTTTCTGGCTGTCACAGAAGCAGCAGAAGCTGATCCTCCCTGAGTTGTGTCACCCAGTTCTGGCACTCAGGGTATTTGAGAGACCTTTCTCAGCACAACTCTTAAGCCACTGTGTACTCATGGCCACAAAAATACTAGCTTGCCACAGTACCATTCAGGGCTACCTCCTGGTAAGGCCATACACACCACAGCTAGAAGTTTCTATGGGTCCAGGTAGTTTTTGTTATGAGCAAAAGGATTTAAGTAAGTTAAACTTCTACAGGTCAGTGCAGACAACGGGCCATGGGAGCAGCCACACATACTCACTTGGTATGCACACAGAAGAGTTTGATCAGCACACCCGCTGCTGATTCAACAGCCCCACTGCCCGGAGCACCTTCTGGAAGGGGGACAAAAGTAAAACATGAAGTTGCATGGTAACTACAGACTAAGTACCACAAAAACATCACAGCTGGATGAACAAGCAACAACCAGCATGATACACATTCTCTTTATCAATGATCTGGATGAGGGGATTGAGTGCACCCTTTTTAAGTTTGCAGACAACACCACAGAATCATAGACTATGCTGAGGTGGAAGGGACCCATCGGGATCACCGAGTCCAACTCCAGGCCCTACATGGGGCACGCCAAGAATCCCACCATGTGCCTTAGAGCATTGTCCAAACACTCCTTCAACCCTGTCAGGCTTGGTACTGCAACAACTTTCCTGTTCCAGTCCTCAACCGCTCTCTGGGTGAAAAAACTTTTTCCTGGTATCAGATTTAAACATCTGCTAACTCAGCTTCATGCTGTATCGAGAGTGAAGAGATGGGTGCCTGCCCCTCTGCTGCTTCTCACAAGGAAGCTGTAACTGCAGTGAGGTCTCCCCTATCCAGGCTGAAGAGACCACAGGACCTCAGCTGCTCTTCATACTGCTTCCCCTCCAGATCCTTTCACCATTCTCATGGCCCTTCTTTGGACACTAACAGCGTAATGTCTTTTTTATATTGTGGTGCCCAAAACTGCACACAGTACTCAAGGTGAGGCAGCACCAGCGCAGAGTAGAGCTGGACAACCACCTCCCTTGGACCACAGGAGATGCTGTGCACCAAGGTGGGCAGGAGTGTTGATCTGCTGAAGGGCACAAAGGGTCTGCAGAGGGATCTGTACAGGCTGAATCAATAGCAGAGGTCAATTGTATGAGGCTCAACAGTGCTACGTGCTGGGTCCTGCACTCAGGTCATAACAACCCCCTGCAGCACTACAGGCTTGGGGAAGAAGGGCTGTAAAGCAGCCCAGAAGGGAAGGGCCTGCAGGTGCTGGTTGACAGTAGCAGACTGCCCAGGTGGCTGAGAAGGCCAATAGCATCCTGGCCTGTGTCAGCAATAGCGTGGCCAGCAGGACCAGGACAATGACCATCCTCCTGTACTTGACACCAGTGAGGCTGCACCTCGAATCCTGTGTTCCCATGCTTGATAACCCACCCAGCTTCAAGGCTGGAGGAAAAATTTTTCCAAATATCAACCTAAACTTCACTGGGTGCATCTTGAGGCTTTTTCCTCTTGTCTTGTTACTTGGGAGAAGAGACCAGCCTTTCATGAGAACCAGCCAGGAAAGAAATCCTGATCACTTCATCACATACCTACACTCAAGTTGTCGGTTTCCTCTTCTGCCGGGAGCACTTCAGTGTGCCTTAACCGACAGCGGCTCACGGCCTGGATGCCAAAGCTTAGCACTGGGTGGGTAAGGAGGAACTCTGAGATGGAGCTGAAGTAAGCCTTGCCCTCCTCTTGGTTCTGCATCAGCTCCATCACATACAAGACCTGGAAGAATCAGAGAAGTCAAGTCACTGGGCTTCCACAGCAGACCATGCACATGTGTGAGGTCTCCAAAGCCTCGCACCTGAACAAGGAAAATGACATGAGCAATAAAGCCTGGGGCATTGAAATTTGAAACAGAACACCAGGAAACACACTCCTATCTGAGTCAATGTTGATCCAGAACTCAATCCTACTGTGCCAGACCCAAGTATCTCCAAATGAGAGATTTATAGAGGGTGAGAAATAATCCTTAAGTCTCCCCAGGATTAATCAGCTGACTATTAACTTCTGTCATCTTACGATGAAATAGCTGAAGCCAACCTCTGCAGTTTTAGCTACTAATGCAAATCCCAGACCTAGGCAGCAGTAACAGTCACACAGAAGGCCATTTCTCCTTCAGTCCCCATAACCCACATAGCCAGCAATAAAATGAACCACTTACTTTTCTCTGCACATCACTCAGTATTAGATATTCAGCAGAAAGGTCCAGACAGACTTTCAGGCTGGGAAGAATACTCATGGAGCCAAAGATGTCAGGAGAAAAGCTAGATCCACAAATAAGAGGGAAGTGGTACAGAAAGCAAGGTGGATTAGACAATTAGAAAGGTTACTATGAAACTGCATAGTAAAAAAAACCCCAAACCAAACCCAACAATAGCTTGAGGAGTTTACAGCTGTATTACAGTTTGTTGTCACTTAACTTGTTCCACACTCATAGAAGTACAAGAATCAATGCTACAGATTTAAAGACAAAAATTCCCCAAGTCAATAAAACCCTTCCACTGGCTTTAGACCTTCCGTAGTAGAAGGTGGAAAAAGCAGCACTCAGCTGTATGTCATACTCTCCTCACTTTAAGAGGGTAAATCAGAAGTGGCCTTAAGCATGTGTATGATCAGCCAGGCCATCAGAAAAATGGAATCAGGGAACATAAGCTAGTGAAGGGATGGACTAAAGCACAATCTGAAATTCTGGACCAACAAATAAGCTTTGAAAAATTGCTTAAGCTCTACCAACATAGCAGCTCCTCATTCATTTAAATGAAAAATAAAAGTATTAATAGGAAAAAATCCTAGAGTGGTTACTGAATATCTGGAATTTTTAGAGAAGAAAACACTCTAGGTGTGCAGTTATGGAATTCTCCTCCTCATGCTACAGGTTAAGTCTATGCTCTACAGAACAAGGCAAAGACAAGTCTTGGTAACACAAAGGGTAAAAGGATCAACCTCCCCAGCGTTTCCAAAGCTTGATCTGAGAACTTTCAATAACAGTCACAATGTCAAACAAGGAGGCTCTAACTGGGGCTAGAGTAGACTCCACTGGAGATCAAGGATCACCTTTGCAAAATAAGTACACCTGAAATTTGAGAGCTCTGTTAGGACCCCACTGCTCAGAGTCAGCACATCCACACGTACCGGACAGTCTGCAGGCAGGTCCAGGACACAGTGCACCACATCTTCAGTTCTCTGTTCTGATCAGCTCCTGTGATGAGAAACCTCCAGAAGGGAACCCTGCAGGGACAACACATCCAGGTTCTCTTAAAGCAGGTCTGGTCCTTCCCATCCAGACATTTTACAGAAAAGTTCCTCACAAGCACATAACTGATTTTGCCCAACTGTGTCTTCAAAGTTCACAGAAAATTCCTGCTCTGAGGAAGACTAGAAACAACTACAGTTCTCAAGAATCTTAAGAACACAACAATAAAGATAAAATAAAAACCAATAAAAATAAGAATAAAAATAAAAGCTGTATTTCATCAACTGCAGTGGAATTTCAGAGAATTAACAAGCCAGTTAAGACTAACCATACCACAAACCTGAGAGGACTCATCAATTTAGCAT
Source organism: Myrmophylax atrothorax (assembly GCA_026770055.1). Lineage (NCBI taxonomy): Eukaryota > Metazoa > Chordata > Aves > Passeriformes > Thamnophilidae > Myrmophylax > Myrmophylax atrothorax. The sequence continues at coordinate 7,053,112 of JAOXXN010000162.1, read as the reverse complement.
TTTCACTGCTTTCATGGAATTGGCAGTAGGAATAAAGTCACTTTAGGTTGTGCTTCTGAGTCTTATCTATTTCTCCACCACTAGAAAACTGACTACAAAGAGGACAGGACTTGCTTCTGCCACCCAGCTAAATTTTTACAAGTATGATTCAGCTACAAGGAACCCTCCAAAGGGAGAGTTAGAAGACACTGCTGAACTTTAATACTCCAAGTACAGGACTGTGGACTTACTCTGGGTCCTGCTTTTTATGGTTGTCACAAAAGAGCAGGCAGGAAAGAGGTCTCCCATCATGGGGTTTCCACTCGTGAAGACACCTGGGAAAAAATCAGAGCAAACACCAAGTGTGCAGGGAGTAAATGAGGAAGCTGCAGGTTCTGAACACAAAACTCCTCATCAAAAGACAGCACTAAGTCAGCACCTATCAAGTATTACTGACTTGTAGCTCTTTACAGGCTTATATAAAACAGTTCATGCAGGCATATATTGTGACCAATAAATAAATAAAATCCCACATTGCCATTTGGTCTGGTGCCTTAATGGGTACAATACAAAAAGAAGTCAACATTGAGAGGAATAGCTCAGAGCAGCTTCTTGCATTTACATGGAAAGTGCAAGAGTTTGACTACAGTCTGTGCAAAGCACAGAACTCCTGTTTCCAGACACAGCTCTCTGCTTTTTCCATATGTCTATGATACTCAGTGACACTATTCTTCAGCAACAAATTATTTCATAAACATTTATCCTGTATCTTTACAACATCCTGAGAATGACCATTACAGATGATTCTATACCAAGGAAATTCTCCCAGAGAAAATGCTGGTCTCTGTTTCAAGACCCTTTGTTTTCCAGTTCTCCTTACCTTGGCTCGTCTTGTCCCTCAATATAGATTTGCCAGAATTTTACAAAACCATCATGGCTTGCTGTGGCCAACACAGTTCCATCTGGAGAAAGTGCTCCCTCACTCAAACACTATACAGAGGGGGGAAAGAGACACAGAAAATCAATTTTACAGCTTTTTTATTTCACAGACATTTCAAGTACAAAGAACCATGCTGCCACTGTTCTCACTGTTAATCATGTTATGAACAGAGCATTTTGGTCTGGCTCTTCACAATCACGGTTGTTTCACAATTGGTTTTTTTTACAGCCAATTTTCCTGAGAACTGCAGCTCTTGAGCCACTATAACCCAAAGAAAACCTAAGTGATTGGTTGCAATCACCTATGTGATGGCAGTGAAGAAAACAAAACAGGTTTGTACCGTGCTGTGGCCTTTCACCACGATGAAGCCTTCCTTGATATCAGGCACTTGCACTGGCCAGGAGCTGTTGTTCGTTCGGATAATGTCCAAATCCCACACCTCTGCCTGGAAAACAAACATGTAGGCACACAGGTTTATTTTTACAACTACTGGTCTGTTCCCAGATCCTTATCTTATATCGTGACATACCAATCCAATGGCAAGTATGTGACCTAAGCCTTCCTGTTTCCACTCAATTTGGCCATTGGATGCTTTCCTGGCACCCAGCTGTACGTATGTACAGGGAATTGCTTTGGGCAGTTGTAGCTGCTGCCCACCAAGCCCCACACTGAGGTACTGGCTCAGCCTGAACACGAGTGATGCCTCCTGCCCTCCACACTGTTTCTAGTGGTCCTTGCTATTTGACAGTGAGCAGAAATTATTCTTTCCAACCCCCTGAGGCCCAGAGAATGATCTGTATGACCTCACCTTGGAAGAGAGTAATCTCACATCTCATTATAGGAGGATCCCCAGTGTGGACTAGACAGGAGCCATTATAGCTTTAACCAAATCAGCTCTTTCCTCCATTAAATTCTAATAATAATTAGGGACAATGTTTCAAAAGTAGGGTTTTCTTACCCTGTCCTCATGCAACAATGCCAATGTCTGACTTCCCTCTTCACCGTTCTCCTCGTTATCATCTGGGATGAAAGGGCACCAGATGATCCTTCGGAAGGTGTTCAGTGGGGTATTGTCAGGTCGCTTGATGTTCACCAAGATCTCCTCTCTGGTCACCAGGGTTAAGAATGCAACATTCTGGCTGTGTTACTAATGCCCAGCAATTACCTACTCAGGCTTGGTCCTCTGTTAAATACTATTAAACCTGAAGATTTTTTGGGCCATAGATTCCAAAAGAAGCCAGATAGAAAGATTCCGTTGAGAAAGCAGCCAGGCTAGAATTTCCTCACTGGTACAAGAACTTGAGCTTATGAAAGTTCACAGATTCTCACAATTTTCTCTTGCTGGCTTCAGACAGTGACAGGACAAACAGGACAGTGACACAATCACATCTGAATGTGTATCCACCTGACTGCTGATGATTAAATGAACACAGAAAGACAGAGGAGCTACCACATTGCCCCCATCTGAGTGCTCTAGTGCACCACTACTAATCAGATCTTAATTAGCATCACCTTTCTTCCAGTTGTTTTTGGAATAATGGTACATTACTAAAATTAAGAAGCTACACCCTAAGATAACATATCTCACATGCTCCCCAAAAGTACTAACCACTGACTCCAAGAAATCAAAAGGAAAATATTTAGGGCAGTGGACACTGAAAATAATTTTCAGGACCAGTAAAAGAAGGATGGCAGGTTTGGAAGGAAGACAGTGAGTGGAAGAATTCCATCCTATTCCCCAGAGAAGTAACTGAGCAAACAAACTAGAACCAGACAAGACAAACCTCTGCCACACAGCTGAGGTGACTATCCACATGCAAGACCAACTAGAACAAACTGACATGTCTCAATGACTGCTCTTGCCTGGACGAGGAGCACTGAGATGGTAGAATTTCACGGTATGTTCAATTTCAAGTAACAATTGTGCTGAATACAGGCAAAAGTTGAGTGATTTGATACTCTGGAAGGGGCAGAACTATTGACCTCTCCCCTGCAAGCTGCTATTCTGCAAAGGCTACGCAACAACAAATTGCAATGAGGTCGCATTGGCATCTACCCATTACACAGGGGCTGATACGAGGTGTATTTGCACAGGATACTGGATTTTCTCTTTATCCATGGCCAGGCGCCAGACAAAGAGGTTGCCAGCCTCGTCCAGGCACGCCAGCTGGTTGGAGTTGAGGTGAGCAAAAGCCAGGTCTGCCACGCCGCCCGTGAATCCCTTCAGCAAGGTCCGCTCTGCGGTGCTGACGCTCAGCACCCGCACCATGGCCGAGCCATTGCTGGCAGCTGCGGGAGAGACACAGCGAGAAGTCACTGCTCAGGTCTGTGGTTTCCCTGCATAACTCTCATAAATTCCCCATAATTCTATAAACTTCTCATAATTCCCAGGATTATCCTCATTAAAGATGACTCCACTAAGTGCAAGGACTAAACCTTTATCCCTTCCTCACCAAGCCTCCAAGGCTGACCTCCAGTGACAGTGACACTAATTTTATTTGCAAGTTAATTTTCAGTAACTGGAGAAAAGGAGTCACCGAGAAGCATGTAGCTCAGATACATGTTCTGTAAGGGGAATGTAAAAAGCATAAACATTCACCTGGCAACAAGCACTACTTTTTGGCTTGCATGACTGAAAAGAGCATGCTGCAGAGCAAAGTTTCCAGCTTCCCCTTTTCAGACACACATCACTATAAAGCAGGCAGTCTTACGAAGATCATGTTGCTTCCACTTCCTGCTCCCATGCCAGCTCTAGCAGACCACTCAGCTTCCCACAGTGTTACTGCACCCAAGCTTTGATACTTTAAAAAAGGGTGAGACATCTTTAAGCTACTCTAACATATCCTCAGCTAGGAAAAAACACAAGAGCAGAATAGCGGATTTCATGAAAGACCAGACAAACTCATGTCTGCCAGAACTAAGGAGAAAGGGAAGAGCTGATGGAGTCCCAAACACTCTGTGCTTATATGACAACAGAAAGTCATCTGCAGTGTCTCTAATTGTTCATTTCATAGAATTGTTAAGGTTGGAAAAGACCTTTCAGATCATCAAGTCCAACCATCAGCCTTGCACCACACCATATTCACCACTAAACCATGTCCCCAAGTGCCGTATCTACAGGTTTTTTGAACACTTCAAAAGACGGTGACTCTACCACTTCTCTGGGTAGTCTGTTCAATGTTTTACAGCCCTTTCAGTGAAAAAAAATTTCTAATACCAAATCTAAACTCCTCTAGCACAGCTTGAGGCTATTTCCTCTCACTTTCTTTCCTATATGTTGTGAAACAATCTTTCCCTGTGTTGTTCTGCTTTTCTCTCCCCACTGCACAGAACACTGCATCTGCCTTGCTCTTTGGAGCCTCTAAATTTAGCCTTAAACTCAACTCTAAATTTATGCAAGCAAATCCATCACAAACATTTATCTGCTCAAATTACCACAGGGCTGTTTGTGTGCTTAGCTTAGTTTCTGAAGCTTGTTTGCTGCAGAAATATTTAATTAGAGGAGGAATGTGAGTATCAGCTGTTCAGTGAAACCAGTGTAGTCCTTTAGCTTTTCCTCCATCCCCACCAAGTTCTTTTATTTCTAACTCTGCTATGTAACCAACTCTTTACGTCACCTTCGCTGACATTCCCTCTACAACAGCACCCTGATGTGGGTATTGCAAGGTATGTTTTAATTATTGCCAGTTTCATTCTTCAGATGCAAACTTTGACTTTTTTAGAGATACACAGAGAAAAAGAATACAAATCACATCCAAGCAGGTATCTCACCTCTAATGGCATAAGCCAGGTAAGAGTTTGAAACCGCTATCAGATTGCCATAATAGTATTTCTGCTCCCAGTCATATCTAGCAACAGGCTGTATTTTCACCTGCTCAGGAGAAAGAAAACAAAGCATGAGAAATGTCTGGAATTCACTCTTTCCTGGAACAAACCTGTCAAACAGAATTTTTTCTAGATGAGACCTGTAATGTTTAATTTGATAGTGTCATGGTTTAACTACAGCTGGCAACCAGGACTCTTAGTCCCAAACCAGCATAGACAGCCATTGGCACTGAGCAAAGAATTAGGAATTACTATGTAAATGATGCCAGTGACCCTCCCTTTCACTTTTATCTTCAGTATTATCTATGAAAAACAGTAACACAGTGCAATATTCATTTACTATCTTTG
>JAOXXN010000162.1:7021138-7037514 GCA_026770055.1 Myrmophylax atrothorax | reverse complement strand
ATTACTGACATGAGAAGGTTTTAAAATATAACTCTGGAAAAACACCACCACCACCAGCCCAGCTTTAGTGTAGGTTTCCTCAAATTCTGATAAGCCCAGGTAGGCTCTGGCAAGAGCACTGCAGATCTTGGTATTTTGGCTTGAGGAGAATTTCCTCCTTTCTTAAGCAATTCTGGACTGGACACATGAGGAAAGATTAAAAGGGAATTCTTCTCCAAAACACTTGCTGTGGTACAGACAGCAAACTGCCACAATGAAGTCACATTATTGGGTTTTTTTATTCCTTTCATGTTATGTCTTCCCAGCATAGAGGAGCAGTATACTTTAAACACAAGGAAAATCCTGTAGTAAAGAGGAAGTAAATATTTTATAGTCCATTCCCAAAACTTTGACTATGGAAAATCTTCCCTCGTGTCCAGTCTGTACCTCCCAAGTTATGGTTTCTAACCACTGTCCCTTGTTGCATCTTTTGGCAATACCAAGAAGAGTTTGCTCTGAGGTTGAAAGTACTCAACTACTTTCCACCCACACTTCAGGCAGCTTGCCCTCAGCCACCTCCTCTCCTGGCTCCACAAGCTCTCCAACACCTAAAATATTGGCAGCTTTTTGACCTCCTCCAGTTTTTCTACATCCCCTCTGACCTGGAGGCTCAAAAGAAAGTCCTCAGCTCACAGTCATAGGTCATGTCAGAGTTTTAGATGCAAGACTGCTTTGCAATCCAAATTTAGCTGCACAGCTTCTCTCCTCTTGTCCATGAGAGAGCGTTTCACTCCTCACCAGCAACCCCGGCAACTGTGGATGGAACTGCAGTGCTGCAACAACCCTTACCTCAAAGGAAAGGCAATTACTTCAGATTGCAGGTTCCCTCAGATGCTAAGCCTCATTTAACAGGCTGTAAGCAATGCTTTAAGTGTTCAGCATGCATTACAAAAACATCCAATGATTTTAATTGCAAATTTCCTTTCCCTTTTAAGACGAGGAAACACTGCATAACAATTAGTTATTGACAATTAATTCTGCAACAATCACAGCAAAATTCAGGCTCTGGGGAGAACCACAGATCTGCCCCACTGGCTCTGAGAACAAGCCACAGCCATGCTCCTCAGCCGAGCTCAGGGGACAGAAGGGCAAGAAGAGAGCGCTCCTTACTCAACCAGGACAGCGAGGACTGCATGGAAGACACGAAAGGCAGAGGGTTAAACGTTGTGCAGGGATAGCCTGAAGACTTCGTTGGTGCACACCCAGGCACCTTGAAAACTTTTCAACAAAAAGGTTTGGTGGAAGCCTAGAACCTGGTCATCATCTGCCTGAGCATGACAGGAGAAACATGTTACTTGGTGAAGCAGTGGAGATACTGGGTGACATTCTGGATGAACACTGGCAAAGCAGCGTTGCACCAAATGAAACTCACTCCTAAAGGCTACTCCTCCCAGCTGGAGCAAGCAAGCAGCACCCAGACCATGAACAGCAATAAAAAACAATAGGATAAGTGGATGTATATTTATTACACCTCTTCAAAAGAATAAAAAAACCCCAAACATTAATACCTATCTCAGCAACCATTAAAGAGGATCTTTCATGTATTTACTTAAACATGTTTTACAGTGAAAGTTTTTCTGCTCTATTTTTCTTCCCTAATGGCTTAAGGAAGAAACCAAGACATGCCCAGCTTGCTCAGCGTGAATGAGGCTTCAACTGAACTTTTGGGACTAGCAATTCAATCAACTAATGCCTCAAAAAATGCATTTAAATATCATGCCAAGAATGACAACCTAGGAATGGCATGTTACAGGTACTTCAGCACTATTATTTTTCTGGGTTACTCTATCAAACATTGTGCATGCTCCTTCATTACATGAAACAATGCAAGTTTGAAAAACTGCAGAGGATTAAAAGCATATTTGTCAATTATCCTGGGATTTGAAGAATTTGGCTCACAGTTCCACGAAAAGGACAACTGAATAGTAAGCAGGAAGCAAGGTTGGTTTTTCCCTTCCAACTCTGCTACTGATGGTCTTGAAAGTGCCCTTCCCTGTGCAAAACTCTCTACAGTTTTCTTTGAGACCAACAGATGTGGGCTGAGCAGCCACAGCACTAAGAAGGCAGCTTTGAGTAACACCAAGCTGGAGCTCCACGTTTGCATATTAAAGTGTTCACTGATCAACTGGAGCTACAGATGAACCACCTGTTAAAAAGCACAAACCTGAACCTGGTGGTTCTCAGTCACTGTATTACAATAGCACAGCACTGAGATGCACTGAAGTGGCTGTCAACATGTATGAATTCACACGAGAAAAAGTGACAACCAGGTTCATGTACTGGCAGGTTCATGTTCACATCATGCTACAGACTGTTACTGATATTTGCCCACCTGTATAAGTCTCATGGCAGAAGCATGAAGTTGAAGTCCTAAACTGACTTTGATTTTCTGGACACTTGTTCAGTGAACAAGCAGGATTCCCAGGGATCAAGATGTGATTTTTAAAGCTAAGGTTTGAGACACACACACACAAAGGGTGGAAAAATGTGTCCTCATCTACTAAAAATTCACAAGCAAGTTGAGTTTGATCTGACAATCAATCTTTAAGAACTTGGTATCTTGCCACAGGGTTCAACAGAACCACTGCTGCAAGCTGTGATCTGCTTGATGATTATGCAATAACCTTAAAAACATGACTGTGTAAAACCAGGTGCAGATGTGACTGGACCAAGACATTGGGTCAAAAAGTCTTAGTCCTGTCAGAGTTGTGTGCACACACAAGAGCAAGGCTGAGGAGATCAGCATGTCTGCCTGCATATCCATCCTGCCATTCAGTGATTTCCATGGTCACATGTGGCTGTTTTTCCTCACAGTGTGTGCGGGTGAGACTGAGCAACAGAAAGCTGGAATCCAATTTGCAGCTGGGAAGCAGGAGTAACTTTAATGAGAGCCAAAGCTGTCTGTGTTAGATTTAGAAGTGGATGCAATACACTGGGCACTGCTCTTCTCAACTGCTCAGCCCAAAACAAAGAGAACAGCTAAGCAAGCAGATCCAAACTTGAAGTCCTGCATTTGCTTAGTAAACACATCAGTGTCAGTGGAAGTTTGAATGCCCTGATACTGGACATGCTATTCAGAGTTAACAGGAAAAGGAAATCTAAACAGCTATTTTAAAACAAACTGGGTTCAGGTAACTCTAAAGACTGGGTGGTGTTAGAGGCCTGACTTCACAGCACGGCTGGACCAAACTAACTCTGATAATTTTAACTACTGCTATGTAATTCCACAATTTTTAAACTAACACTGCCCACTGTGAGCAAGTTCTGCTTACAGCTGAATCACAGAATCATAGAATCGATTGGGTTGGAAAAGACTGCCAAGATCATCAAGTCCAACCCTTGGTCCAACTCCAGTCCCTTTACCAGATCATGGCACTCAGTGCCCCGGCCAATCTCAGTTTAAAAACCTCCAGGGATGGGGAATCCACCACCTGACTTTACACACGGGATGTTTTTTGCAGATTCCAGGACAATGTCTTTTATTAATAAGCTGTTTAATTTACAGGTCTGTGACCCTGGTAATTGGGAGACTGGGTAAGTTTACATGGTTCAAGAGTATCGCTCACACAGCAATACAGTCATACTACAGCCTAAAAAATAATCTGATTCTGCACACAACAAAGCTGTTTCAGCAATAAGTGCTTAATCTCAGAGGCAACATTCCCATTGCTGAATCACTTTTGACTACAGAGGTACTGGACTGCATTAACACCAGGACTGAATTCTCATGTCCTGTGACAGCAAAGAAAAAGTAGGGACTCACTAATGGGTGGTCAGCTAACAAAATGAAATCCGCTAAATCAGAGCTCGATGCGTCGAAGAGGATGTTACACCACCCGTGCTTATATTGTCCAAGAACACTGTGATGATGCTTTTAAATGCAACAGAGCGCACTGAAACCTTACTGCATCAGGGTAAGGGAAATCCTGATGCCTCTATAAGCCACAAGGTATCTGTATGCACAGTAAAAATCGTGGTGCTTTGCCTGACAGACCACGTGACTGTCAAACTGCAGGTGGTTCACCCAGTGTGAGGCATCCGGAAGGATAAGCAGTTTCTTGACAGTCTCGAACAACAGAATAATGATGTCCCAGTGAAAGCTTACCAAGGTTCTTCCCCCGCCCACAAGAGCATTTTAATGTTTTCAGAAATTAGATGATTTAGAATCCTGCAAAAATCTAAGACATAAGCACTTGTTAGCCTGTAATGGAAAGAGTTTACCTTAAGCTGTCCCACTACCATACTGAGTATACAGCTGTCAGGTGTAGGCTGGTGGTCTTGTGCTGTGATGCTGTGTTGTATTTTTTGGAAAGGGAGGCTCTGCAATGAAAAGAAATCAAAATAAGGAAATGTACAGTAATTGCATTACTTAACTTACAAGACAAAGATTGAGCAAATCCACTGCATAGGATGGCAGCACGTGATCATTCAAAGCTCAGGTGGCACTTTGATGCCTTTGCTGCACTTCCCTGATTTGAAAACAGGTTGAAGCAGACCCAAATGTGACTTTGACAAGTTCTGCATTTTGCTCTAGTGGCAGGAGCCTCAAAGACTTCCTAGAAGCCCCAGGTAAAGACATGAGTCCTACTGTCACAGGTGTGAAGTACAGTCTTGGCTTTACAAGCATAAGGCTCTAGGAAGAAATATAGGAAGCTGAATCCTTGGATAATAGAGAACACAGAAACTGTGGAAGGATCAGGACCTGAGGAAGCCAATTAAGTGTACGGAGCAGCCCTCTAATTAGAGGGACACCATTCAAGAACCCTTAAATAAAGCTTGCAGAGTTTCCTCTTGGCTGAGAGTACTATACCAAGCAACTAAGAAGTGCAAAGCAGGCCAGCTGGTTTGTAATATGGGATAGACATTTAGCAACACCCAGAAAAAATCCAGAGCAGTCTTATCTGAACGACCAGCAGACTGTTTTCCAGGGTCACCAGCCCAAAAATGAGTGTGCAAAGTGCCCACAGTCTGCACAAGCACAGGCTGGCACATTGCACCATCTTCCTTTGACAAAAGAGTACTACAAAGCCCAGTCCCACCTAAGCACAACAGCTTCTTGTTGAACAAGTGCTGCAAAAAGAGCCTCTTGAAAAGACAGAGGGACGAAGGGGAAAGAATGCAACTGCATCCAGAACCCGGCTTTGAGTGTGACAAGAGAGGTGAGACTGGGGAGAGAAAACAGTGAGGAAGGAAAGGCTTTGGAAACAAGAGCTCTGCAAAACTGTGACAAGGAACCAAAGACTAGGATGGGTAAGACAGTGCCTGTTTCAAGTGCCTGATTCCACAGGACAAGAGGAAATGACCCCAAGCTGCAAAGGGGAGGTTCAGGTTGGACATCGGGAAGAACTTCAGTGAAAACAGTGGTTAAGCACTGGAACGGGCTGCCCAGAGAAGTCACCATCCCTGGAAGTGTTCAAGAAACAACCAGACATGGCACTTAGTGCTGTAGTTCAGTTAACAAGGTGGTGTTCAGTCCAAGGTTGGACCCGATCTTGGACATCTTTTACAACCTTAATGATTCTATGATTGACCCCTTCAGCAAAAACAATCCCAAATGGCTGGCCAGGCTAGTGAGCTACTCGTGATGCACTGGGGGAAAATCCCACTGGAAAGAGTAGCAAAGTAGCAGACAGGAAAGTTAATTGCTTTCTAACAAAAGCAGAGGCTACCTCAAAAGGATGGCTGCTCATGGACATCCATCTGTACTGGAGAGAAGGATTTTGTGATATGAAAAGCACAATAAACGTGTCCAAAAAGCAAGAAGCCACACAACAACCAAGGTTTTAGCACCCTCTGACACTAGAATTTGACCAGGCTCTCACAAGCAAAACTATGAAATCAGGCAAGAGAAATTATGCAAGATTAAAGATGAGTAGCATAAACTCACTCCTGACAACAAGACCAGCTGTCTCAGCTTCTTCATTGGTCCAGTATGTTCATGGAACTACTTGATTATGATCTCAAATGCTCAATGTAAATCAGGCTGCTCATAATTAGCACAGGCGGTGTAAGTGAAACATGTCCAGCACTAATTAGGACAGAAGGAACAAGTGTCGCCTCCCACACTGTAACAAGGTACAGGTGTGCCAGTGCTGGCAGAGCAATGCCCACACAACCATGCCCTACTGTATTAGTAGATGGAAAGGGTGCCATAGCATTGCTGCTACACAGCAAAGAATTTGATGTAAAAGAAAATGCCACCTCTTTGGGCCTACATTGATCCACCAGCCAGGCACAGAAGGACACAAGATTGCAGTAGTGCAAAAGAAATTCAGTGTCAAACTTTGAGGGATCCGCTCAACTGACTAAGCAGCTCCAGAAGCACAGAGTAGGAGAGCACAAGAAGCTGAACCAGCAAACAGAGCCCAGGCAGCTCAGTGCTGACAGGGGAATGCTGAGCGACATCAGAGTCACAGTAAGTTGATACAGCCCCATAAGGAGCCCTGGCAGTGGAAGGGCACGGAATAACTTTACTGCCTTTCTTCCTTACTTTAAGCAGATTAATCCAAGTCACAAAAAAGTTTCCCTAAGGCAAAGCAGTGTGTCTCCACTCACCAGTTAAGACTGCAGCAAACACATAAATTCAGAAAGGCCAACTTGCACTGCAGACAGGGAAGGTGAAGATGAGCAACGCTGTGGTGGGAAAGGGGCTGGATCTGCACTGGGCTGGATCCAAGGCAGCAGTCAGACACTGTGACCAAGCAAATGCTTAGCTGGTTGGGTATCTAAATGGCTGCTAGCCCAGAAGTCTAAAGAACACTGAGTACACAAACAGACAACTCTGGAGCTTCAGTATCTCCTCACCTACAAGTGAGCAATTGCAAGCTGTGCTGTTTCTGAGGTGCACGGCCTTCTCAAAGGCAACACAGGCAACTAAAACACAGACCCAAGGGCAAACCTCAGTCTTTACGGTTAAAGATGCCTTGGATGAAAGGAGCGATTCCATAAGACAGGAAAAGTAGCTGTGCAACAAGACAAGTGTCAAGTTACAAAGCTTTTTCTCCTCAATGTGAAGTATGTCTGAAACACCATGCTCTGAGCAGACTGTCTTATGACCTAAAAAGCAAGACCTAAAAAGCAAGTCCTCCGCATATCTTCAAAGAGAAACAAATTTTCTAGTCTCATGACAGCTTGTAAATACACCCAGTTTTATAACAGAAGCATGAATTTACTCAAGAAGATAAAACTTCTCCAAGTTTGACTAAATGGAGTTCCAGTGTCCTCTTACTTGCTGAAGAGGAAACACATGTTCCAAAGTCCTGAACCGTACCTGCTCACATCTGAACTGCTGACAAATCTGCTTTGAGGATAAGTCAGCTTCTCCACTACAGAACTTATCTGCAGTTTATGTATCAGAAAACAAGTTGTTTCTTGCAGTAATGTGTCTAGGCTTTATCACAGACAGATCCAAGTAACAGGCTTGCTATTGCTTCTTCCTTGGCATGCCTTACAAGAGCAAAGACACCTTTCATTGCTCTAGATCAGAGGCAGCTTATGCATTAGACCTTTGAAAAAAAGAATAAATCAATAATGTCAAATACAACTGCAGTCACAAAACAACCTTGCAAACTAGGGAGTCAATTAGCATTACACCATTAGGGCCGCCAATGGAACACCCCTACTATGTAGCAATAAATCACATTTTTTGAAGAACAAAGTTAGAAGCACAAGTTCTCTATTTAAGATTTTTAAATTGCCTAATTCTAACTCAGATTTTTAGAAGCAATTATTTTATAGTCTTCCCAACTGTTTCCCAAAACATTCATAAAGTTTATAGACTTACAGTGAGTTTTTCAACAATGGCTGCTTTGCCCTGGAACTGCTGTCCTTCCCACGTAAGGCATGATGCATCAATCTGGAGGGCAAAGAAAGAAAGAAAGTCATCAACTGCTTAGGCAACCCTTGAGCAAACCTGGTAGGAGACTCTGGTTATTTAGGATATATTCTTAGAATCCAGCTGTTTGAAAACCACCTCAAAGGGAGATAGAAAAAAACCACCAAGAGCAACTAAAAAAGTCTGGAACAATCAACTAGACCTCAAGGGTGAAAAAAAGCCAGTTCACAGTGTGGAAGGCCATGTGTACAGGAATTTAAATTAGGCTGTACTTTTCACCAGTCTTCTGAGGATTGAATGTATTTTGGTAATAACATGACAAACTGCTAAAAGCCTTCATATTTAGAGCTGTGGCTTGAACAGACTGCTTGGTTTTCCTCTGTTACAGGCTCTGTGCAGAGCTTCTTGGGCAAAATAAAGCAATAATCTGGCAGGTAGCAAGTACACAACCATCCCAAGAGCAAATGCTATCAGTGCTGCTGGGCACTGCTGGGGTGTAAGGAGGGGTGTCAGAGGGCATTTAACAGTTTCAGTCCTCAAGAGCTTGCTGAAACTTCACACAGCTCATTCAGCAGATGAAAAACTGGTCAGAAAAACAGGATATGCTGCTGGAAGACTTGAAAGACTTGAGTGTCTTGCTGAAACACCCCAGGCACCCAGCAGCATTGCTCACCATCAGTAATCAACTCCACACACAGAGCACTCTGCATGCTCCAGGGGAATCTTCCCCCAAAACCAAAAGGTGTTTGGGTTTGTTAGGTACAGTCTTTAATTTTGGAATCCAAATCTACTTTGCCCCAAATAAGAAGCAAAAATAAAAAACTAAATTTTGAGGAAATTTAAATTTAGATTTCACAAATTACACATTTTTAAACTGGATTCAAAATTTTAAATGTATTTTAATCTTCAGAGGATTAACAGAGCATGAGAGCCGAGAAACACCTGCAAGAACTGCTAAACTCAGGGTAGGACTTAAATCATGTCCCGCTTCATGACGGATCCAAGCAAATCTATGACTGAATTAATGGCAAACTGAGCTAGAATGTTTGCTTTTGCAGAGCACTTCATCACAGGATCATCATCAACTCCCTCCAACACAAGCCACTGTCTACAGCCAACCAGGGCTTTGACGAGTGTGACTGCCTGTAAGGCAAACAAAGCTCAAAACAGAAGTGACACATAAAAAAAAGGCAATAAATAAAAGTTGAGTAAGTGTGATTGCACTGATTGACACACTGGATTCAGGATAAAACCCACTATATTACCCTGTGTATTCTCACACATCGAAATAGGAAAACCAAGACAGATAAACAGGACACAGCCCCAGACCCCTCTCTGTAGATACTTACATATATTGCTCCTAACTGAGTCCTGTCTGCATCAAAAAGCTGGTAGTAATGTTGTATGAAGCTGGACCCAATCTGCTCCCAGATAGGCTTGTCTCCCATTCTGAATCCTCACCCAGAGCCAGTGACTGTGAAACAAACAAACAACCAAGAAAATCATCAGAAACATCAAAGGAATAAGCATAACACTTGGCTCAAGTATTAGAATTGGCAAACACAAATCCTGTCAGCTGGCCTGAATTTTTCTTTGGGGTAAGTAAGACAAATCTCACCTCTGTATGCCAAACTTCTGTAAATAAAAAGTCTTGGATACCAAATGGTTTAGTTACTTATTATAGCATTTGGTCTGTAGTCCTATTTCAGTGTGAGGTCCCATCTCATGTACAGAAGTGAAGAACTAGAACAAAAATGAGTGTTACCACCTCATCTTCATATATCACCTGATCTTCACATATTGCAGAAATTACACCACCTGAAAAAGCTGGCAAGCATTTACTGTTTCGACTTGACCTGTTCATATGGATTGTCTGCAAGTGGGTTACACCAACTGATTCATCTATTTAGCTCCTCAGGTATTTCACTATCCAGAGGCTCTTCTGAGAGTGTCCTCTCAATGGCACACAACAGGAATTAATTCACTAGCTCATTGCTTAACACAGGTTTTCTGCCCATCCTCTTCTATGCTGTCACTGAGGTTGCAGTTCTCTCAAGGTTTATCCTGGAACCTGTAGTAACTTTCAGACACAAACCATGATTTGTCACAGTGGTGAAAATCTGCACTTCCCAGTGAAGGTGCTGGAAGCTCAGAGGGATCCCATCCTTCTGACACAAGTCCCTCTATTCCAGAGGGATTAAACACACAGCATGCACAGCAGTCTGGACAGACCCAGCCTACGGACCATCACACCCCACCACTACACATGATGGCTTTACAATGCTCTTACATTTTTCAAGAAAGCAAATCCATTTTTAGTTATCCCGATGTCCCTCTGAAAGACTGAGGAATTGTGCTAAAATTCAAAACACAAAAATGTTGCATTCAAAACCCACTACATTATATTCTAAGAACTGGGTTTATTTCATGCAAACTGTACTTGCTCAACACCAAGACCTGTCAGACACTAGTCCCTCTTTGCCATCCCTGACCAAGAATCCTGGACCTACAGGTTTCCATTGCACTGCCAAGTCTGGAAAGGTGTGAAATTCTGTTTTAGGACACAGGACATGATAGTTATTTTGGCTTCCTTTAGATGTCCATTACTTACACACCTGTTAACACAAATTCCTAAGAGAAGCAAAACACACATTCCCAAGACCATCCCACAGGGTATTCCCAGGCCTAATTTTCTGTGCATAGTTGGACAAGAAAGCTCTTTTTGTATTTCAGGCCTTTGGCTGTCTGAGTTTTACTCATGTAAATGGGAACTGATATGGGTTCAGGCTCTAAGTTGGAAGTTTTAAGGTTTCATATATTTGGCCAGACTTACAGAAGAGCAAATCTCTTTTATTTGATCTATGGCATAACACCAGGCAGCATCCATGTTTTCAGGGCAGTAAATTCAACTATCAAAGCAAAATACAAATCAAAGACAAGAGCTATCACATTTTTAAACATCCTTGTTTCACTATGAGACACCTGGGCAGTGTGCTCAACATCAAACTCAACAGCCCTGCACACTAACATAGACTAAAAATTCAAAGACTTGTTGCCACATAACCAGTATTTCAGCTGCTCCAAAGAGATCTACAGTCTGGCATCAGTCACTCCCCAAGCCCTTCACTGAGTACATGACTCAGCCTGGGTGATTTTACCCAGTGTGGTCACTGCTCTGGGAAAACAGATCACAAAGGAAAAAAAAACCCAGCC
Source organism: Myrmophylax atrothorax (assembly GCA_026770055.1). Taxonomy (NCBI): domain Eukaryota; kingdom Metazoa; phylum Chordata; class Aves; order Passeriformes; family Thamnophilidae; genus Myrmophylax; species Myrmophylax atrothorax. The sequence goes on along the minus strand of JAOXXN010000162.1, from coordinate 7,026,428 downwards.
AAGTACAACAGATTTAAAAAACAAATCACACCAAATTACACCTCAAACAACTTAAGCCTACTTCTTTACAAGCAAATTGGTTGTATTGATTGCACATCCATAACTGCCACATTCCGGCCTAACCTGGAGCTGATGTACAAATCTAACAACTTCAGCCTGTATCAAGTACCTTATGTTGAAAGAAAATGACCCTAAAACCATCACATGAACTCCCTGGAAACTCTACCAAGCGATGCCCACGTTACTGACAGGGAGCACTGACGTCACGTTTGGAAAACCAGCAGTATTGGGATTTAGGTTTGATGTCTGCTGTTTCCAATCCAGCCCTGTGGGTACCTGGAGGTGTGTGGTTTGGGATGGCTGTGGTGGACTCAGCAACCAGCACAGGTGAAAATCACTTTGATTCACTTTCCATGGATCAGCAAACTTCAACTTCAACCCATGAATTCAATCGCTATCAGATATAATTCCTAAACACTGAAGTGCAAATCTAGTTGACAGTATTTATACTCAACAGTTGAACACCTAATATTGAAATGAAGTTGTGGACCCAGGAAAACCACCAGCTCATTCTCCTGAAGCTAAAGCAAGTGAACTACTGCTAAATTACATCTCCCCACACACATGATGTGTATTCACCCTTAAGAGCTCACTGTGCCAACATACAAACCAAGATCAAGATGTGCACGGGTCACTTAAGGCACAACAGCTTCTCTCAGGCATCAGATGCCTCCTGTTCAATCCTAAAACTGTAAGAAAGCCTTAGAGACTGCAAGAAATGAAGGAATGCATATTTAAACATGAAAAGTAGAATTATGGTTTCTAAACTCAAAGATTAGTATGCTAGCTGGCTATCTCCTCCTAAAAATGTGGTTGTATTTTGGTAGGTAAAATACTATTAAATAAATAAAAAGACCAGCATGAACTGGACCTATTATGATGTTGATTCTGTCAGAAATGAGAACAAGCTAAAAGATGTGGCTGAAATTAATGATCCTTGACTAATTTAATTTGTTTGTTACAATCTTACTCTCTTTCCTGTGCCATTCATATATGGTTTTGCTGAACACTCTCTCTGCCTGGAAAGGTTTTTTATTTTCCTCTTCTGATTCATCAGCTTTTCCTCCACACTGTCCTGTGTTTTCTGCCTGTCGTTACAGGTCTAAGAAGCTTAGAGATGTACCTAAAGAAAGAACAAGATGGGAATCATCTGTTTCATCAAGACCAATCCCTTTCAGTGAGACACAACCCATGTAAGATCATATTGATACACTTATCAGTACAATGTTTTAACAAGATAAATGTAATATAAAAGGCTTTTAAGATCTATTGCAAAGCTGGGACGACTGCACAGGTTCTGATGTTGTCAAACACCAGGACAACACAGAAGTGCCTCAGAGCAGACCAGCTAAATCTGTCCATGGTTCACTCAAAGTTTGGTTATAAAGACAAGAATATTCAGTTAATATAAAGCCAGATAAAAGAAGTTTCTGTAAGCTAGAAAGCAGGTAAGACGTGGCACACCTGTCCTTTTAAAGGCACTGCTGAAAGCTACTACTCTGCAAGTGTATTACCGGATATTCCCCCTTAATTCCCCACAGAAAAGGAGATAATTTGCTTAAGCTAATTAATTTGCTTGACTTTGTCACTTCAAACATAACCTACCTCCTCACATTCACTTAAGAACATCACAGTCCATTTGATTAACAGTTTCTTCACAACACCAGAGCAGCAAAGCTGAGCTACGAACAGAGGGTGCAATACTTTAACTCACATTATTCACTCGATTTCTTGGAATCTGCTCATACTAGAGAATTTATCCCCACCTCAAATACCACCCAGCAGTCAGTGCTGAAGCTGAAACCAAGTAAGAGTGCAGAAAAGCTGCAGCTCCCAGCAACTTTTGCCTTCAACAGGTACATGCTGACACTGCAAGAACTGGGACTGCTGCTCTGCAGGGGACTTGTGCACAGTGACATCTAAATCAAATTTTCCAATGCCTTTGCCAAGCCACACACTGACACACCAAGTGTAAGTTCCACCCCCCTGCTCATCTCTCATCACATTTCCTACAATTCTCATCCTACAAGGTGTCACAACATCCCAAGTATCAGCTTTAGCACATGGCAGATGGCACCAATACCAAGTGAGGCTGCAGGACCCAGCAAAGAGCAGCACCAATGAAGAAAATGTACCAGGGAATGAGACAGAGGCCTAGAAAAGCCTTCACACAGGCCACGAGTGACCTGGCATAAAACTAGTGTTACACTGGCCTCAGGCAGCAGATTTTCTGCCCACAAAATCCAAAAATGCAGCATCTTTTCCATTGCCTGCCTCAGCTTTGGTGCTTCTGTCTACACTCATCCCTCTTCCTTCTCTGCCTTGGCTCCGAGCACGAGATGAGCACGAGCAAACCAACACTGCCCGTAACTCCTGAGGGGAACACAGTCTGTAACAGACCCATTTCTGCCACAGGCCTGGATAAAACCTGCTCCCATTGCTTCCTTCACAAGTGAGAAACAATGAAACAACCCACAGATCATTCTCAGTCGGCTGCAGCACAGAGTCCATCCTTCTGCTCAAGCAGCATCACCAGAGCTACTCAAAGGTGTAACTTGAGGAAAAGCCAGTTTTTTACTTGGAAAAAATAGAGTCACCTGCCAAAGACAAATAGATTGCCTTCTCTGAAACACAAGCACCAGTGACATTTGGAGCAGGTGGGCTACTGTCACATCTCTGCAGCATGAAGAAAGAACAAAAAATTGCTTCAACCAGCAGCTCAGCTTTACTGCATTATCAGACACGGACACATGTAAGCTTGCTGCTATCAATTAAAAAATGAAGTAATGTTGAATTGGAGCATGGCAAGCCTGCACTTCTAAAAGAATACTGCATTTTCTGAAAAAGTCAACAAAAGTATAAGCAATGGTAAAATATAAACTGCTAAATAAACCACAGATGGTTTGCCAGGGATCGCCACATTTAAAAAGCAAGCTGTGTTCAAAGAATCAATGAACAACCATTACAGGCAAATAAGGTCAGTAAAATCTTTCTAGACTGCAATAGAGCAAGAAAAAACTCTCTGAATTCAAAGAGGAAAAACCTCAAACCAACACATTCTAATATGACAGTGGAGAAAATTGCCTTCTATTATTCAGTTATGACTATGTTTATTTGGCAAGTAATCCCAACATAAATAAACCACAGTTCCACCAAAGTTGAACTCATCTTAAGATTAAATTCAAGCTTGTATTCGGGAGAATTTGAGAATCAGCATAACAAGAGAGCACCAGCACAGTCTTTAAACAGGTGCTGCTGGTGCAGGAGTACCTGTGAATTCACAGCAAACACGGTTCAGACCCTCAGTTGCTGCACCCTTCACTACTGATTAACAGGAGTAAAAGCAAATATGGACAATGGAGGAGCTCTCGGTTGTTTCAGTTCCTGATACTCCTGCAATTTCTACCACGCAGGTATTTCAGATTGCTCAGATTAAAGAGTGAGCAGTCTTCAGACTTTGGGAAGAAAAACTAAAACAGCAAACAGTTTGAGACTATTTTTCCTGCAATCTCTTTTCTACTCCTGCTAAAACTGGCGAAGACAGGCGTGCCTCCAGCATGCACTTTCTAGGGACGCAATGGAACCAGCACCACAGGACTAGTTAATCTCTCAAACAGGTCATCCATTCAACTCCACCAACACTCGATAACAGATTACTCTCCTTTAGCAAAGGATACACACCCAAGAGAAGAAACTATGCAAATTATCACAGAAAAATGCAGGTTGTAAGGGACCTCCCCCAGCTCAGAGAAGGAGGACAAACCTGTTCCACTGCCTGACCACCCTCATGCAGAGGGCAGCTCTCCGTGTCCAACCGGACTCCCTTCCATTCCAATTTAAGTCCTTTGTGTCCTGTCCTCCCACTGGGTATCCCTGTGAAAAGCCTGGCTCCATTCTGCTAATAGTGGCCTGACAGAGAGTGGGGCCACGATGAAGCTGCTCGAGCCTTCTCTGGACTACACAAGCTGAGGCCAGGCAGGATGCACAGGGACACAGGGATGAGGAAATACTGGAATTTACTGAGGGACATCATGAATCATCAGCCATTTATCTCCATTACATTGTACCTCTGTCTGACAAATGCCAATGTAGTAGTCACTCTTTCTCTGTTTCAAATCCTATGAAATTTCCAGTTGAGGAGCAAATTCGTGCATTTAGAGATTGAAGGAAAGACGTGCTTCTCTCAGGTATTTTCACATCACCTCCACAGTAGTTGACTGATCCATGGAGGCCAAATCTCTGCAAACTACAGCTCCAGGCCAATCAGAAACTACTGATGTCAACAGAGACCTCTACCTAGTTACTGCCATGGGCTGCACTGTGCAAGAAATCACATTACTCAAACTACACTTTCAGATCTGCAAATAATGCAGTCTAGATATGTGAACAGCAAAAGGATGGAAAGGGAGAAGGGGGAATTAAAAATCACAAGGTGACAAGGTGCAGACTGTTTCCTTCTGGGAGATACATGTACTTTCTCCTCCTTAGTCTTTTTATTCCTCTATTACAACTTCATTAAAACAAATTAATGTGGGAATTATGCCAACATGAAGTATAGTTTTTTGGTTAGAGACGTCAGAAAGTGTAAGGCCACCAGTACACAAACCACATGGGGAGGACTGGGAAAGCTTTCCCTGTGCCTGCAGCTTGATGCTCATCCCAACTGCAGCCTGGCAACCCAAGAGTCAGAGAGTCAGTCAGGATGCTTTTCAAACATACAGACATACATTACACATAACTGGAGAGCAAGACATAATGTTTTGCTGTTAAGCAAAAGCCACAGTGCTGCACATCTGCCTTTTTCCCCAGTGTTCTCAAGCAAATCAAAAACTGAGTTCAAGTTTACAAGGCTGAGGCCACATTTCCTTTCCCCAGGATGAACACAAGACTGTTCAGTTTTAAAATAACAGAGGCACTGGGGAATCAGAGGGGAGAAGGGCTACACGTGTATTTCTTTACCTTACAGATACAGTAACAAAACGTTTAATCTCCAAAAATTGCCACAATATCTAAGAGTTTAAAAACAAACAAAAAGAAAACTTGAAGTTACCACACACTAACATTGCTTGAGCACAACTCCTCAAAAGAGTATCAATTTGAGAAAGCAGCTGATTAAGGAATCAGATTTAACTTTCAAGCAACAATTCTGCAATCAGTTCAACTGCAATACAGAATGTACAATGCTAAAAGATACAATTACACTGGAAATTATGGACTTCAAATGAGCTGA
>JAOXXN010000162.1:6996943-7021038 GCA_026770055.1 Myrmophylax atrothorax | reverse complement strand
AATTGTTTCCCAAACAGCATTCTGAATCCCAGACATGTTTCATCTCTTCTTTCTTCAGTTTTCCTGTGCTACCTCCTCGGGTTGATAAGAGGAATTATAGCTCAGGGTAGGAATCTATCTTACTCTTGTGCCCAGCACCTTATTTTCTAATTATCCCCAGCCAACACAAACATGCTAAGGGTTGGCAACTGTAGCCTGTTGCTCTTGTAGGAGACAAGACCCTAAAAACACACCCACAGCCACAACAGTTGGTCAGGAGCTTAAGAAGCTCTTGCACTGGGTGTGGGACAGGTGTGATGCTGTCATGGTCCCAGAAAGAAAGCTTGGGTAAGGCAAAAGTGTGCTGCCCTGGGGCCAGGCTGACTCTGGTCATCTAAATACACTGGTGAGGGAGCAGGTTACTAGTAGGGTTATAGCTGAAGGCCCCAGGAGTGTGGAGGCTCCAGGCAGAGGCAGAAAAGAAGGATACGCTCTGTTCTTACAACAGTGCAGAAAGGCTGGGGTTGGAGAGAGGGAAAGGTTTCAGTGACTCCTTGGTCTCTCAGTTGAACCAGCAAGGCTTGAAAAGGGTTAAGTGCCTGAGCAGGAATGTGTGTGCCTGGCTTTGTTTTCCTGCCCAGCCCTTGTGTGTTTGTTGTGCTGGTTCATGTTAAGGTTCTCTGGATGTTGGAAGCCCTGTGGGTTCCTGGGGCTCTTTGCTGTTGCTTATGTGAGTCCCTGGGCACTGGTGGGAGCTCAGCACTCGTGCCCATGGCCAAGACTTGGTAGAGAGACCCACCGGAATGAGTGAGGTGACAGCTCTGGTCTGGAAGGCTGTGATGTCCCTTTCTAAAGGAAACTTGCTGGGATGGAAGGGCTCAGCTCAAACCTGGGGGTGCCAATGGCCCCAGCACAGTCACATCTATCAGATCATAAGACTGCACATGGCATTTGCTTTTGGGGCTGGCTCGCAGGGGCCACCATCTGTCATGGAGACACTGCTGGGGATCAGCCCCAGGGCACCCCTGGAGACAGATTTTCTGAATCTCTCCTTCACCCACCATCATGGCTTAATGATAAGCTCATGTCAAACTGTTTCCACAGCCTCCATGCGAAGACACACAGCCTTCTCCCGCCTGGAGGAGATGGGAAGAGGTGAGCCTTTCCGAGAAGGCAATAAACAGAGCTCCTTCTGGTAAGCTCCTTTCTTAGGCACTGTCAGCATGCATGTGCAGACACATCGGATGGAGAAGTGGGAAGAGGGCACGTGGAGAGGCTGTGATTGTGCAGGCCCCTGCATGCCACGGGATGGGGCCACAGGGTTGGCTCTGCGGCAGATGGGAAATCATGGCACTCCAAGCAAAGGGCTGGGGCCAGGATCTGGCTGTTCCTGCCAGCAGAAGGACCCCACCAGGACAAGGAGTTGCTGGCACAGGCACTTCCTGCCTCTGCTGCTATGGGAGGGAGGGATGGGGGGAGTAACTGAGGCTGTTGCAAAGAGGCACATGCCTTACCCTCTCCCACAGCCAGGACAGCAGGCACTAGCCTGGCCTCAGGCTCTGGCAGAGGTGAAATAGCAGAGACATGGCACTTTGCTGCTCCCCATCTTCTGTCTGCATCCACAAGGTCCCTGGTAGGACCCTTTTTCAGATGCAAAGGGAGAGCCCCCTGTACCACCCTGGGACAAAGCACAGAACAGCCACCCCTGTTCCACGAGAGCTCTGGCAGCATCTGTGGTCTCCAGGTGGTGCATGGTGGCTTCTGTCATGCCCTTCTGAGCAGCCCTGCTGCTGGTCTCCATTTTCTTCCCTGCAGGGCAGTAGTGAGAGACCACCCTTCAACAGATCGTGGAATCACAGAACAGTTTGGGATGGAAGGGACAATTAAAGGCCATCTAGTCCAACCCTGCTGCCATGGGTAGGGACACCTTCCACTATCCCAGGTTTCTCAGAGTCCCATCCAGCCTGGCCTTGAACTATTCCAGGGATGGGACATCCACAGTTCCTCTGGGCAACCCCTGCCAAGGCCTCACCACCCTCACAGAGAAGAATTTCCTCTCGATATTTAATCTAAACCTGCCTTCTGCCAGTAGGAAGCTGTTTCCCCTTATCCTGTCACTCTATGCCCTTGTCAAAAGTCCCTCTCCAGCTCTCTTGTAGTCCTATTAATCCTGGAAGGGGCTTTAAGGTCTCCCTGTAGCCTTCTCTTCTCCAGGCTGAACTATTCCAGCTCTCCCAACCCGTCTCCACAGCAGAGCTGCTCCAGCCCTCAGAACATTTGTGGTCTCTGGACTCAGTCCAGCAGCTCCATGTCCCTCTTAGGCTGGGGGCCGCAGAGCTGAATGCAGGATCATGTGTCTCTCCTTCACCATGCCAGCTTCGTGGAACTGTGGCCTTCAGGGCCTGCAGCTACACACAAGGATTGCAACATCAGGACATTTCCCCAGCTCTGTAGGGACTCAGCAGGAGCCAAGGGCTCGGTGTGTTCAGTGAAGCACCTTCTGGCAGAGTCCCAGCAGCTCCTTCCCCTCAGCTGCATATCTGCCAAGGTTTCACCTGTGCCATCCAGGCACATCTCCCCACAAGAGCCTTCCCCATCCCCTTCCCTAGGGAAGAGCTTGCTCCCAGTGGCTGCATTGCTCTGCAGGATTAAGTGACTCTTCTCTGTTTAGAAAGAGCTTAAGCATGTTGCAGACTGAACAGCTCCATGTTTGTTTCTTTGCACACTGTATTTTCAAACAACTTCAAACTTGCTTATTGCAGCAGCCAGTGCAGCCTTTGGCAGCCTGCGTGGGACAGGACCAGAATGGCTTGTCCTCAGTCTTGGCTGATCCAGCTGCCAAGAAGAGACAACAGTTCCCACTGCAGCTATGCACTTTTCCCTGCAATGTCCCACTGGGATCAGCCAACAGTTTGCAGCTCAGGTGTGATGCTGCCAGAAGAAGAGCTGTGTCCCACAGCCTGTCTGCTTTGGGAATGCTGACTGGTAGCTGTGGGCTGCTTCACTGTGGAAAAATACAGAATATCAGCATTGGATATTTTTTGTACTCTGTGCTGGAGCCTGAATTTGTTCTTATTCATAGCAAAGGAGGAAGGCATTGTGTTCAGAGAAGTGAAAGCCAGTGTGATGTTATCTGCTATTTTTGAAAACATTTTCTACATAAAGCAGTTTTCTTAAAACAATCCCTGGACTTGTCAATAATTCCAAATATGGAGTTGTTCCGTCCCCTGCAGAGACATGGGCTGCAGAGAGCCCCATGTCTCTCTCAACTGCTCCTCATTTCCTGCTTTTTTTCTGTAATGTGAGAAAGTACAAAGTCTTGCAACACCAAACAGATTTTCTTGGTCCTCTGTCATTTAATTCTCTCCCTTATTACAGTAGCAGCTCAAAAGCTCCCCATAAAGCACAGAGGCTTCTCCAAAGTGAGGAGCCACCTTTGGCTCTAAGGAACCTTCTGGTGCTGGTGTCCTTGGCCAGGAGAGAGGACGTTGGTGGGTCGGTTTTGGACTGCTTTGAGCCATACCACTCAGTGCTGTATCATTGGAAAAGCCATGGGCATTTCTCCATGTCAGAGTCTGGGAATCTGGTCTCACACATCAGGGACCAGCTGCACACACTGGCCTCGTCGGCAGTAAGTAGGCGCACCACCAGTCGTAGCTCACAGACCTTGCTGCCTCTGTATTCCATGAGAAAGGAGCCCAGGTCTGGTGAGTGTGGGAGCTCTGACACTGGGCTGGTGTTTTAGTTCCCTTCACTCATGCTCCTGAGCTGAGAAAAAGGGGGATTGTGTCAGAGTGGTGGCTGAGCTGCCAACCCCACTGAGGAAAGGGGGGTAGTGCAAGGTCGAACTGCCGTGAGTCAACTGGGAATCTTATCAGGGGAAAGAGAATCTCATGGTATGTCCAGTCATCTGTCAGTCCTTCTCCCTTCCAGCATCAAGACTGGCTGGGTCTTTCCAGAAGCTAAGTATTCCTGCTGCCTCTTTCCAGCACCCTCTAGGATGGAGATCGTGGGCAATATTTTGGGCAACAAAGGATGCTTTCAATACTTGTTACCAGGTCCTGCTCCAGTGTCACCAACTCCTGAAGCCTTGGGAGTTCCTGAACAGAATTTCCACTTTCCATGAAGTGAAAATCATCAGCATTCTCATCTGACCCTCTCTGGCATCTTTCTTCCAAGTCAGATACAGGCTTCTATCTCTCACTGACTTTCTGTGGTCATCACCTGATTTCAAGGAATGGAAACCTTCTGTAACAAACAGCCCTCCTTGCACAAGGAACTGAAATAGCCATGGAGCATAAATTTCCAGAATGGAAACTCCCTGAAAGAGGCAGGACATGTTCTGGGGCCCTTTCCTGTTTGTTTAGGACACAGCCCATGTTCTTTTTATATATCATCTTGCATATAAAGCTTTGTAGGGTCAAAGTACTTTTTACTTTCAAAAGCAATTCCCCAGCATTAGTCATGTGTTTCTTCCACCTGTGAGAACCTTGACTCTGTGAACAGCTCGAGCACCTGATTGTGAACAGCCCTGGCAAAGTTGTGGTGGGTGGGAAATGCTGGAGCTGCTTCCCTGTCTATCCTGGATAAGATGGGATCTGGCCCTTTGACCCGTGATATCTGTGATTTAGAGCAATAAGCTAAATTCCTGGGTAATGGTTTCCACTGAACAACCAAAGGTTAGGGGTATGACATCAGATCAGGCTTTGGAATGTGCCTTTTGCTGTCACCAACATCCATTCCTGACCTTGTTCTCCCCTTCTCCACAGCATAACCAGTGTTACAGTAGCAGGACATCGATCCTGATACAAAACATTCCTTATGGCAGAGCAGGAACTGGACCCAGAGAGCCCAGACTCCAGCATTGACCAAACTGGAAAGAGCCAAGTCCTTTTGCGGGTGCTGAGGGTCCTGTCTGGGGCTGTGTTGGAGCTCCCAGAGGTGCAGGACCACCCCAGTGGTGGACAGTGCCCTGTGCCTGGTCCCTCTGACCACACTCGATGGCAGGTGCATGGGCATATGTTTGTTCATGAGTTTCCCTTGTCTGTGTTTCCAGTCAGCCTAAGGTCCTTCCTCAGTCATACTATAGTTACATGGGGGGAAAAAACAACCCTCTTCCTGGTATATACTGCTTTTATTTGGTGCTACGACACCCCTTCAGAGAGCCTTTGGGTGGGAAAGGGAACCTCAAGAAGCCTTCTAAGGAAGAATGGGCATGGGTTGCAATGGGCTGCTCCAGCCCATGGATTCACTGGAAGGATATGGGCATTCATGGTGGGCTGGCTCTCTTCAGCCTTGGCCTAGTTTTTCATTCATTATTTTAGCACAGCCCATGCTCTCTGGTTCCCTGTTACTCAGATTTCTGCTCTGTTTCCCTGAAAGCTGGTTGTCCCTGACTTGCAGGGTTGCAGACTCCACCATTTGGGTGCTGTGATTCAAACTGAGACAACAGGAAGTGTTCAGACAATTTGATGTCACTAAAGAAGCTAAAATTGGCTGAAGGTAAGATGAGCTCAGAGCAATTCTGAGACCCTTCACTGTCAGACAGACACAATGCCTATGGTTTATCACTAGTTACAGCAGGAATATCTCCTGGGACGCAGCAGATCCTCTGACCTTTGGTTCTTCAATGCTGCAAGACGTCAAAGAAGTGCAGTAAGGGGCTGGTGCTGGTGTGCTGGAGGAGCAGATGTGCAATGGGATGGGAGGGTGGTATAGGAAGTGGCTTGGGAATGATGGTGCCAGTTTTCTGCCAGCTGCATCCCAGGTTTGTCACTGCTCATTGGAGCTGCCTGCTTCCATCAGAGCCAAATACTGTGCCTCTGAGTCCTGTTTTTGGTGGGAGACAAGGGGCTTGCTGGTGCCTCAGGCCCACGCTGTGTCCCATGGAGCCATGCTGAGGCTGCAGCTGCCCTCCACACTCCTGCTGTGGAATTTCCTCGTGCTGATGCCACCTCCAAATCCAGCTGCTGAGCCCACCGGGAGCAGAGTTCTCTACCAGGTAAAACACCTCCAGCCCTGTCTGCACTGGAAAAGCAGCTGCATTATCTGCCAGAGAGTGGTTTGTGCCTTAAAACAACAGTGCCTGTGGCAACTCATGCCTTTGGCAAACAAAGGACTCACCCTCCCACTTACCTGCATGCCAGAACCCTTCCTGGTTTTCCATCCCCAGCAGCAAGTCCTTTTCAGAAGAAGCAGAACGTGGTTTTTCAGGGGAAATGTGAGCATGTGTGGGCTGTGCCATCTCCTCCAGCAGCCAAGGTGCCTGATGGCTTCAGGCAATGCCAGTTCCTGGAATAAAAGTTTCCTGTAAATCTCTGCAGAGCCTGGGAGAACACTGTTTGGGAAGGGGTCAGGAAACATCCCAAAAGATGCAGCATGCTTTGTTATGGCTGGATCAAACAGACTATTTCAACTCTTAATTTTTATTTTATTTCCTTGAAATGGGCTTTTTCTTCTAACACAGTATAAGCAAAGGCTGAAGTCACAGGCTGGGATTTTCACCACATGCATTGTATGGAAACCTGGGGGGTTTCCCTTTTTGAAAATAAAATCCCAAGTGTAACTATTGGAATTTCCAAAAGGACAGAGATGCCAGCATTCTAGCAGCCCTAAGAAAACTTTCTGTAAAGGGAAATACAGGGCAGGCACAAACTCAGTCTTAATCTTATCTTCATCTTTCAATTGAGAGAGTTGGCAGAAGAAAATAGTTATGTATTCTGCTGGGACCTGAGTTGAAAGAGAAAGTAAAGGTGCAGGATGTGACTGCAGAATTGGTATGTCCGCTGCAGACCCGGCTCCGTCCTGGTGCCGGGAAATCCCAGCCAGCCTGGCCCTTGCAGAGCTGGGGGGCTCCTGCTTTCAGCACTGGCAAGACCCTCACGGCCTAGACCCTGTGTGTATCAAGTCAGGGCTGTCACAGCAGGCACACTCTGCAGACAGCGTGGCCAGGGCACAGGAGCTGCCTGGGGAGTCGGGGGGTCCCTGCTCGCCTCTCAGTTGGGGATGCTCCACAGAGCCAGCCTGCCCTGAGCTCACAGCACGGCTGATGAACTCCTAATCCTGATTAGCACATTCCACCTCTTTTGGCCTAAAGACCAATGCTGCTGTTATAAAATGGCTGCCAAAAAGGAAGGGAATAACTGCCTTTGCATTTGGAGTCAATAATGAGCTTACTGAGCAGCAGAGAGCCATCCTTGGAGGCGGGGAGAGCTTTACAAAGCCTCAGGACAGCGGTGCCTTGGCACAGCCTGTCTGGCCGAGAGACACCTTGGTGGGAGAGGAGGATGGATCAGCTCCCTCCTGAAAGCCCCTGCCTGAGTAATTGCGCTAAGAAAAGCTGATTAAGTAGAGCTGGGGAATTCCAGGAGCCATCCAGCTCCATAGCAGCCGGTATTCCCTCCCCTGTCCCGCTCTTCCCTCCGCCTCCTGTCGTCATCCTGAGACACGTGTGAGGGAGCGGAATAACAGCTGAAACCCCAGTCTCAGGGCTTTATAATCCTGGAATGCGCGGCAGCAGCTGTGTTGCTCCCAAGGATGGAATAAGCAGTCGGGAAGGGGAAATACTGGCAGTAATCCTTCCCTGCGTGCCCTTCCTACTGCCGACCACGGGAACATGAAGGCTGCCTTTATCCAGATGCTGCTGGTGCTGAGGGCCTTGTGCCTGGTGACCCTGGCTGGAGGTGAGCACAGCTCCGCTTGACCGCCGGGTTCCCGGGAACAGCCAGGGAGGGGATGGGGATGGGGATGGGGATGGGGATGCCGCTGCGGGAGGGGGAAGGTGGCACTGGATCAGGCTGTGGGCACCGAGGGACCATTGCGGGGCTGCAGGAGGTCTCACAGCGGGATCAGGCTGGATTTGGGAAGGGGTGGGGGAAAAGCTTGTGGCAGCAATCCTGGCAGCGGGGACATCCCAGCAGGGCAGTGATGGCTTTTGTCACTCCTCAGGGCAGATGCGGAGAGTGTCAGAGGGACTTCTGATGATCTGTATTAGGGAAAAAAAGCATAATGTACTTCTTTTACCTTTTTTCTCTCATGTCCCCTGGGGACATGGCGAGGAGACTGCAGCCTGGCCAGGTGTGAGTGGCTGCCCATACAGGCTCCTTGTCCTGAAGGTGTTGGTCTCCCATCCCTGCAAGGAGCGAGGGCTGTACCTGCAGTGTGTGTGTATAGGTTGGAAATGCTGTCCTGTTTTCTGGATAAAGATCTTTGTGTGCTCCGGGGTGGTGCTGAGCAGGGTCAGAGGACTGGGAGGTGATGGGCTCACCTGTGATGGGCTCACCTCTGCTGGGGCTGGGCCCGCCGTCAGCTGCCCGTGGCACAGGTCAGTGACCCCTGCCCAGGGCAGCAGCTCAGCAGGGTGTGTGCCAGGCTGTCTAACAGGCTCTCAGCACCACAGGCAAGGCTGGACTTTGCCCAGGACTGAGGTGTGATCTATTCCCACCATGGAAAGGGAGACAGGCAAAGAGCTCTTAAGATCTATGCCCTGCTGCCACTAGACAGGAGGAGCGAGGACACCACAGGCAGCTGGGGATGGAGCTTCTCCTTTTCCTCATACCTCTGGCCAGGTTCCCCAGGGATGGCTGTGGAAAAGTGGGCAACAGGGACACCAGGCATCTTACCTTGCCCTGAGAACCCTCTGCCTGCTTTGGCACCACCTGGCTCTGCCCACCAGCATCAAAAGAGCTGAGGGTGCTCCTGTAGTGTTACTCATTCCTGTATCTGGTGTCTGGGTCATTCCCAATTGGATAAAATCACCAAACTCATTTGGGAATCTGAGGCAATATTTTGTAGACAATACCTGATTGAAACCAGGTGCGAGTTCCTTTCTTCACAAAGGCCTCAGATAAATCAGGACTTGTTATTCTAAATTTTGCCACCAGGGATGTCAGGAACAACTTGGCTGGATGCATTGTGCAACCTTCCTCACCTGGCAAGTGCCTGTTGTGGGAGGCTGGAGGTAGATGCAAGCATGAAGGGGCCCCAGTGGTGTGACTCACTCTGCCCCTTGGAGTTTTATTTTTACACTTTGCAGAATGAAAACCATATTTTTCAGTGGAAATGTAAAAGGTGTGTTTGGGAAGCTGGGCTGTTGAGATACCTGTGGGAGTGATGCATCATTCACCAAAAGGTTCTTTCTCTGCACCCTTTCTCTGAGTCCAGGTGGCATTCAGAGACTGTACCAGCAGAGAGGCAGGATAGGATGCTCACCTGGAGGGGAACTCCTGCAGGAGAAGGACATCAGATTTATCCAAATAAGGAGAGGACAAGCATCCTGCTCTCTGGTCTGCATATCCTGCACCTAGAGCCCTCTGGTGAGGGTTGCAGCATGTCTTTTGAGGATAAAAAAAAGTGTCTTCTGGGCACTGTGCTGGGTCCTCCCATGACCCAAAAAGGAGAGGACCTGCAGGTCCAAGGGCTTGCACAAAGGACTTCCAGCCAGTGCTTGCACATCATACAAGACAAGCTGCAACTCTGTCCCAAAAGGCCCACAATTCTCACAGCAGTTTTGTTTTTTTCTCAGTTTTTTGGGCATCTTATCATATGTGTGGGTGCTACAAACAATCTTGGTTTTGTCTTCATTGGGATTTGTCTTCATCTCAGTTGAGCAGGGACTGGAAACTTTCACGGCAAGCTTTGGACTCCTTCGCCCAAGAGTGGAAAAGAAACAGTGCTAGTTTTTATAGTCCCTAATAAAAAGTCAGCATTTAATATGTTGAAATTTTTTTTTCAGGGCAACCCAAAGCACCTCTGAAGTGTTCAATACATTGCAGTGGTTTTACATCTGTGATAGCAGAGAAGCGGATCCGGAGCTACCGCCGGACCGAGCCCAGCTGCAGGACACAAGCCATTATGTAAGTGCTGCCCCAACACCAGCCATGAGTGAGCCATCAGCAAATGCCCCTGGTTTGGAACAAAGGGAGGTCTGGAAACCAGTGTTTATTTGAAGGGCAGTGTTTTTTTCCCGCTATTTAAAGACCAGCAGCTTCCAAGGGGGATCAAGGTAAATGGATGGGGAAAGGGACTGAGGGATGTACTTTGTAGAACAGGGAAGAGAAAGCACAGAGAGAGAGACCTCACGTGTTCCTCTGAAAGCAGATATTTTCTCTGAAGACAGATTCAGACTTGTGAGCTTGTCTGGAAGTGAGAAAAGCTCAGGTTTTTTTTCTCTGGGATAAGTGTTGTTTTCAGCTTACCCTGAAGTTGAGGCACCACTGCCACTACTTTATTGCAGCCCAGGGGGTGGCTCCAAAGAGAACCTGCTGGAATGACCTTTGAAAGTCTCACATCACCCAGTGGGCCAAACCTCAGAGGGTTTTGCCTTCACGCTTGCTTGGCCCTGGGCAGCTGGTGCCTGCAGAGCTTTCTGTCCTGAGCACAGGAGGGAAACTGTCCAAGCATCAAGACAATGCTTTTGAAAGAGGGAAAACTTCCTAGGGAAAAACCCTTCACTCGTGACTCACATTCAGCTGCCTTTCACTCACTTGGATCTCAGAGGCACCTGCCCTTCCTGAAACAAATCATCCAGCCAACCACTGGTGTTTGCTTTGGGCTTGGGACAGTCTGTGTTGCTGTCTGCATGACTGTACACATCCCCCATGACACTGATCACCTAAACCAGAGTTTTCTTTATTCACTAAGTGATCTCTTTTTATTTTCAGATTTACTACTCTGAAGTCTAAGGAAATTTGTGCAGATCCAAACGCTCCGTGGGTGAAGAAGATCGTAGAGAAGCTGGACCAGAAAAAGGCCACAGCCTCCCCACTTCCACAAGATGCCTTCTCACCAGAAGAGTCTGGTGGTTTTCAGAAACATGTTGGACTTAGAGTAACAGCTCCATCTCAAGCCAGTGCTCCAACTGGTTTCTTCCAAGGGAATGGCACAACAGTTTGGGAGAGAATACATGCTACTACTGCCAGGACAGAGGTGTCCAGCAAGTCATCAGCCAGACAGAACAGCACCCAGCTCCCTGCAGGATCATCCCCCATGATACAGGAAGATGCTGTGCACTCTGAGGTCACTCCAGAAGCCAACAGACACTCCTTAAATTCTCCTGCATCTTCAGCATCTGTTGCAGCAGGCATGGACTCCAGCCAGCCCACTGATGTTCGAGACACAACTTCTCCTAACTCAAATTCAATGGCAACTCAAAACCCAGTGGCACCTACTAAGGGATCAGACCAACCTGTACTTTCTACAAATGAATCTCTGGACTCTACAAGTGCCAGAGCCAATGCACCAGACACGGCTTCCAGCAGTTCTAGATCAGATCCCCCCTCCATCCTGCACAATGTAGACTTCCCGACATCCCCAGACATGCCAATTCCACCAGACACTAGTTCCATTTCTACTCCAAACTCCATCACTGCTATAGACAAAGGGGCTTCAGACCATAGCAACAAGGTTGTTGGCTCCTCTGTAGATGGGTTTGGTACTAGAACATTTAATTATTTGTCACCTGTAGGAAAGCAAGAACCTTCAGATACATCAGTTTTTGCTGGCCAGGCATTCCAAGGCCAAGCCAGAATGCAGACAACCACAGACAAGCCTCAGCCCAGCTTCTTGTCAGTGCCTCAAATGCACTTTGTCATCCCAGTTTCTGTGGTAACTGGAGTGACGATTTGCAGTGTTGCTCTTGTATGGCTGTACCTAAAATTTGGAGTCAAACCAGAAGAATTGTCAAGAGAGATGGTACAGGGCTTGCTCTACCAGAAGGCAGAACATCAAAACGATGTCTATCCAATGGAAGTAATCTGAATGCTTCACAGCATGAACATTTTTGCCCTAAACTATATGTGTGTCACTGCAGAAAAGCTGTTTATGCTGAACAGGTGACCACCGGTAGGAAGCCAGCCAGGGAATAAAAGTACCAGAGAAAACTGACTTTTTTTTTTCCCAGAGCAGAATGTCCAACAATGTATTTAATTCTTCGTTGACCAATGACAGTGTTTTGGGAATAATTGAGGCATTTCTTCTCTTCTGGCACTGTTACATTCAAAGGCTGTGGCTGTTCTTCCACTGCTGGTGGCTCTTTGCCAGGTGGTGGGCAGAAGTGAATTCCCAAATTGCTGTTGGGAATTTTTCTGTGGTTCATCATGGCCAAGCCATGAAGCCACTAACTCACCCACCCTGTTGGACTTGGGCTCAGACACCTTGAGCAATCTTGGCACCAAACCCACACAATTTGCACTTAAACTCTCTGCAGCTTCTTTGTGATTTGGGTCTCTGCTCTGTGAGACCAAGACCGAAGGTGGTGGCCAGCTGGGTGCTGCCTCTCCCTGGGCTGATCAGATTTGCTCTCATTACTTACTCTTGCTGGAGGCACAAGGGGTGATAGCCCAGCTTTTCAGAAAGAGGTGACCATGACTGAGTCTGATTGGGGCACTGAAGGTCAGTGCTACAGATCTCATGTTCACGGAAGTTGTAACCCACAACTGATCTCCTTGAAATCAGGCCCTTCCTCTCAACAGCTGAGGGCATTTCTCCTTGCAGATGTTGTCTGAGACCTGGTTCTTGGCAAATCAATGCAATGAAACCCTTCTTCCAGCTGATGTGCCCTGTGTCCAGCTGCATCCAATGCCAGGGCAGGATAATGCAGATGAGGCTTTGCAAATGAGAGAAAACAAGAAGTCACCCAATAACTTTGCTATTCCTGTGATAACATTGGAACATTTTTACTGTTTTCTGCAAGCAAAAAACCCAGGAAATACTCTCTTGGGGGAGCTAAAGACAATTCTGGATTTAGTCATGTAGGAATTATTCCACCACAGCAGATGTAAAATCCTTCTGGTCCCATATTCTCTCTAGGTATAAGTACATTTGCTAATCCACCAAAAAAAAAGGCACAAAATGCCTGTTCACACTTAAGCTGCATTTTAGTTCTTCCATCTTGGGTAGCATTGATCACCAGAAAAGCACCATAACAGCACCAGGCTTTTTTTAAACCCAAGTTGATGTGGATTTTTACACATCCAGACATTGCTGTATGTAAGCTTTATGTTTTATCTGTGGTCAGGTCCTGAAAGCCCTTATTAAACTTTGACTCTGGTATGAATTTCATCTGGGGTTTTGCAAGTATGAAATGCAATCAGGTTAATTGCATTTGGGGTGAAACCCTTCCTTGGACAGCCCAGCTGTGGGACATTGGCTGGCACTGAACTTCTTGGAGGGTAAATCAGAGGCCTGTCAGTGCCACCTCCCCATCCACCCCACTGATGCACAGTCAGGATTTGTGAATGCTGTATGTGGCATTATTTTTATATAAAACACTAGAAATGTTATTTTTGTAGTAAAGTTTTATAGTCTTTTGAATGTATGTAATGTATGTAATGAGCTGCTTGGAATTGAGACCTTGGAAAACACTGTGCCTTGTCAATTTTCTTGCTGGTCTTAGATGGCTTCTGCATGTCCATGGGAGCTGGATTACTTTCCAGGCCCTTCAGCAAATGGAATGGACACCTGTCTGGCTACAGGTGAAGTCCTTGGCTTGGAGCGATGCTGGGGAGATGAACATGCACCAGTCGGATCCCTTGGAGTCCCACCATGGTATTTGTAAGGAAACTGCTTTCAGCTCCTTGGTTGGCTCCCACTGTCTTCCAGCTGCTGTTGCTCACTGGAACTCCTCAGGGGGAGCTGCTCGTTCAGCCGGGCCTTGTCCTTGTGCTCCCCCTGCTCCATCCTCCTGTTCATGGGCTGTGAGCTGGGATGGCGCTGGCACCACACAGGGACAGCTAAAACCAGGACAGGGGGGACACCACTGTTACTCCCTGTGCAATGTGTCTGGGAGGACACAAGGTGAATGCAGGTGCAGGACAGGGCCTGTGGGTGTCACCAGTTTCTGGGGTTAAAATACCATTTGCTGTTGAGCACAGTAACTGTTACAAGATCTGATTTGTTTGTGTATTGAGTGTGTGCATGAGATATATAAGCTGTACTTTATTTTTAGAAGTAAATAAATTCCTTATGTTAAAAAACTTTATTCCTCAGGGGAGTGAGTCCTGGGCTGGGTTACCAAACCTGGGACCTGCAGAGAGGAATACATATGATTGAACCCCACAGAGGGCATCCCAGCATTACCAAGAGACAGCAAAGCCAGCACAGCTGGCTGTGGCCAGGCTGTTGCTCCAGCTCCTCACTCTTTAAGGGTTTCAGTCTTGCCAAAAGTTTGTATGCAACATTTCCTCACAGGGATTTGTAGTTCTCATCCTACTAAGGCAATACAGAAAACAAACAGCCGGGGTTTTACTTTGTTTTTTCAAAGCTATGGCCAAACAGCAACTGAAAGACAACAAACATCAGGCTCCAAGTCTGTTTTGTAACAGGGCAAGAGGACAAGGGCTGAGCTAGGACCTTTCCCAACCCAGCCAGGGCTTGGGCTGCCCTTGTGTGCCCTCTCTGGTTCTGGGGAGGAGAGGTGCGAAAAGCAAATCGATGAAAATTAGCACCTTGGGCTTTGCCTGGAGCGGGAAGCTGAGAGGAGCAAGAGGGACAGGGATGAGCATCTCCCGCGTATTCCTGGACCTTCATCCCAGCCGTGTCCCTGCCCCGGGCCCTGCTGGGTCGATGCAGAAATCAATGAAAACTTCTCGCAGATGAGTCACCAGGCCGAAAGGTCAATTGGAGGATACGAAACTGTGTGAAAACCTTCTCTTTTCCCTGTTGTGGGGGAGGGCGGGCGAGGAAGGAGGAGGCTGTGCAAACAGATCAGCCCTGGCCGATGAATCATTTCCGACAGCAGCGCGGGCGCCGTCGCGGGGCCACTCGGGGGCTGAGGCTCCGGAGCTCCGCGGGACCCTTTGGGTGCCCGGTCCCTGGGCTGGGGTGGCACACACTCGCTGGCTTTGCTGGTGTCTCTGTGTCCGACAGAGCAGGGAAAGACCTTGTGCCAAGGATATCCCTCCCCACACCTTCTCGTGCTTCTCCTGGAGGGCCATGAGCTGCCTCAGGTGCAGCATTCGGTGCAGGAGATAACTAATGCCAAGCCTGTTCTGCTCAGGTGGGACTAGGGTTGCATTCTGCACCTGTGTGCAGAACACAAGTGTGAAAGACGTGTGTCCTGCCTTGCAGTTTCCCTGCAGCCCACAAGAGATGGGGAACCATGGTCATGGTGTGCCCCTTCTCATCCCTTGCTGACCCACATTTTTCGCTTACAACTCCACATCATCTCCACTACATCATTAGCCAGCTATTTTGATTGACCTTATGAGAGAAGGAGTAGTCACTGGGACTCTACACCGGCTCCCCTCCATGCCTTCATGTCCCCACAGGATCCATCAGATGGCACGGTGACAGGCCTTGAGGGCACCAATTGGCACTAATCATCCTGACCAGCCTCATCCATGAGTGGACTTGCCCCCGCAACACACACCTCCAACCCCCTGCCCAAGGACTGGGAGCCCCGTCTAAGCTCAGGCTTGAGCCTGTGGTCCGTGCTTTGGGCGTGTTGTGAGTGCTGCTCTGATGTCCTGGCTCTGGTCTGTCTCTTGGACAGACCTTGGACCTATGCTGTAGGTATCTTATCTCCTGGCTGGATGGACCCTCTGCTGCTGGAGCCCTGTCTGTCCCAGTCCTACTGCTGGGTGGATTCCCACAACCCTCCCAAAAGGATTCTGGATCTGTTTCCTTACATTGGCATGGCTGGGGCCATTGATGGAGCCTGTAACCAGCCCCTGGTGCTCTGCCCTGTGATCAGACCCTGTGGGCTCTCACTTCACTAGTGAGGATGCTGCTTGTGCCAGGGTCACCCTTGGCTCCTGCCTTGTCCCCTCTCACTGCTCCCTGCAGTCTGGACCTGGGGATGAGACATCCCTGCCATTATCTTCTCCAAGCCCTGACTTCTCTCCAAAGCAATGCATGATGTGCACAGCTATTCCTGTGAAGCAGAGACACTGCCACATCCGTCCTCTCTGGTCTGGGGTTTGGGCTGTGGTTTATCTCATGTCTGTCCCTGATGGCACAGTGGTTTTCCTATGAAATATTGCACAAAAGCTCTTGTCCTCAGGGCAGCCTCTGGCCAAGCTGACGTACCACCACTTTCACACTGCTGGCTCAGCAGAAGCTGAGGGCAGCTGCTTTGGCTGCATGGCTGTGGTTCTGCTGCACTTTGTGTCTGCTTAATCTCCAGTTTTAGGGGAATTGTGCCCCATTCACATCACTGCAAGGTGTACTTTTGTTGCCAAAGTTCCCCTTGGGTAGCACAGAGGTTGTCAGAACTCTGCAAGATCATAACCCTTCAATGACTATCCTGAGTGATGGAGGAAGACTCATTTCTTGAGCCTTCAGAATTCACCCTTGAATTCTGCCACAAAGCAAATAATTAGAAAAAGAGAAGAGAGAAAGAGGGAGAGAGAGAAAAGAAAAAGATAGAAATAAGCGAGAGGCACCCTCCAAGAAGGGATGTGATGGCCACTTGCTAACTCCAAACAGAGCCATCACAAACACTTTCTCATGACAGCATCTAGGGACCTTAACATGTCTTTCTCATCATATTCTTTTACTGCATTTATTTTTCTGATTGCTGGAGTTTTATCCCAGTCAAATACTAAGGAGCAGGCAAATTTCTTGTTCTAATGCCTTCTTGGAATTACCTGGATTAACTCTGTTCAGAATTAAATTACTAAAAATTGGGCTGGAATTGCTTTCATGTCCAATTTTTTTCTGACAACTTCGCTTTAAAAGCTGAACTGAAGCATCTCTCTACTGCTGGCTTAAACTCTAGGAGCTCAGAAAGTGTTGGGTTGGAGAAAACGAGGCTGAGTCCTCACCAAGCATCATTCCCTCTGTTTGCTACCCAACACAGAAGCCTCTCCAGCACGGAGTCTCCCTGACGCCCCAGGACCTCACTTAACCCTGAGGCAGTTGATTAATCTCATCGGATAAAAATAGGAAAATGTTTCCTTGTTAGTGTGTGTGAGAAAATTGGCATCAGATCGTTTTTTGTCTTTCTTAGCAAAGTGGCCCTTCCAGTTTCTGACTCACGTGCATCCACTTCTGCCTCTGCTTGGCCACAGCGGTGAGGGCTTCCTGCCTGGCCACAGGGGGTTTCTTCTGTCCCTGTGCCAGTGGACAAGCTTGCCCAGTAAATCAGTGCAGACAGAGCCCTGGGGAAAGGCTCCTGGACACAGCCTTCCTGCAGCTTCTGTGTCTCGTGGCTCCAGGCAGGACTTACCGCACAGGATGCATCTTGGATCACCCACTTACAGTATTTGGTGGTCCCCAGTGTCTGTCTGTAGGAAGCAGGCTTTGGAAAAGACTCTCATTTTCCTCATTTCAGAGTGTCTTTCCAGGCTGTAGGACCTGGCATGGTCGTACCTGGAGTCATGGGGTGAGTTGTGACTCTGTGAAGGAGTAAGAGGATCACCTTTTGTTTGTGATTGTATCCTGAGTAACCAGAGCTTTGAAATGGAGCTGGGGAGGCTCTTGGCTGAGCCCCCAAAGGAAACGTGAAGGGGCTTTACACTCAGAAAGCTGAGGCTTTAAAAGAAGCAAAACTAGAATATTTCATATTGTAAATGGAGAAGACTCAAAGTACACTGAGTAGAACAGAAGAAAACATTAAAAACTTACTTAAAACACACCCACTGTCTGCCTGGGGACAGTTTTAGGCACTGGGTGATGCCCAGGTGATGCTCAGCCAAATCTCCTGCCTTGGCAGTCCAGTTGCTCTTGCAGTGCAGAGCCTGTGCCTTCCCAAGGGCATGATGACCACATGGTTGTGTTTTCCAGCCCAGCTGGGTGTGCTCAGTCACCCACTGAGACCCCATTTTCCAGTGCGGGGCTTGTTCTGCCCAGCTCCTTTCTCTCCTCCCTGACACTGCTGGCACAGTCCCCCTCAGCTTCCCTCCTCCTCTTGCAGAACAAATAGGATGCTGTTCATTTTTTATGTAAACAAGTGAATTGTTCAGAGTCCATTCAAATGAAAGGGAAACTTGGGCCAGCAGTGGGGCTTTCCAGCACATATCAACAAATGTCTGCACATCAGCTTTTCCCTTTCCAAAAGAAGAAGCATCAAAAGGTCTTCATGGAGTTGTGAATCATCTGGCTTCCACAGACACGGCTTGAAAACCTGCGAAAGGGGAAGCAGAGCATCCTTGGCCAGACCTTCTGCCAGAAAAGCAAGAGCAGCTCTGCAGAAGCTTCATGAGGTGTCCTCACTTCAGAGCAGTGGTGGCCCTGGGACCCCACCCAGAGCATCCCCCAGGCCACAGGGAGACATATCATGTATTTGCAGCAGAATATGCTTATCCATCCCCAAAATTCATCTGCATAGATCAGTGTCCAGGCCTTGGATGGGCAGGCTGTGTGCTGCCTTGGTCCTCGGCTGCAGGGGAGCCTGCACTCCCCCAGGCTGAGGATGTCTGCCAGGGGTATGACAGCATCATTCCACCTGGTTTGGGGAGAGGCTCCCGGAGAGGCACCTGAGGCTGCAGGAGAGCTTGGGGCAGGCCGAGGTGGGGAGGTGGCTGAGGGGGGAAGAGAACATCGACAAAGCTGTGGGAGAAAGGAAAGATGCGTCAAGGGATCAGCAAGAAGGCTGCAGGAATTCATTACAGCTCAGAGAGACACGGAGTCAGTGGGCTGAGCACACGCAGAATGGCACTGTCCTTAGGGTTGTGGGCCCAAAACACTTTCTTTGTAGCCCTTGGATACAGCGTGGGTGGCCTCATGTCAGCTCCTCCTGGGCCAAGTCATGCTTCTGAGGCACAGGGACTCCACCTCTCCACGGCAGCTGAGCCAGCACAGCCACTAGAGGAGTATAAGTACATGTTTAATAATTTCTGCTGGGCTGGGAAGAGCTTTGGCATACCTCCCTGGGCTCCTTGAGCCTTCAGCAGCAGGAGATGGGTCTGACTGAAGCTGGGGTTGGGGAGACACGGGAATGACCAGAGCAGTTCTCAGCACTGGATGATTTTCTCCCAAGCCTTTTAAAAGGCACCCAGGGGTGATAAAGTCCCAGGCACAGTGCTCTGCTCCAGAGGGTGGCTGAGGGGGTGCTAATGTGAAGAAGAGATTGAGGTGGCCTTTGGGTAGCTCACAGGGTGTTAGGGGGGACTGTGGTGCCCCAGGAGTCTGCATGGGACTCTGCTGCTCCATGCATCCACTAAGAGCCTGGTTAAAAAGAGGGAATAGGGAAAAAGATGTCCGAGCAAGGGCTCAGCATGACTGACAAGAACTTGCAGAAGGTCTGAGGGAGTCCAGTACAGGGGGAGAAGCTGTCCCCCAGGTTAACACGGAGATCTGGGGTGCCTCAAGGCTGTGAAAGACATAAGATGATAGAAAGATACCCAAAAACTTTAAACACCAACTTTTTCATCTATTCCCCTCAGTCTGATGCTGACTCCTGCCCTATCCTGAAGCCAAGGGCTAAGCCAGTCCCATTTGCAAGGAAGGACTCGACTATAACCGCTTCTCTTTGCACCTCACACTTCCAGCTATGAACAGGGATTTTTGTTCCTCTCCACAGAAACAGCCTGGAACATGATACAATTTCTGCCAGTATTTGACAACTTGCAGCTCCTGAACCACAGAAGGCTGGTGGCAGTGGCAGTCACCATGTTTCTGCTTAATGCTTTCCAGGAATTCTGAAGCCATCCAACTGTCTCCAGCACTTTTGTGAAATGTGGGGCTGAAAAATTACTTTACATGGAAGGCTGAGCTGTGCCTTTCCTATTGGCATGATTGACCTCTCCAACAGCTTAAGATCTCTTGAGTTCATACCTCCACAGAAAAAGATTTCACTTCCCTCATAGCTGTCCCTGTCTGGCTGAACACAGAAGTTGACAAAGTTTGCTGTCTTTCCAGGTATTGACTCCGACCATAACCCCAGTGATCCCATGTGACATGGAAATCCCCACGGGTCAGGACACAGGGTAGTAGACCTTTTCCTTCAATTTGTTACAAATTCTTCGGAAAAGGGCTGATGTGGGGAGGGGTGGAGAGGATAAATTGCAGCTCCTCCTTTCCTGAGCTCACAGTTGAGCTCCTCCAAAGAGACAGAGCAGCACTCGGTGAGGAAGAGCCTTCCCACAGCCACCATGTTCACTGCAAGGACAGTCCTGCTGCTCGTGATGCTCCTCATGCTCTCACCATGTTCCAGTGCAGGTAAGGCACCTCCTGGGCCACCACTCCTTGGGGTCATCCCACTGGAAACCCCAGTGTGGAGCAGAGATGGTGCTGCTGGCAGGAGGAGCAACCCCCTGGCCAGGGCAGAGCGACACATCCCAGGGTACAGGGAAGGGTGGGAACTGCTTCTGGAGCTGGATGGTTTGGGCAGAGCTGCTGGATGATAACCTGGAGCATCCTCCTATGCAGGGAATGAAGGAACAGGGCACCTGTGGGTCCTCATGGCAGCATTTGCAGAGTTTGGGGGATGTTGTGTGCATCAGCCTTGTCATGGGGGAAGGTTCTAAAGACAGACTGCCTTCCAGAGCCAGTGTTCACCACCTTTCTTTGTCTTCTCCAGCCCCTTATGCTCCATCTGAGTGCTGCTTCCGTTACGTAAAGTCTCCCCTCCGGCTGGCGAACCTGAAGGATTTCTACTCAACTCCCAGGGAGTGTTTTAACCCAGCAATTGTGTAAGTCCTGCTGATTTTCCCACTGCTGTGCTGTCTCCTGGGCCACCACAGATTCAGTTCACCTCTCCCATCTGGGGACAGGTCTTTGTAGCCTCCATAGTTTTGCAGCATGAAGAGGGGGAAGGCATGGTGATCTGCGCAGTTCTACAGGGCAGAGTCAGGGACACAAGTCCATCGCAGCTCCTGAAGGCTCTGCACAGGCTCCAGAGCTGCTGGGCTGCAGGATGAGCTGATTGTAGGACACCAAGTACCCAGGGACAGCGTGGAGGGACAAAAGGAATGGAGAAAGAGTCAGCAGAGGGAGGATAGCATGGGCACCAGTGGGATTATAGCTGTGACTTCTCACAAAGCTTCATCTTTAACCTTGGCAGGTTTAAGACCAAGAACGGGAGCAAGATCTGTGCAAACCCAGAGGAGCCCTGGGTGCAGAGAGCAGTTGTGAAGCTTCAAAAAAAGAAAGAACGTCATGCTCCATGATGGACAGTGGGTGCCCTGGTTCAGGCTACCCAACATCCTGGTGGGAAGGAAGGTTTACAGTCATCCTCCCAGAAGGGGCTGCAGAGGTCTCTGCTGCTGGGGGAGGGCACTGACTCCCCAAAGCCTTGCACTACATCCACCAGCCAGGCACCAGCTCCTGGAATGCTGCTGATCCTGCCAGCACCTGCCTGCTGGTCACAGTCATAAAATAAAGTTTACTTCACATGGTATGGGAGAGTGGTGTCCTTTCTTTTCCAGGCCCACAACTGTGCTGCTGCCAGCAGGTCGAGGCATGGAGGTGGCCAGGGGGCTGGCACGGGGTGGGGGCTCTTCCCACTGGGTCTCACTGGGTCAGGCAGGAGGGGATGGATGGCACTGCGTGGGTGCAGGACATTTGTGTACTCATTTCAACAGGACCCAAAGGGGCTGAAGACTCCTCTGAGGGCTTTTAGGTGCAAAACTGACATCAGTTTTGGGCTTGGAGGTTTCAGCTTGTCCCTTGTGCTGCCCTGTGCAGGAGCACAGCCTGGCTGCCACATCTGCCCCAGGGCTGTGGTGTCTCTGAGCTGGGTACAGAGGAAAGGAGCACAGACAGGGGATGTTGAGGCAAACAAGGGATTCACGCACATCTAGCCCTGGAAATCCCACCCCTACAAGGGTCCCTGGGAGCTCAGCAGTGATCCCTGCCAGGGTTTTGGGATGGGGAGGAGAACTGCAAGGGCAAGAATGAGAAAAGACGTGGGCTGAGATAAAGACAGGTTAATAAATAAAGCAAAAGGTGTGCACACAAGCATAGAAAAATAAGGGATTCATTCACTCCTTCCCACTGTCAGGCAGATGTTCAGCCATGGCCAGTGGAGCTCCACCACGTGTGACAGTGACGTGGGGAGACAAATGCTGTAATTCTGAACATCTCCACTTCCTCCTTTCCATATGACACTTCAGTAAGAGGGAAAAGAAAAAAAGAATCAACCCAAAAAAGAAACCCACCAGAAAACCCATAAAGTGATAAAAGAGCCATCCCTTGCCACCAGCTGGATGATGCTTAGCCAGTCCCTGAGCAAGAGCCACCCTGAGATCCCTGCTGTCAGCACCCCCAGCTCCTGGGGAACAGGATTTTGGCTGCAGCAGCTTCAGAGATGCTTTCACAGCAGTGGCAAAACCCACCCAGAGATGAGGGATGTCCCTGACACACTGGGAACCAAGAAGCAGGTGGAGATCTGTGGGTTCACCAGAAGATGCTTCAACCTGAGGAAGCCCCTTAAGCCGTTACCTTTATCCTTTCTGAGCCTTCAGACCATGGAGTCACCCTGTTAGTTTGGACTTAGTGCCCTCTCCTGACAGCTGTGGCAGGAATGCAGCACAGACCTCAGGGCTCCACTGGCATTTATCATATGCAGAGGGTTCAGGTACTCTGTTAAACTATTAATTTTTATGATTATTTCCTCAAACTCCAAAAGATTATATGAGTCAGAGAATATTTCCCATCTCTACATTGCTTTGGGGTTTTTTTTTGTCCATGCCTACCCGTTTTAATTTCTAAAGTAGGGCTTTTCCTCAGTCAAAAAAATTCTATTCAACTATTAATTATAGTGAGGTTGCAGGTGGTTTGGAAACCCATAAAATCCTGTACACAACCCATCCCCTTTCCTCCACCTACAGAGAGGGCCGTTTGACTTTGCATTTCCCTAACCAAGAGCTCCACACCTGAAGCGAAGTCCGTGGGAATGGCCCAGGAGGTTGCTGGGAGCACCCCAGTCGCTGCAGTTTTGAAGAGTCTGGAGAAAACTAAATCCAAACCCAAAACTTCACTGCTGGGGCAGGGACACAGAGGGAAGCCCAGCCCTCCAGAGCCTTGTGGGGACTTTCCAGGCCTTCAAATACCCAACATGCACTGATTTGCTTTATAAAAAGCAGATAACGGAAATATCTACTATTGCTTCTGATAGGACTGGGGACAGGAATAGTTAGCTATGGGAAAGGAAGAGTGACTGTGTGCCTCAGATAAGCCTGAAAAGGGAGCCCAGGGCTTGGCACACAAGGTTTTCTGTGCCAGGAGATGTTGGTTGGAAAAAGCCACTAGCTCAGTTCTCCCTTAATTACAGCCCTTTGCTTTTATCCAATGCCCAGGAGGTGGCCTGACCCTGGTGCCTGCTGGGCTCGAGGGTCTGTACATCAGGGACATGTTAGGAGCTGCAGTAAGGAGGGCAGGAGAACCAAGCGGGGATTCAGAGTCCATAGAAGATGACTCAGTAGCTGCTGTGTGTCAGGTGTTTTCTCCCTGCAGACCCCTTTCCTGGGGGAAGTGGCATTACCAGCCAGTGGTGCCATGCCCAGCTCTCTGCACAGCCACCCTGCCCCATGCCAGGCCACTTGACCCTATGTCCTGCAGACCATTTCTTCTGAACCAGAGTCTTCAGCACATTTGATTTGTTTCCTTCTCCTTTCTCCTTACAGAGAAGTCGTGCAAACATGAGATAATCTTCAAGGAAGTCCATTTCCACCTTTCTTCTCTGAGAAGCCCTCGCTTGCCTCATCCCCAGGCGACAGCCAGGTTTCCTCCTGTGCTCCCACTCACCATCATCCTGTGTGGGTTCCCTCCAGGTCCTCACCCCCTCCCCACATGCAGATCACAGCTGCATCTTGTCCTCCCTGCATGGAAGCTGAGCTGATGTCCACCAGTGCTCCATGGTGCTGCTGTCAGAGTCTGTGCCACCTGCCCCTTCTGTCCTTGGGGTCCTCTCTGGGGTCTGGGATGACTCTCCTGGGGCTGTGGTAGGGTTTGTCCCAACTCCCTGCAGAAATGACTTGTCTGTGCAGGTCCATCCCTCTGACCCTCCCATTTCAATCCCAGTGCTCGTGTGGGAGGCAGAGGCAACACTTGGGCTCAGATTTGTGATCAGACCCAGTCTGTCCTCAGACACCCCACTGCCACTGCCCCATTTGTTCCCCTTCCATAAAATCTCCTGAACCCACCAATAGCATCTCTGCCACCCCTTGCTCTGGGGTCCCTGCTAGTTTGGTCCAGTGTGGCTTTTTCTGCCTGACATCCCATCCCATCCCATC
>JAOXXN010000162.1:6948479-6996601 GCA_026770055.1 Myrmophylax atrothorax | reverse complement strand
AGAGTACTTCACTGCCTAACCCAACACCTTCTGTATGGCCAGGGTGGCTGGGGAGGCTGATTTGGAGGGGACTCATTAGTCACTTGCCTTTGACAATGTGGCAAAACCAATTAAACCCATCCATGACCTGTTCCTGCCCAGACTGTGGGTTGCCTCTCCTGTTAGAAATAAACAGATGAGCATTGGATTTGATGTTCTGCCTTCATGGGAAAATAGTTTTAATGTTTTCCTGAGTAAATTTCAGTTCCCCCAAAGCCTCTTGGAAGTCCCTCACAGTGTCACGGCTCTTCTGCAGAAAGCAGAAGTGGCCACCCTCCTCCTCAACCTTTTCCATCCAGCACTGTGTCTCAAAAATAAATGAGAGAAACCACCTTGTCCCTGGGAAGAGGCTTCTTAGAACACGTCTGAAATTTTTGGAAAAGCGGTCCGAGTGGGCGGGATGCAGAGGATAAATTCTGGTGCAGCGAGAGCCAAAGCCACAGACACCCGACAGGGCAGCACAAAGGACGGAGATAGAGCCCTCACACACCCACCATGCTCACCACAAGGACAGTCCTGCTGCTCACCCTGCTCACCTTCTCCCTGCACCATGCCACAGGTAAGGCACCTCGAGGGTCACCACTGCAGGTCAGGGCTTGGAATCCCCACTGGAGATGTCCCGTTGGGGAGGTCAGGCAGGAAACCCCAGCAGGGAGCGGGAATGGTACCGCTGGCAGGAGAAGCAACCCCATAGTCAGGGCAGGGTGGCACATCCTGGGATGCAGGGATGGATGGATGGATGGATGGATGGATGGATGGGGAAGGTGCTGGGTGGTTTCACTGAATCCAGCTCTGGGGAGATGCTGCAGGATGTTGGGGGGACACTGGCAGCCATTTCCCAGGTCTCAGCTGGACGACCAAGTGGTTGGAGTGGGGGGAGCACAAGGAGCCTCCCAAAACACTCAAAACACTCTGCAAGTTGTGCCCCTGCCTTGGAAACCCCCAAAACCTCATCCCAGACTGAGCACCCTGACTGCACCGTGCACTCTGGTGGCTGCAGCAGTACAGGCTGTGGGGTGCTGGGTCCTGTGCTGTTCCCCTCCCCACCACTGCCCATGTCCCAGTCCTGTGCTTGCTGCCATGAAGCGATGCAATTAGTTGCAAAATGCTGCCAAAGGTATTTAAAACATCCCTCCATTCCCTTCACAGCCCACGTCAGACCCATCGAATGCTGCTTTGATTATGCACAGAAACCCATGAGACACATGCAGAGCTACTACATGACACCCAGTGACTGCCCCATGCCTGCAGTTGTGTGAGTACCCCAGGGATTGCCTCCCACCCACCCTGGCATGGTGGGGAGCTGCAGCAGCTCCTCCATCCCATCCACCCTGCAGATGGCTTGGTCCCAGTCAGGAGCATGTGCCTGGAGGGGGCTGTGGTAGGAAAGTAGCTCTGTGGGGTGGGCAAAGGGGGAAAAATAGGTCTCAGTGCTTTCTGCTAATGCCAGTGGTCTGGGAAGACTCAGACATGCACCATCAAGGGAGGGCATGGGCTGCTGGAGATGGCTCCCAGCCTCTATCCAGGATGGGGATGCACAAAGGGAGGGGAGAAGTAGTGCATGGGAAGGGAATGGCTCACAGCTCGTGTTTTCACTCTTCTTCCTCACTAACTCATTGCAGGATTGTGACTGCCAACAGTGATGAGATCTGTGCTGACCCTAAGAAGGCCTGGGTGAAGAAAGCCATCAAAAGGCTTCAAAAGAAAAAATGAAATCCATCCACTATCTGACTTGCCCATCCAGTCCTGCATCTGGAGCGAGCAGACAGTGCTCACAGTACCACTCCAGAGGGTGCTGTGGCAGTGGGCACCGTCACTGCAGGGAGCCAGCCTATACCCCAGCAGCATCAGGTGTCACAGCGTCACGGACCAGCCACCGAGCTCCTCCTGCTGTCACTGCCCTGCCAGGCTGTGCCTGTGCAACAAATATTTATAATAAAGACTCATTGCCATAATTTGCTCTCTGAATTTTTCCTGATTCTCCAGTCCAAGAGGCAGATCCTGCAAGCCCAGGGCATGGTGCAACTGAAAAAATCTTTGCCACAAGCACATGTTTCTCTGGGCTGTCGCAGCAAACTGGGCACAGTGTGCTTCACTGGGAATGTGATAGTGGAGCAAGTCTTGACACTCAGGTCAAGGACACAGAGGTGAGGTTACCCTGATCCCCAGGTAAGGCTATACATCCTCAGAGCATGCTTGCAGCCCCACAGGCTTTGCAGGTGCTCCAGAATTAAGGGTTCTGGGAGAAGATACTGATCTATCAAACCCCTAATACCTCGTAAGCTTCCAAATGTGCTGGTGGGCACTGCAAAATACCCGAGGGAGATGAGAAACAGTGTCCACAGTGCTGGGACAGTGAGGACATGACCCACTGCAGACAGGCAGAGGTGCCTGTCCCTCTGCAGGGCTGGGGAGGGGGGGGGGCAGCGTGGAATAAGATACTCACACCAGGCTGCTGGTACATCATCTCATGGGAGAGGAGCAAATGCACATGGGAAAACCTCGGAAAGATGAAGGCAAGGAATGAGGCAAGTGCCCAAAACTCCATCAATGTTTCATGCTCAGTTAGAAAACACAGCAGGGTTGTATTTTCCAGGATACTGAATGGCATAGGAAAACATCACCAATGACATTTTTACCAGCAAACTGTAAGAACCATGGGATGAAGCAGCAGTGGAAGGCTGAAGCAGAATCTGATGCTGGGG
The DNA here is from genome assembly GCA_026770055.1 of Myrmophylax atrothorax. NCBI lineage: Eukaryota > Metazoa > Chordata > Aves > Passeriformes > Thamnophilidae > Myrmophylax > Myrmophylax atrothorax. The sequence continues at coordinate 6,993,857 of JAOXXN010000162.1, read as the reverse complement.
GACAAACACCTCGTGGATTGTGCATCCCCTGTCAGAGCAGACACCAGCTGCCACCAGTGCTGGCTCTGCACTTGCCTTCCCAGGCAAGCAGAGACTGACAAAGCACACGGCTCCACACTGGCTCTTGCACATGGATGTGTATTTTAATAAAAATAATTCTGTCAATATACAGCAGAATGTCGATTTTACCATATTTCCAGTATATTTTCATAGGCTTTTTCTCAAGTTAAAATTCCCCCCAATCCCCTTTTTGAAGTTTTCATGCGAAGCATCAGATAACTTAATTCACAAATACTAAGCTTAGACTGAATCAATGTGCACAGTTTGTGTAATGTCCATTGAGCCAATGTTGTACCAAAGAGGAAACTCCTTTCCAAAGGCGATGAGAAGCCTGGAGTGGCACAGGGAGATCTGCCTGGCATCAGCCACTCCTCCAGGGCTGGTGGGAAACCTGCAGAGACCTTGCATCCCATGCTCCAGCTGAGCATTTCATACCTGAGTTTTGAGCAACCAGCAGGAGAGAAGAGTTCACTGCATGGTGGGCAGGTCCTGGGGCTTGCCCTGCTGTGTGTGAGAGCTTCAGGTGCCAGGAGCCTCCTTCTGCCTCCCCTGGCTGCAGAGCCATGAAGAGCATCCACAGGCAGGACTGAGGAGACAATCCCAATCCCAATCCAACACCTGTGCAGAGTCCTTGGTCTGGAATTCACCATACTTGTATTTTTTGAATTTTCTTTAAAATCCAGATTATCCCCAGAGCCGCTACTGTTTTGCCCTTCTCCAAGTCTGAGCCTGTGAGAAGCCCAGCCTACAAAATCCCTCTGTTCTCCCTTCTGGAGGAAGGATGCAGCCAAAGTCCTCCGAGCAAAAACATCTGAGCAAGTGCCTGGACCAGAGAAAATGTGTCTGCCTGGCCAGGGGATACTTAGCAAGGACCAGAGGTTTGCATGGCCTCCAGGATCTTTCTGTGGTGATATGAGTGTAAATCCCACATGGGACTCATGGGCTTCTTGTGAGCAGGAGAGAGTTAAGCCTCTCTCTTGGAATGAAACAGCTGGCAGGACATGTGGTCCTCAAGTCCGGATGATCCCTTGGCTTGTTGGACACTGCTACAGCTCAAGTTGCAGGCTCTGAGCTCTGGTGTGTAATGTGGGGAGAGGGACAGACATGGCATGATCAGCCATCCATCACCTGCCACCTCTTATTGCAGGAAGGATGGTGGAGAGCAGCTAGAGCTTCCTATGGCTCCAGGTTCTCAATTGCTCCTCTTTCCTCTCAAATCTGCTGTAGCTCCTCCAAGCCCCCTGGAAACACTTCCTCTAGCTCTGCCCTACACAGCAGATGGGACAAGGCTGACAGCCATCTCTGGCTCGTAACTGCTGCTGCACTGCAGTTCCCTCCATCACTCACTGCTCTGGGGCAGAAGGCTTCCAGCAGCACCCAGCATGTCCCCTGGCATGTCCTTCCCAAGCCTTTCTGCAGAAACACCTTGGGACAAACACGTGCTGGAGACCCAACACCAGCTCTTACAACAGACCTACTCCCTCCCTGACCCACCACTCAGGCTGCTCTCAGACCGGCAGGGTTGGAAGGAAGTTGCTCCTTCTGCAAAGGGCACTCCTGATGAACCAGGGCCTGTTCAAGGTGTTCCTTCTCTCAGGCTGTGACCAGCCCCACTGGGCCTCACTGCACCCAGGACTGGAGCGTGGTGGACCACCCTCTCCACCTGCTACCCGTGGGGCAGTTCAAGTCTATACTCTGCTTCTGCATGGGAGAAGCTTCCCAATCCCGTGCGGTGCACACACCGCCTCACAGCATTTACACACTGCTCTGCAGCCTGGCTGCCACAGCTCACCTTCCCAATCAACCCCACAACAGCAGAGCAAACTCTGGAACTTGCATCTAAACAACACCTGCTATGTATTAACACAGACCGGTACCAAAGCACAGCAGCAATCCAACCTGGTTTGCTTTGCTGAAGGAGGAGATGGTTCATCATCCCTGATGCCCAAAGTGGAAAATTATATATTCAATCCCCAGAACTAGTTCCAGCAGGTCTGGTTGCTCCAGTTGTTCAAGGGAGACTCAAGAACAAAGCTATTTAAAGAATGGTAAAGATGCCTTAATAAAACATGAAAAACAAGGACACAGCTTGAGGACAGGTTGAGATGTCACTGTAAAAAACCAGAAGGAATAAGGAAGCATATGGGAAGCTCCCAGGTGTAGGTAACTACAGGGAATGATACTCCTGGAGGGTCCCACTTTCCACACCAAATCTAGTTGGCAGCAGCACAGCAAGGACCACCGGGATGTTGGAAATAGAAACAGGCTGTAGCACCCATAATCACACATCTTTTTTATGTCCCAGGGCAGTAAGTTCCAGCTCTGGTACACACAGGGGGCTGGAGGGGAGAGAGAACAGACACTGGGCAACCTCCCCTCAACAGCTGGATGCTGCACATTGTCCAGTGCTTCACCTGGGAGTCCCTCCATTCTGCTGGGTGCATACAAGGGCTCAGTTCCTAATCAGACTCAAAGAACAGCAGAAGCACTGCAGCCAGACCAAATGCAGGCTGATGGGATCCTGTGTGGTGACAAAAAGGGACCATCATGCCCAGACTGCACCCAGTAGTGCAGATACCACTACTGGTGGTCATGTAGCTGGGATAATACTGGGACTGTGGGAGGCAGAGAAGCAAGAAGGGAGAGCTGGTAGCAGTAAAAAGTCTTCCCAAAACAAGCTGGCCCTGAGAGCACACTGAAGGATGCACAGGAAATAGACCTCCCTGCTCAAGGGAGGGCCCACCTGAGACCTCATTCAACCTTCTAAGTCTTGAATTAGCTCTTGTTAAATACATGCTGGGATAGGCTCATGGAGCATCCAGAAGAATCATCTGGAATAAGATGGTTCCAAGATGAACAGGAACTAAGAGGAATAAGATTTGGCTCCCCCGTTACAGGAGAAATGTCCACAAACTGGAATGCATCCAGCAGAGGCCACTAAGATGGTCACAGGCCGGACTACCAGGTGTATGAGGCGGATACACCTCCCAAAAACCCTTATCCCAGCTACTCCACTGCAACTCACTCTGAAGATCTCCAGTGTATTCTTGATGCTCTCACTCACTGCTTGTGGGAACAGCACGAGGCCTTGTCCATGGGGAGAAAAGCCTGGTGATGCAATTCAGCTCCATGAAGATCCCTCCACAGAACCCCTGAGGGACACTTTAAAGAGGGCTCCAGGTCTGGACTTCCCAAAATGTTGTTCTCAGAAGGCAGGGAATTGGGCTACTGTCGCTTACATGGCAGTACTGAAGGACTCTTGGGAGCAGTGACCAGGCTGCTCGAGGTACTTGGAATAACAAATTCCAAATCACTTTTATAAAAGTAATTTTTGAACTGCATGTAGCCTCTGGTTTTGTGTACAGCCACATTCAAAGCTAAAGACCTCAGTTCACTTTAGTTCTGTTTTTTAAAATTACTGCAACAATCCAAACCAAGTTTCAGCCAACATGAACCATCAAAGAGCAGCCAGGGAGCTTCAAAGGCAAGAGGCTTTGAATTACAACCTGGAAAATCAAGTCATAAATCCTATCTAGGAATCAGGAGTAGGTTGAGGCCTAACCCCACCACAGACTGCAAACACACTTATCTTCCCCACACTGAGTCATGGCCATGTTAGTGAGAATCTGAGCACAACAAGCACAAACCAGAAGTGAAACCACCAGACCACTTGAAATAAATTAAAAATCCCCAAGTAACATTCATCACACATTTCTTGGCACCAGAATAACCAGATATCTAGGAACATCTCTTGTTTGGGGTTTTTTCTTGGTAATGAAAGGGAAACCAAAATAAAAAAGATGCCCCAAGACAATCAGCACAGCTTTGCTGAGAGACCAAGCGGGGCATTACTATGACGCAAGATGAAAAGACTTGGCTTAAAGAAACCTCAAGGAGGAGGAACCCAAAACCTTCAGATAGAGATGGTGTAGCTACAAAGATGAGAGAGGTCTGACTGCAGCCAGACTGCTGCAAGCTAAACAGTGACTGACAGCAGAGGAAGTTGCAAAGCCAGGTACTCGAGTATTTCCAACCTCAGCTCCCACACTCAGCCTGGTAGTGAGCCCTAAGCCTGGCCTAAGGAATGGAGAGCCTGCAGGAGAATCTCACCAGGCCAAGTTCACACATGGCCTCAGGCTCTGGGGTCTGGTGGGCTGGGACAGGCAGCCCTGGCACATCTGGGATGAGAGGCTTTCAGGAAGGAAGCTCACTGAGTTATCTCTGCACTTGCAGGAAGGCAAGGACTACAGGCTGGGGTGATATCAATCTGCAGGACAACAAGCAGAGCTGAAAATCAACAGGTGAGCTTTCAGGCACATCAGCTGCTCCCCAGCAATGAAACAGAAGCCTCAGATTTGCAAGTTAAATTCTTCTGCTTAGTGCAGCCCTCTGCCTCTGCCTCCCTAAAAGAAAAGCTGTGGTAGAGCTCCCTCTGCTTTTTTCAACTTTATGAGTTGATCTGACCAAAGTATCTCTGCCATCTCCAAACCTCCTGCTGCCCATTTCCATAGGCCACCACAGCCCTAGCACTGCCCCTACACACTGTACACCTTCACCAAAAGGCAGGGATAGCATTCCCAACCACCTCCAACACCATCTGCACATTCACTGCCACAGTCATCTTCTGCAGTGTAGGAGACACCTGACACCTGCTCTGCCTGATTCCAGACCTCACGTGCCAGCTGCAAATCCAGCCTGCAAATGCAGAAAATCCTTAAAGCTCAGTGGTCACACACCACCTTCTCTTCTCAGCCTTCTCTTCTCAGTGGCACACAAGCTCTCTTGCTGCTTCAAGTCCTGGCATAGGCTAATCTCCATTTTAAGGGCAAACCTCAATACAAAGTGTTCATCTTTCTTTGATCCTTCAAAAAAAAAATCGAAAACAGCAGTAAAATTCACACTCAGTTTGAGCTCCCCTGGGTCCTCCCCAGAGCTACTGACCTAAAATTCATTTGGTGCAGAACTACCAACTCCTGCCAAGCAGCCAGGCTGAACCTGCCATCTCTTAATGGTACAGCAGAGGATGCAAAGCACACAATCCTACCCACAGCCTTGCCAGGTACCAGCACACGCTCAGAAACACTCACAGACAGGTGGTCTGAATGCTCAGTAACACTGGAGTCCCTGGGCCTGACACACATCACAGCACAGACACATTAGTCCATCTAACTTCGAGGTTACTCATCCACAGCTCTTTGCTGGTCTCTTTTGGGCCTGAAACCTCAATAATTAGTTTAGTAAACTTTAAAATCCTGAACAGCTCAGGCCTGACAAAGCTGGTATGGACCTCAACCCACAACCTGATCTCAGCATGTCCCACTTGAGAGGGTGAGCACAGCTCAGCACAGGTTTCTCAGACACTTCCACAATTCAGAAGTGCTCTAGATCAGTGTTACAGGGATGTGGGGGCAGGAAATACTGTTATTACCAAGTCTTAGTGACAAAACCCTCCTACATGGAGAAAAAGGGGGATTTGTTAATTTAACAAAAATCTGTTGGCCCAGTGGGGCAGCACCCATGGATGTTTCTGGCAGGCTCACACGACCTGCTTCCACCCATGCAGTGGCAGATGACTTCCTATTCATCAGCCCTGTCCCTCCAGCTGCTGGGAGAGCTGGATTTAACTACTTTTCAGGGCTGTAAGAAACTTCTACAGCACAACCACTAACCCAGGCAATGTCAAGTCTTCTACTCTTCCCACTCACAAAGCCAAGTCTGAGAGCCTTGGGCTCTTAAGAGAGGCACCGTGAAGGACCAGGCTCCTCTGACTCCCACCATTAGTGCGTGACAGGACCTACCTCAGCAGGTCTCCTGCAAGGTTGGTTGTATGGTGTGCATGTCTGGGACCGAGTCTGTGGGCAATAAATACATCAATGACTTTGTGGAGGTGGAAGAGACCTTTTTAATAAACATGATTCAAATAAAAAAAAAAAACAACCCTCTGAACTGCCACTGTGAGAAGAGTTCAGATAACTAGCACAGAAGATGATGCTGTATGTGCACGATGGAGGGAGAAGGGAAGGAAAGAACAAGCTGTCACCAACTTGATCAGCTTCCTCAGTAAATCAGCATAAACCAGCTCAGCAAAACTCTCCAGATAAAATATCGGTGGAACCATGAGAAACAACTCAAATCAAAACAAAGAGAAATCCCTACATCAGAAGGCGCTACATTAGAATAACCAGTGAAATACTGAGTGCCGCTGGAGCTGCAGCAATGGCAGGGACACAGGTGAGATCTGCCAATTGTTCCTGGGGTCAGGAATAGCCACACAGTGAGGGACTCACTCAATCCTTTCACAGGCAGTGTGTGTGTGTGTGTGCTAGAGGGGTGTTGGTGGCAGGGAGGTCAGGCTATCGAACGAGGTGGTGGCAGAGTGGCAGCAACGGAGGGTGAAGGGCAGCACTCAACGATGTCAACTCCATCTTGCTCTGTGGCTAGTGCAAATAGTCGTCTACTCTGGCAAAGGAGCAGGAGCCCAAGCCCACACGAGCCATGAGCCGCAAACACTCCGAGGCCTGGCCCAGGGCAAGCATCAGCGGGGGCTGCTTTGGCAGGTTCTGAGATTCTGTGGGGGCAAACAGAGAAATCCATTTAGAAGAGGAGTCCTGGCCATGTGCCAGCTCACCTGCACTCAGGTCCCTCTCAGTCCCCACTGGGCACCAAGCCCTGCATCCCGGGCAGAAGGTGCTGGCTCTAGAAAGAAGATATTCCTTGAGCACCACTGGCTCTGTGGTGTTGCCCCTCCACATGCCCCACCACTCTTGACATGTCCCACAGCACAGCAGGGTCTCTGATAAAGTGCTGCTGTGGTGTCCAGAGCAAAAAAAAGGCAAAGAAGCTCCTGCTGATGATGTCTGCCAGAAAACCCTCAAAGCATGAGAGATCAAAGCATAGAAGAATAAGGAAAAGCAGGAGAAACTGGCACAAAGTGAGAGACCAGCTCTCCGTCTCTCCCACTGGTGCAGGGCTACAGAGCAGCCCAAGCCCTGGACAAACTTGCTCACTCATCCCTGCATCTCTACAACTGCAAATTCACTGCGCAAGCACGAGGGAACCCTCAGCTGAGCAAGACAAGGTGTCTTGAGACCTGTGTGATGAAGCATGTCCAGGCATCATCTCACATATCTCCCAGGCAACAGCTCTCAGCAACTTGTCCATGCTCCTCAGGCACTGGACAAACAACCACTGACTGCCAGGGAAAGGGACTCTCCTTCCCAAAACATGTAATTTCTGTTCCTCTACTCAGTCAGAACAGGAGCCCTCATGAGTCTGTCCACCAAGCTGTTTCTTCCCCCAGAAGATAATCTCTAAATCTCCTTCTGCCACACTCAGTGTGAGATGCAGAGAGTCCCTGGGAAATCCACCTGGGCACGGCGAGCCAGATTGTGCACAGGAGCCCTGCATGTGTTTCCAAGACAGAGAATCCATCCAGTGGACAGCATTTGGCTGCTGTGGATGTACTGAGCTACCCCAGACTGGGGAGTGTCCTGGGCAGTGACACCGAGTGGACATGATTTGGTGACAGGATCAAGGGCCCTGCCTAGAACGAATCAATCCCTTTCCTGCAAACTGGTGGCAGGCCATAACCTCATTATTTCTTCACCATTGGTTTTCCTGTAGCTGAAGATGCCAAGATGATCAGTAACAACACAGCAACTCACTGATGGCAGCCCAAGTACTCCATCACAGAAGGCCACTGCAATTACTACACCAGGTCCAAGACAGGAGAGCAAATGACAACAAGCTGTTGGCCCACAGAACATGCTTGTCTAAGGAAAATGGAAGAACGGGCATAAATGTACAGCTTCAAGGACACAGCAGAGAGAAAGAGACTGCTCCCAACCATCCTGCTGACACAAAGAGCAAAGCTTACCAGAAAAGGGGGAGCTGCCTTGGTAGCTGAAGAAAACCAACATATAACCAGATCTCTGCACAGAGCAGAGTTCTCTCAGCACAGTTAAGACCATAAAACCAACAGGATGCACCCCATTACAACACTGGCCTGCAGGCAGCCAGGCTCTCTGGGCTCTGGCAGGCATTGCACAAGGTGGGAACACACAGAGGCAGTGCTTGAAAGGAAGGTAAACCTTCCTTTCATTTAACTCTGCATGTTCAGCATGAACTCAAAGGTAACTATGGAAAACAGCTTCACTTATGAAGTGCTGCAACAGAGCAACTGCATTCCCTCCCAGAAAGCAGGATGATGCCATTACTGAACTCTGTCAACCCATACAGCATGGGAAAAAGCCCTGGTAATGCCTGAAAAATTACTCAGGTGGGTTCAGAACACAAAGGAAGAGAGGCAGGAAATGCATCAAAGAGATCTTGGTTTCTTCTGTAAGCAGAGGAGGAAAATCCTAAAGACCATCCTTGGAAGTAGCACTGAGGAAGATGCAAGGAAGGGAGCCAAAGAAGAGTTTATCAGGGGGATTCATTCTCTGCAGGCTTCCCTCCCACCTCCCTTCCTGCATCACTGCCCTGACAGTCCTCAGCACAGAAAGAGAGGCCAAAGCTAAACACAAGTATTTCTGAACTTTCCCTAACACTCAGTCTTGCCCACCACAGGACAGTCCTTGAGAGCAGGTATGTCCACGGGCAATGCTCCCATAGCAACCAGATCTTACCCAATATAGCACTATTGAGAGCAGCACACACAGGTTCCCTCTGGATTGGGTCCAGCTGTTGGCCAACGGGGCAGTTCCAAGGGTCTGAGTAAGCTAACAAGCTAAAGGCGTCCTGTGTGAGAGAACAGAGAGGCACAGTGAGGTCCGGCATGGCTGCAAACACACAGGAGAACCACCAAGTCCGTCAGCTGGGGCACCTCCTGCCATCACCACGGTGACAGGTGCCTACCTCCTGAAAAGAAATAGCCCTTTTCTTCTTGGCAGCAAAGGACCACACTGGGCCATCAAGAGAGTGGATTAAAGAGGGTGCCCCCTTCACCTGGCAGGGGAGCCAGCACAGGAAGGCAGGTAGATTGTCACCTGGAGAGAAGAAGAGCATGCAGTTGCTCCAGGAAAGCAGGCAGGAGCTGTAATTCTTCTCTCCTGTGCTGAGAATTGGGTGTAGATGCTCTACGTTCATGTTTTGACTTCTGATCCCTATGCAGGCCCCCTCTTCCTCAGCAGGTGCAGAAGTGGGGGCCACCCAGGGTCTGCAAGGGAACGCACAACCCCAGTCCTGGCCCAGAGAACTGCTGCAATGCAGCACCAGGCCCAGGCTTACCTGAAGCATCTTTTTGTGCATGGTGTTCTTCCCATATTCTCTGCAAAGCTGCTCACTCAGGATCTGCAGCTCCCGCCCAAACTGGATCATTCTCTCTGTGGCAGCGTGGTTCCCTCCACAGAGCTGCCTCTGGGGGCAGCTGTCTTCTAGAGGAAAGGCAGTGGAGAAGGAACAATCATTTCTCATTGTCCACCAATGCCTACTGTGTGTCATGATACCCACAGACTCCTTCCCCTTCTGGATCAGGTACCTGCTCTCTGCCCTAAATTTACCCCAGTGGAAGATTTCGGTGATTCCTGCACTACAATAGCCAGTAGTGGGTTTTTCACAGTGCCTGGTAAGCACATGAAAGATTTGAGCTCAGTTTGTTTAATGCCTCAGGACTACCTAGAAATCAAGTCTCCTGATAAAATCCTGGGAGCTTGCAACTTCAGCTGTGTTGGAGTTTAATCCCTTTAATACACATACACAACACAGAAAACCCCTGGTCCAACAAATCCTGGCTGGACTCAGAAAACTTTCAGTCAGAGATGCCAACACCACCAGCTTTCCAGTGTTAGCAGCCACAAGATCCATTATAACTGGAGGAATCCCCTGTTTCAGAGGTAGTGTAGCTGATTCATCCTCCCTCTCCAGGCTAAAGCACCCACAAACAGGACAGTCGTGGCTGCCCAGCTGTGCTGAGGCCACTCTGCAGCTGGGCACCAGCCAGCCTGGCCCAGCCCAGATCTGCTCCCTGGCTGGTACTTCTGCCAGGACTGCCCTGACCTGGATTTCATGACCAGCACTGAACAAACCTTTGACTTCTATTGCTTTCCCTGCTCCACAACATCACCAGCACTGCTGCGAGACTATGAAAAACCAGACCTAGTTTTAGTTGCAGGACAGATTCATTTTCCCCATGAAACAGGCACCTTGAGGACTTCATTCACTGGGCGGGAAAAGAAGCCCAAAGTACATATTCTTTTCCCCACCATCCAATCACAGTTTTAACTCTTGATACCAGCTCTTTCTATTTCCCTTTACCATTCATGTCTCTGAGGCCCTACCCATGCTGGACTCATCCGTCTGCAAGATCTCTTCATGTTTGTAGGTGCCATTCATTATCCTGGTGGATGAATTTTCCAGGACTCCATTGGGATAATGCTCAGCCTCCATTTCCATCTCGCTGTCACTGAGGCGAAAAGAGGGAACAAAGGTTAGATGTCTAAATTAGAAAGGGAAGAAATTAAGAGTTCATTTGCCAAATGGTGCCCAGCAATGGCCAGCAGACCAGGAAAGGTGCCAGCTGGACTAGAGGGAGCCAGATGGTGTAAGTCAACGTAGCAAAAATTGTTGCAGGCTTCTGAAGACAATTTATGAAACAGGTTTCTGTTCCAGAAGTGCCTGTCATACATCCAGGTGCAGAGTGCTTTGCATTTTCCCTCCAGGAAGTGTTCATCCCTGGGACAGCAAACAGCAGCCAGACAACAGATAACACAAAAACAGACTGCACAGGAGGGGAATCTTGGCTATGGTAAGCCCTTGGTCCTTGCAAAGAGTGCAATACAGAACACTTAAATGCTCAAGACAGCAGGCTGACTGAGACTGCTAATTAACTCATGATTAACAGAAACTACGAGAAAATCTTACCCTACGTTTAAAAAAAAGAATCACTAATCCAGTACCAAGTGATTCTGGTAAATTGAGTCTGAAGAAGTTTCTCACTCAGTCACATGCTGTGTGGCTCTTAGGAAGTCACAACTGAGTACAAACTGCCCTGCCAGCCATGCTCAGACCAGCACTGAGTGCCAGCTGCAATTAGCAAGAGATTCTTCTGCTCACAAGGACACCTTCTGCTCCACTGGGGCCTCAGACAGCCCTGCAACACCCCTGTGGAGGGTGAGCCCAAAGGAAGCTTGGTTCTCACACCCCGGCTCACTCTGCTCCACCCTCCAGCAAAGGCAGCAGTGACTGCACCACTCTGCTGGACCACCTACACTGCTCAGAGAGGGAAGGCTCAGTCTGACCTGCTGTCACAGCATGAAACAAGTTACTGCTCATTCAGGGGCTCATTTGGAAGGAACAAGGACAACAGGGAGAGCTAGCCTAAGGAAGTTACACAAGGGGGCAATGCACCAAGACAATAAAAGGCAGAAAGGCTGCTCAGCAGCAGCTCCTGACTGGCTGAGGCAGCAGAAGCAACAGTAGGCTCAGTGACAGAGTTTCTAGACAAAGTAGCACACTGGGCTTCCATGGCATCAGTGCAATGGTGTCTGAAACAAGAGCATCGTAACATTCCTTGTGACATGAGCCTCCAAGCCTGAGCCACAGAAGGGAAACTGTAACGGGTTTGTGTGTGCTGGGAATAGTAGTGACCTTGTAGATACCAAATATTGTTCAAAAGGGCAGGATAGATGACCTTCTAGCTCTCCAGAAAGCAGACTGAGCCCTTTCCCACCATCTCATGTCCCTCAGGTGCCTCCAGAGATAAAAAATACCTGGTTTCTTGATTACTTGTACTACTGTGCTGCTGAGATTTGGTAGAATCTGTAGAATTGGATTCAGAGTAGTTCACAGATGAGGGGGAAGAGGAGGAGGAAGATGAAGATGATGAACTCAGTGTTGGGTATTTACTGTGACTCTGTTTGCTTTTTGTGGACATGACTCCATTGCTACAGGTTGGACTATCTGCTCCTGAAAGCCAAGAAGAAAGAAAAATAAGACCAGACTGACAATATTCACTCTGCTGCAAAGTCAATAGTTTGGAAAGAGAACAGGCCCCAGGCTTTGCTTTCCTGGCCTCCTCTCCCACTACATCAGTGAGACATCGAGTCACTGGTGGCTGCACTAAAAGCTTTATTCTGAAAAAAAACCCTGCCCTGTAGACAACTGTGGAAAATAACTAATGCAAAAACAATTCTGCAGGAGTATAGAAACACCCACGCTAACAGTACATCCTCTCAGCTGGGTACCAGAAAGGAAAGGAGCGTTTCACAGAATAATGTACAGAAAGTAGCAGGCGATGTTATACACAACCACACCCACCCTGGACATCTGCTCTTCTCACTGGGGGGCACAGAGAACACACTTACCGGTACTGTGAACGTGTGAGTTGCTTGATCCATGTCTGGGACTCAAGCTGGGGGACCCGGGATAACTGTCCTGGGATCTGGGGCTGCGGGCACTGAAACAACGCACTTCACTGTCTGTGCCATTCACCATCTCCACAAACTGCCGACACCTGATTTCATAGGAGGGAAGAAGGGGAAAAGGGTGCGTGACAGCCAGGATGCTCTGCACTGAGGCTTCCTTAGGTCCTGAGTGCAGAAGTCCTAGAAACTGCAAAGGAGTTAAACTCCTCCACTTTCAGAAAGACATTTCAGACTCCTGATGCCTTTGTATTGTGAGTGCTGTGATAATGCTATGGGAAGGAGTTCAGAAACTGCACTTTGATGTTAGTAAATGTCAAGACATTCCCAAAGGGCAAATTTAATTCCAATGTGCTAAGAAGAAACTGATCCTTCACAGCTTTCACCTTCACCTCCTCTGCAGGTACTCAAAAATTCAGCTGTGGAGGTTTATTTTTTAAGTGGGAAAATAATAAATCTGTCAAACATCATAGTTCCTTCACTACTCCATCAACCTAACCATACTGGTGGCCAATGGAAAATAGAGAAGGAAGAATAAAAAATTCAATATCCACAGTGACAGTGAGGACAGTTACTCATTTAGCTTTATTGGGAATTGTCCTCATAGGTCTCAGATGTTGGGGAGAGCCACTCCCTACAGCTGGGAGAACTGGGACACTTTTTCCTTTAGTCTCTGCCCCAGACAGCCTCTTCCATACATCTCCCTTTCTAGCAACCTCCACAGCGACTGCCACTGCTCCAGAGATCCAAATTCTCCACAAGACAAGTAAAGTCCACCTGTGAAGGGGTTTCTGGCAGTCAGCAGAGCTAAAATTCATCCACTTCTGCCTGACCTCATGAGGAAAAGCCATACTGGGTCTGAGCAGCAATAAAAGGGCTACATTTGTGTTGCTACGAGCACTGTGCAAAGGACTGTGTCTGTGTCCTCCCTCACCTGCTCCCATTTGGATTCAGATCACGGCATTGCAGCTGCACAGACTCTTCTCTCCCCTTCATTTACACATTTCAGCATTAGGGAGTATAAAGCTATTCATACTTACTTTAACATGAAGAGCAGGTTGGGATTATGTTCTAGGAGGCCAGGATAGAGCTGCTGGGTGGCTTCTATAGCCTCTCCCACTCTGCCTGCTAATACTAGCTTCTGTATTCCTGAAAGCAAAGGGAGATCTGGTGACACACAGGACCAGCCCACAGGACCAGCCAGAAGAGCCGTTTCAGATATACCACCCAGCTCCCTACTACCACCTTGCACAAGAGCTTGGGAGAACTGGGGACCACATTTGTGTATTATGGATTCAGGTCAGGAAAACCCTGTGAAAATGAGGGAGGATCTGTTAGCAGCAAAAAACCACCAAGAGCAGGTTTTGTAGGATGAAGTAGGTGAGCTGGGGTGGGGTGTTCTGAGACTTTAGTCCTTTAGTTACAGAGCTCTGCAGCAATGGAAAAGAAAGTAGGACATGCCAGCTGGATGGAAATGAGGAGGCTGCTGGGGAAATGACAATTCCAGAGGGGAAGCCCCCAGGTCACCCTCACATTACATCCTCTGGCTGGTTCACTCTTGGAAGTGTATGTGTGGCTGAGCATCAGGTAAGAGGAGCATTCTTAGAGGATCTGTGGGCTTGAACCACAGCACAGTACTGTTTCCCCAATATCCCTACCTCTATGCAGAAGTAATTATACCAATAAAACTGTGTTCCTACAAGTCTCACCTCAAGGTATTCCCAGAGAAATCACCTGAGCTTAGCCTGCAATGAGTCAAACCGGCTCCAAGAACCAGCTATTAACTAAGCTAGAAACAGCTCAATGAGTTGTACACTTCCAGGAGGTGCAAAGAGACAAGGCAGAAGACACTTATAATGCTGGGTGTTCATGTCTCATGTATGTTCCTTCAGTGGGTCAGAAGACACAAGTGCCAGACTTATCTTGAGATCCCATCCCTGAATGCTCAGAGAAGCTGCTGGTCTGCATTGATTCGCATTTTATTTTTTCTCTAAGTATACTTAGAGATACAAACTAAATGTACTTAAAACTAAAACTGCACTGTTTTTCCAGCACTCCTTATAAGACAGAGGGAAGTTTTTGAATGGCCTGTGAGATGCTTTGCAAGCAGAGGCTCTGACAGCAACAGGCTGTGGCTTTCGCAAACCATGACCAGTCAGAAGCCCAGCCTGGGAAATCCTCATTAACAATCCTCACTAACAAACCACAATGACTTGTCTTGGCTCCCACTTCTCAGTGTCTATTTGCTTGTTATTGTAGCTGAAAGCTGGAACCAAAACTGTGGCTCTCACACCAACACAAGAGCTCTCATATCACTCTGTTTCTTCCTCAAGCGTCCACTTCTACGTCTTGCTGCTTTTGACAGCTCTCTGCTTTGCCTTGTTGGGCAACTCTCACAGCTGTCATTCCCTTTTACATTTTCCCCCTCATCTGTGTTTTCCTCACACCTTTTATTTAAGCCCCAGCATCTCGTGTGCCTCTTGTGAGGCTCCACCAGCTAAACCCACACCAGCAGAACACTGGCTGGGTCAGGGTTGCATAATGCATGACCTGGAAAGCACAAAGCCCATCAGCACTAACAGGCAGCAACTACAAGTTATTTAAAAGCAGAGTCCCCAGATGAACCCAAATGCTGGCTAAGCACATGCAATGGATGGAGAGTGAGCCACAAAGGGGCACAATGCTCCTGATGCGTAACAGTCACACGAAAAACAGTTCACAAAGAGAAGGGAAATGCACAGAGTGGGATGTAGCCTGTGTTCAACAGCCAGGAGAATGCAGAAAACACACCAATGTTCTGTGACTCTGCAGCCTGAGCCTGTGAATAGAAAAGCTTAAAATAAAGGTACAGCAGGAGAAAGCTGCAGGCCTTATTCTGCAGGAACCAAAAGCACTGTCAGCCTTACAGACTGAGATGAGCCACTTGGGAGGGAACAGCAGTAACCAAAACAGACACAGAATACAAATTCTTCACCTAGTGTGAGCTAAACATGTTGGCTGTGAATATGAAAAACCTCAGTATGCAAAAACATTACCTGAAATCAAAATGTGCAGAGGGACTGGGACAGTCCTTAGCCCTGGGAGCTGCAGTCAAGTCAAACCTAGATGGATGTGTCTGGGTCCCTTTGACTACAGGACTGCCCCTGTTGCAACAGCCTGCAGTGAAGAGCTCAAACCCAAAGGGGTCTCTGGGGCACAGGGACCTCAGTGGAGGTAATGGCAGAGCAGAGCAGATGAAGGAAAGAACAGGGCAGTTCTCCGGGCAAAGATGGCAGAGGGTGGAGGGGATGCAGTGATGACGGGAAAAGTGCTCCCAGCAGAGGCTCCCAAGCTCTACTAACCCACAGTCAGCAGTGTGTGCTGTCACAGACTAACTTTTCCACTCCTCTGCAGAGTCCTGAAGGGAGCACATGGCCACTGTGCCTACCTTTGGGAATGACCACCAGAGAGACTTACTTTGTCTGTTCTTTATTGAGGTCTGTTCTTCCTGGATTGTGGTGTCTGTAACTCTGGCAAAGGCAGTTGCTGTTGAACAGTACCCATGATGAACCAAATATGATGAAACCATACTAGAAAATAAAAAGAGATGAAGAGACATTGGTGAAACAGGGTCATCACAATGGAGAAGAAAAGAAATCAACACAACAAAAGTTGCAATTTCAGTGACAAACTCAGCTTGCTTAGGACATAACCAGAGTCCTAATTCTGCATCCAAAGAGTGTAAATTTACAGGATGGGTACCTGGTCCTCAGGAAGCAGGAGGGAGGCTCTAGATCCACCTTACCGGGGGGGAAAAATTAAAATATTAAGACTCTCAGTGCATATTCAATAGGTATTTATTTATTGACTGCTGTCTAAGGGTCACCTGCAAGGTCTCAGTACTGTGTTACTGCCAGTGACATCCTACACAGACACAAATCTGAATCTCAGGAGAGGTTCATGGCTTTCAAGTAGATCTGAAAAAAAGATTCTGGTCCTGAATTTCTTCCATCACTTATTTTGCCAGCAATTATATCTTTAGTATTTGAATGTCCCTATGAATTCTACACATTCACAGATACTTTGATCTAATGACTGCCAACATTGATTTTAAAAACAATAATACACTTTGAAGTTGCATTTTCAGAAACTTAGGAGGGAGGAGGTAGTATCACCATCAGAAAACAAAACAAAAACATCTTTCTGAACTGACCATTTTTAACACACTTGTGCCCTCCCAGGACATGGCAAGCAAATGTTAATGCTCAGTGGATTTTAACAAAATTTAAAAAGCCAGCACAGGATTTCAAAGCTTGTCATGATGAATCTCCAAACAGGCTTCCAGGATGAAGCTGGGAGTGACCTGGTCAAGTCACAGCTCAAAGTACACGTTCAACTTAGCCACTTTCAGTACAAGAAAATCACATTTTATGAGTCACCAATAATTTTTAGACATAACATTGTAAGCAGGTGTGTGATTTTTAAAAGGTTTTTTATGTACAAGTACTTCTGCCTTTGTACTGTTCCCTGTGAGGAACTCCAGAGCAGTGACTCTGACACCTCTACCATGCATATCAAACGAATCTGGAGAACATGAGGAACAAATACAGGGACAAACTGGTCCTGCTGCAGCAGAATCAACAGCTCTTCTAAAGGGAGGTCACGGCTCTCTAATTTGGTCCCATTTTTGGAAAGGAGTCTGGAAGCAGCCAAAAAAGGGATACTTTTGTAGTGCATTTAGTTGTATTTCACAAACTCTTTGATCAAAGCCTCTTAACAAAATAGTGTTATAATGTGTTAAAAGGAAAGGTCCAACATGGTTAAATATTCAGTTAAATAAAAGAGTGGAAAAAAAATGGTCTGTTTCACCAGAGAAAGGAAAAAACTCTCAAGTGCTGCAGGAATCTATTAACATATTCATAGTTAAGGCTGACAGATCAGTGCACTCATCCAATGCAGGTGTTTTTACGTTTGAAGACCACACAATTATAGGATCACAGAATCATTAAGGTTGGAAAAGACCTCCAACATCAACAAGTCCAGCCCTTGCCCAAACACCATCATGTCAACTAAACCACAGCACTGAGTGCCACGTCCAGTTGTTTCTTGAACACCTCCAGGGATGGTGACTCCACCACTTCTATGGGCAGCCCATTCCAATGCCTGACCAGCCTTTCAATGAAGAAATTCTTCTTGATGTTCAATTTAAACCTCCCCTGGTGCAACTTCAGGCCACTTCTTCTGGTCCATCACTCACTTATTACCTGGGAGAAGAGACCAAGCCCCACCTGGCTACACCCTCATTTCAGGGAGTTGTAGAGAGGGAGGAGGTCCCTCCCTTGAGCCTCCTTTCCTCCAGGCTAAGCCCCCCAGCTCCCTCAGCCACTCCTCATCAGACTTGTGCTCCAGACCCTTACACAGGCCCATTGCCCTTCTCTGGACACACTCCAGCACCTCACTGTGTCTTCAGGCAGAAGATACTCCTGACCTCTGACAAGTCCTGTCAATTGTTCTCATCAAATTCCACTCAATCCTTTTTGCAATGGCAAGTGCATTCAATATTCATGAATTTATAAAGTGTCCTAATGTGATTTCAGTGTTTGGAAGCCTTTGCTTTAGGCTATTTCTTGCTCTTTCATTTTTAAGTTCAGCTGATTTATACACTGGCCTTTCTCCTGTGTTAGAGTTTTTATGGTGTCCTCTCCCCTTCCCCCAGTGCATCACCTCAAAATGTATGCTGCTCCATTCCTACAAGCTTTCATGCAGTCTCTGGCTGAAAACTTCCATACCTTTTACATTTGAAACAGCAGCAATCTACACAGGAAAGACTATTCAACAACAAAACAGACGGCAAAACAATCTGAGCAAAATGCACTGAGTGGCAACTTTTGCCATAGGAGAGCCTAAATTAGCACGTAAAGCCTAACCAAGTGGGAGAAGCCAAGCAGCAGGGCAGTGACTCACTTCTGCAGCATGGCCTGCCACTCCCCCAGCCTGTCTCCTATGGGAAACCGCTTAATGGTGCTCTGGATCTTCGCCCGCCACTCCCTCATGTAGTCCTCGATGTCAAACACAAAGGGCTGCTGCCCAAAGTTGGCATCCACGATCTCTCCTGGAGTCTGGAGACCCACCGTAGGGTAGAGATTGGACTGGGAAGGAAGAAAAAAGAAGCCTGTGTTAAATGCAGCTTTCTCTTTCTGGGTCCAGTTATGTGGTTTGTTGAGACAAAAGAACTGCTCTTTAAATTGAAATAAATAATGGACTAGGAAGAGGCAGAAGCCCTTTAGGTGCTTCTCAAGGAACCCTGTGACTTATTTTTACAGTTATAAAAAGTTTTTGCGTAAAATCAGAACAATAGGTTCAATCCCCAACAGCCTGTGATCGAGGCCGTGACTCCTGCCTGTGGATGGCCACTTCTGGCTTAGTTTTCTGCTAATTTCTACCAAAGTTCAAGAGCCAGAAGGTAATAATTAAGATAATAATAATTAATATTGTATTTAATATAATAAAAAGAATCAATGAAAGGTGCATCATCCCAATCAACAGATCTATGTGTTCTCTGCCGTTTCAACTGAACTCTTTTTATTCCTTGGAAGTTGTTACCTGACTATTTTACATCCCTGAAGCAAAGGAAATGGACAGTGGTGGAGCTCTGAGGTTGGGTCTTTGATGATCCCAAGATCCCAAGCCAGCCACACAAAAAATTATACTGACAGACAAATTTCATGTTAAGAACAAGCCTACAGATCCAAATGGAAGCTCTCACCCACCATCAGGACATGGGGAAAAGAAGAAGGTTACCACCATGAAAATACCTCTAAAATTCAGCCAATAATTCAGCTTCTAAAGATATCTAATTGAAAATAGGTGATCAAAGTCTGCCTAGAAGTTCTCTGAATTCATGTTGTTTTAAGAATAAGTGGTGGATACAAATTGAATTCCTGAGCCCACTTAAATGTTGGGAAAAGAGAAACAGCCTCAGAAAAGGTACAGGGGTGCCTGGTTCTCATCACTCTGGATCACATTTTTCAAGAGCATGTGCCATTCATTGTCATGTTACTTTTGTGCAGCACAAATGCCTTTTCTGTTTGCACCACAGACTTCATCAATCCTCTGCTTCAGGGCATCTGCTGAGAGCCAGTGGGTTTGGGAAGAAACCTCTGATGCCACTCCTGAACAGTTTGATGTTGGGTTTTTTTCTCTTTGCTCTAACACACTGGAGACTGACACAGACAGAAACCAGACACTGGGCAAGTTCTGCTAAGATGGTCAGAGGGTGGGAGTGCAGGGAGAGACTGAGGGAGCCACCTTGGAGAAGAGAGGCAAAAGGGAAAATCTAACACCAAGTCTTCCACTCCCAAAAGGGAGGTGATAAAATAGACTGAGACAGATTCTTCTCAGAGTTCAGTGAACAGGCAATGGGCAAAAGCTGAAGCCAGGGGTAGTTTGATGAGACATAAGGAAGAAATTTTTCCTTATGAGGATGATTTAGGACTGGAATAGGTTCCCAGAGAGACTGCAGCATCTCTGTCCTCAGAGACTTTTCAAAACTGGGTAAGGTCCTGACCAACCTGCTCTACTTTTAAAATTATCAAATCTTGAAAAACAAAGGAAAGAAATGAATCCATAAATACAGGCTGGAAATTGAAAACAGAAATCCGGATGATGGTATCACTGCTGACTCAGCACATCTCCTCCTTTCCTGTTCTCACACCAAGGAAGTCTCTGGGTGAGAGATGTGCAAAGAAAACACTGGAATACAGGAAGAGCTACCAGAGGAAATGCTGCATTCAAAGCCAGTCTTTCCATTCTTTCAAAACTGGCTGACAAGGAAATATCTCTAATGAGGGACCAGATCTTTTCCACAGTCCATACTTCAGATCAGACTCAATCAATTTTTTAGTATTATGAACTCCAGGACTTCCAAAACCTGAATGAGACACCCAAAACACTTGGAAGTTAGAAGGAGGAAACCCCAATTTACAAGATATCATGCATTTTTCAGCCACTTTTGGGTATGTTAGCTTTTGAGGGGAAGCTGCCTACTCTCAACTTTTCTAAAATCATCTCAGAGTTAAAATTCCATTTCTTACATGTGGGATGTGCTCTCTCTGTTTAGCAGCTGTTGGGAACCACACGTATCTCCAGCACCCTGCCAGATGCAGGGAGAGATGATCTCAGAGCCCACTGACCAGGCAGGTGCTTCTCCTGCCAAGTTCTTCAGGCAAACCTTCCCCAGGACATTTGGACCATCTCTTGCCCCCGATATTGGTGGCCAGTTGCTCACAACCCTTTGCTTATCTAGACCTGCTTTTTGACCCCTCTGTTCCTTTGCACTCCTGCAATCCCACTGTGGGCTCTTCTTCTGCTTTTTTTTTATTTCCTATTTCTTTTGGCAAACCTCCAGACAGGACAGACCTGATACAGGCTTGTGTAAATAACAGTCAGGTCTAAGGATTGACTTAAATGGGTAAAAAAGGAGAAAACTCCCTTTGTGGGAATTCACTTCTGTTTCAAGCACTTATTTTGGTATTAACTTCAGTCTGTGCTAAGCCAAAATGTGGTTTTTCTCATTACTGTATTTTTGTACAAACGCAAACACTCTTTAGGGGAAACTGAAACAAGACAAACCAAGTATGTTTCATCGTGTCTGACTCTGGTTTTCAACTTAAAGTATCCACTTTAGCTTCCCAGTACTCTGAATATTGCAAAATACTGTCTTCACCATTTGCCTCTGAAAGGGGAATTCTGGAACAAGAACTTCAAGGAAACCATTTCTAAACTGGTGTTGTTTTGAAGGGTCAGTTTAACTCCTTGTATAATCTCACTGACATGCCAACGTGAAGGTTATTCAAGCTTAAAAAGCGTGAAAGTAATGGGGCTTATTGGCCAGGCTTCTCACTGACAGGTGTTACCTGTCAGCTCCAACATCCCATAGACAAGGACCAAGGAGAAGCTCTCACCTATAGCTCCTCCTGGGGGTCAGCAATGAGAGGTGGATCAGACCCTCAGCCAAAAAATCCATGTGCAGCTGCTCAAACCAGAGCACTTCATGGGTCACTCAGGTAAGTTTTCTGTTCCCACTCCTGTTTCCAGTTAATTTTTAGACTGCAGCTTTAGCAGGTGAAGAACACAGATGACATTCCATCTCTCCTATGATGGATGCTTTCCCTTCTTTCCCTTATAATGACTGGATATTGTGTTTGAGCCTAGATCACAGTGCTGTGATAAACAAAAAAAATCCCACCTGCAAATTGTATAAGCTTCAAATTCCCTGTTACTTCAAGACTTCTACAGCCTCTGACAATAGTCATTATACTTGAAATAAAACAAAAGTCTGCCTTGGGTTTGGCATCCTCTTCTTCAGGAAAGGTGGTAACCTCAACTGTTTGGAACAACCAAGAATTTATGAATCAAAGCAGCAAAAAGGGCCAGAAAAGGATATGGAACACATCAGCATCTACAAGGGTGAAAGAAGAAGGCAGTAATCCAAGGGAAGGATACTGGTAAAGAGAATGATGAAGTTGGGTGCAGGCATCCCTAGGATGAAGCTGCCAGCATAGCACCAGAGCCATTTAGCATATGGAGAGGAATTTCCAAAATCCACATGGAGGCTTAAGTCTCCCATCCTTGCTCACATCCACAGTTAAGGGGTGACATGACCCAGACAAGCTTCTCTTATCCTCTTTCTAAAGAGAAATTATCTCATGAAGGGTAATTCTCAATAGCAGGAGGCCTACAGGGCATCAGCTGTTCTCCTTCGTGGCCCCGAAAAAGTGTCATGGATTGGCTGCTGCTGTGAAAGCCAGAGGGGATTTCCACAGAAAACAGCTCAGCAAACTGGCTGAAAAAGGCAGAGGCACCAACTAACCATTTGAGACTCCACTACAAGGCATCTGAACAGCCGATCCCAAAACCCTCCTGACCAGGTCTTCTCTCAGTTTCACACCAAAACATCTCTTCTGCACAGGACACAGACAGATGAGCCTGAGATCCTGTAAGGGTGACCTGGCCAGACCAAGGAACAGCAGGACAGCTGGACAACCCTGGGCTCAGGAGGGTTTTGAATTCAATCTCAGCAGCCCTGCAAGACCTCACTGCTGCAAAAGCCCTTCTGTTTGCTCTGCGTCCCCAATGGCTCACCCACTATTCCTAGCAGAGACTCAGCATCGGCATGAACAGCCTACAAGTGCATATTGAATGTACATGTCAGCTCACCCTGCACTCCTGGATTAACAGGATGCAAGCTAAGCTAAGCAGGACAGAGAATTTCAGCCTGCAAAATCTGTGCTGGGAAGCTCTATGACAACAGTAGAGCTGATGACAAAGTATGTGTGCTGGACAGGTATTTCTGATTGACAAGAGCCTAAGTAGGAATTTTCTACCTATTCCGAACTGGGGACGGCTCCTGCTGCAGAAAGAGAAGCAGTCCAGCCAAAGGAGAAGACAAAGTGGTGAAAAAGTTAGAAGGAATATGGTAAACCTGTGACTCCTAATGCAATCTATAGCCAGAGGGAAAGAAAAGAGTACCAAACCCTAAGGGTCGTATCACAGAAGCGTTTTCTTCCTATGGATGCAAGATTGTCACAAGACCTCACTCCAAAAGGTTAATCTTCATGGACAGGCAAAATATTCTTCTACTTTCATAAACTGTACTTGGACCAAGTGAATAAACTGCTGTGAAACAAAGCCACATACAGAGTTTCTGGTTTAGAACACACCACAACATTACCAAGTTCAGAGAGCCTATGAACAAAAACAAAGAGTTGTACTGAGCTGATGTGAAAAGGCAAATCAAATAACTGGAACGTCCTTCAGTGCAGGCAGTGGCTGGGATATGGGAGAGACCTGTACAGCCCTAAATTCCATTGGGAAGGTGAACAGGGAGTCCTTGCCATTACTTCTCACAATACAATCCTTGCTTTAATTCCAGGAGAAGCAGCAACATATTCTTAGAGGTGGTGAGAGATGAGAGGAGACAAGAGAGTAGACCACAAACCCAGTCACAGGATCAGGAAGTTTCAGAAAAAGGAGCATCCACATCACTCACTAATGTGTGTTACCACAATTTTTCACAGGGTATCAAACAGAAAAAAAAAATCACACTCCCACACTCTTCCCCCTCCCTTCTGTTTGCATCTTTAGTTAAAATACTGAAAATAGGTGTACTTACAGGGAGGTCTGTAAAGGCTATACCTGTGGGGGGAAAAATATTAGAATTAAAAAGACAAAAGGATTTTTTCCCTGCTTGCCTACATCCTTAACATGCTACAAAACATTTCAATAAAACCCAGCTCTGACCTGCATTTCACCACCTGATGTATTTAGAGGCAACTCCCCTCCCCAGTCCCCTCCTCTGCAGTTTTGTATCTGAAGAAAGGTTCAAGGTTTCTGACATCTCTCCACAAAATTTGATTTCTTTAAAAGCAGCTCCTCTTTCCTTTGCTTCTCCCTCTGTTACTATGAAGGACTTAGTTTTCAAGACTCATTTTGACTTTAGAAACAGAATTTTAGTATAACATTGCTTTGGTTTAGACTATAACTAGTTCTTACCAGCCAGAGAGACTCAACACTTTGCATTACAGCTGGGGAACAGCCCTGCAACAGGAGCACCTGAGAAACTCTGTGAGAAGAACAGCTGCATCCTCAGCTCTGCTGCTGCACTTCCAAGTGTAAGAAATAGAAAAAAAGGGTATGGTTTTCATTTTTATTTACATATGGCATGCCAGAAAAGAGGCAGTTAAGCTGAGGCTGCTGTTGTTTAGGATGGTTAATAGTGTTTTGGGTAGAGACAACACTCAGCTAGTCAGGTTACCCCAGGCACAGCTCTGCAAACCATCAGCCTGAAATGGTAATTTAAACCAGTTTTAGGAGTCAACATATGAAACAAATAATTCTATTCAATACAACACAGATCCAAAATCAGACACTCAGAAAGAAATCCTAAATATTTTACTAAATAAACAGCCAATAAAGTTAAAATAGCAAATAGCCAATATGGTTTAAGGAACATCCTGGCAGTTTGGACCTTGTCTGTTGAGCACCATCTCCATAACCCAACCAAAAAACTGTGCATACAGGTGATGCTGAATACCTGGCTGAGGAGAATACTCAGTAAGCACTTCTTTCACCTCGTCACTTTGCCCAGATACTGCTCCTCACTCAGACCTTTTTTGCACTTTGCAGTTGTTTTGCTCAGCTAGATGGAAGTTTGTTTCCACCCTCATGCCAGAATGAGGACAGTCTCCTCGAGCCTGCTGTCCACTCCTGTGCTCTCAGCATCACTCAGAGCCAAAGGTGGCCTGGCTCCTGCAGCTGAATGGACAAGCAGATGGGTTTTGAGTGGACTACGAGGTGGGTGGAAAATTGGCTGGACTGTCAGGATCGAAGGGTTGTGATCAGCAGCTCAAAGTCCAAGAGCTGTCCCTCAGGGATCGATGGCAGGCCCAATACAGTTTAATGTCTTTACTAATGACCTGGATGATGGGATGCAGTGCACTCTCAGCAGGCTCACAGCTGTCACCAAACAGGAGTGTGGACAACAGGCTGCAGGGCACAGATGGAGAAATGATCCAGCACAAACCTCCCAGAGCTCAATAAAAGCAACTGCAGAGCCCTGCCACCAGGTTGTAATATTCCCAGAAAACAGGACAGGCTGGGCCTGACTGGAGAGAAGAAAAGAATTCAAGGTCTTGCTGAGCTGGATCTTTGCAGTGAAGGAGATCAACCACATCCTGAGCTGTATTAGTGAGAGTAGAGCTGGGCTGTATTAGTGAGAGTAAAGGTTAAAGGAAGGGATTTTTCCCTTCTCCTCCAACACTTGTGAGTCCACACTGGGGTATGATGTCCACTTTTGGGCTCCCCAGTACAAGTCACAGTGAGACTGGAGTGAAGCAGCAGAGGCCAGCGAGACAAAGAGAGGCTGAGGGAAAAGCCACTGTTCAGTCTTGAAAACATTAGGGCAGACATTTTTTGCTGCCTACAACTACCTCACAGCAGGGTACAGAAAAGACTTCCCACAGATGCTTGGTGGCAGGAGACAGGAGGCAACAGAGACAAGCTGCAACATGGGGAATTCTGGTTGGAAAAATTCAGCATGAATGCAGTCAAGCACTGAGTCAGGGGACCAGCAAAAATCCCTGGGTGACCTCCATTCTTGAAGACAGTAAAAACCTGATGAGTTTCTGAGTTACATGATCCAGCTGGGCCTGCTTTCAGGAGGGTGTTGGATGCATGACCTCCAGGAACTCCTCCCAGCAAAAATTACTCTACGATTCTATAAATAAACTTATTGCATTGCCTTTACAGCAAGACAAATGTATGTTTTGCACCTTTTGTTACATAAATAAGACCAATAAAATGCTTTATGCCACAGGACTCCATCTGTTGCACAAACACATCTGCTTAGAGCTAATCCTGCATCTGCACTGCTACACACCTGCCTGCAGCAAACTCAACAGCACAGAGTGAAACAATCACAGCTCCAACCAGGCAGCTGAATGTTAAACTGCATTCTCTCTCTGCAGCACCTCCAAATCTTGGATCCAATTTAAAACAACCTTCATAAATTTAAGGACATAAGAACTGGACAACTCAAGAGGTCAGGAGGCAGCAGTGAGTGTGTGAAGAGCCTCTCCTCTACGTCCACAGTGTTAAAATCATCACCAAGGCAGTGACATAAAGGCATTAAATGAAAAGTTCAGGGCTGGAGGACAATGTGATCAACACCTTCACCTGACATCTAATCAAAGGATTTCCACCTTTCCATGACTAAAACACACTTACACACGTTCCCATGCACACAACATGTTCATGGACCTCCTGGCCCATCTCTACTCTCCATCCAGTAACAATTGTCTTGTCTGCCTCACGACTGGCCTCTTCCTCACAAGACATTTCACAATTCAATTTGCACAAGACAACATGCATTTGGGTGACCAGCCACAGCACTCCATTGTCTGAATTGCAGGATACTCCTCCAGCATCTGATTTAGGTAACCGTGATCCAGAGAACCCTTAAGAAGCGCTCATGGATTGCAGTAAGCACCAACACATTCAGCAGGGTGGGCACCCTAAAGAGCAGACTAGGAAATGTCACCCTGTCAAACACTTGAGTACTTCAACTTGCTGCTGAGGAGGAGAACCATGAAACCCACACAGCTCTTGGAAACACTTATAATCCAATCAAGCTACTTGAGTAAAACTGTTCTTACTGAGAAAGGCTGTAGCCAAGTCTGGTATTTTCTGTTCTTTTTGGAAGTGAATGAGGGTGGTGAGGCACTGGCACCAGTGGTCTGCCCAGAGAAGCTGTGCCTGCCCCACCCCCTGGTGTTCAAGGCCAGGCTGGACAGGGCCCTGTGCAACCTGATCCAGTGGAAGGTGTCCCTGCCCACAGCAGAGTAGTTGGAATGAGATGATCTTAAAGGTCCCTTCCAACCCAAACCATTCCAGGATTGTATGATGTCAATCTGACTAATGTGAAGTGTTGCTCAAACAACCCAATGCTCTTGCTCTCTGCAAACTTCATTTGAAGCTTTGGGGACACATCTATTAAACCTGGGACTGTCACCTGTGGATCTCTATGACAACAGATCTCTTCATTATTCACTATGTTTCTCTCGGTCTCTAAACTGGCTGCAGAATGGGTATGTTACTTTACAGGTTAACTTGCTCTTTCCAAGAGCCTGCACTAGAACTCAAGCTACAGGAAGTTTTCTGTGCCAAGACTTCAGAGGGTTGCATGCTCTTTTTATAGCCCTGCTGCTCCATTTACCTTGGTCTGCTGTCAAAGTCAGAGTTCTGAGACACTCCTACATTAGTCCCTGAGCCAACTCATTCACTTAAACCCAGAGACCTGTAGCAGTCACATCCCTCCTCACGTCCTGGTCCAAGACTTTCTGCTTGATGGCTGGAACCCAAACATTTCTCCCTCTTTCTCTCCTAACTCATTCTCACCACACTTCTGGCCACATCTCATTATGTTTTTTACTGCCAGGACTCTGCTCAGGACTTGTCAAAAGCATTTCATCAGCAGCCAGAAGACATTCAAGACATTTTCCAGAACAGAGAATTAAGGCTACATACGATGTCAAACAGTTTTCATGTGACGTCTCCAAACAAAGTTCAAGACTTAGCTCCAAACAGAACATCCAGAATTTGTGATGGCCAAGAAAACAGTTCTTATACAGTGCTCCTGACGGATCTGATTAAATGAAAAAGTATGGAGACAATGGAAGATAATAGTTAAGCAACAGAAGAAACTGCGAGGAAAACAAAAAGGGGGTGTCTAATTAACAGATGAAAAGGAGAGGACTGAAATGGTGAAGAGAGAAATGGAAAGACAAAGCCACAGTAATTCCATTAAAACCAAGGCAAATGAAAACTCTGAAACCCCAGTCTTCAGCTAACTGGCCTCACAAGGGGGCTGAACATTTTTGGTATCTGTAGCAGGGTTACACAATGACCTCACCTCCAAAGAGGAGACATAGACAGCTACAGAGGCCTCATGACAGAGAACATCAGGAAAATACACGTTCAACCCCTTCCTGGTAAGCCTTGGGTTTACACCACACAGAAGAGAGATTCTCAAGTTAGCACTAGATATCATGAAAAATTCAGGATGTTCACAGAGATGCTGCCATCAGCGAGGAAAGTGTTCTGACTTCCATATAAATAATTGCCTCTGCCTCCATTTGGTCTTGGCTCCTCTGCTGACACCTGTCTCACCTCGTCCCTCACATCTGTTTGTCCTGTGCCCACGAGATGCTGTGTAACAGCCAGGAGACTCTGATCCGTGGTCAAGAGGCTCCTCTCCTCGGCATTCCACAGGAAGCACTTCCCTTGAATGTTGTGTTTCTTTTTCATGACACAGACACTACTGGTCCTTAAACAATAGTCTTCCTGGATGAGGTTTGCATTCCACTTTTGTAAAAATGCAGCAAAATGTTCCTGCAGTTCCTGTGGGGTCACCCAGCAAGGACTGAGGTCTGCTGTTCCTTGGTACTTCCATCCCTGTCTCCTCTGACCACACCATCTCTCCTCTCTCAGTACAACCATTATGCTACCACAGCTCAAAGAGAAGCTGGTACACACAGGAGCCAGTTGTGAATGCTCACCAGTTCCTACCTGTCCTTTTCTCAGACAGCTCATGTTGTACACTGGAAGTCTGAAGAGCCCAAGAGAACACCCAGAGCACAGCAATGCCGATACCCAATGCTGTTCTCTAAGTACAGTTCAACTTAACTCCCTTTCCAGTTTCTTCCCACTGGCATTGTTCACCACTGGGGTAGGCTGTTCCTCAAGGAGTCATTCAATGTCAGATTAGAAAAACACAAGATTTCCATCCAAAAAAGCCCCATCTTTGAAGGAAAAGGAGCACTAAAATTTAAGAAGGAAAGACAAGATCACTTCACTGCTGTAAAGAATTCTGCATGTCCCAAACAAAACAAATCTCTGAGCAGGACATGAGGCAGAGAATGAGAGGGTAGCAATGATGAAAAGCAACACAGAAGTTACTGAACTGGCTCTTTGTTTGGCTTCATCTGCCCAGACACTCAGGCACAAGATGGTCCTGGGAGCGGAACGGAGAAGGAGCAAGCGACAACTTCTCAACCAACACAGCTCATGCTGTGCAGATTCCCGATCATTAAAAAGAAATCAAACTTCAAATCAACAAATTTGTATTCATTAAAGAGAAGACCTGGCCTCCTCCCGACTCTTATGCTTCCACTGTGGTGAAAAGTGACAGCACTGTGAGGCTGAAAAACAGTGAAGCTGGAAAACCACCCACTCCAACAACAGAAAACATCCAGAGGGACACAGCACAAACCCCTACAGGACTTCTGTGTAAACATATACTGAAAATCAAGGACAGCAACCAAATGGACAGATTTTGCGAAATCTTTTTAACTATTTCATCACCTCAGTCACTGTTGTATGAACTTGTCTCATTTCTAAGCAACAGCTCATGCTCTCTGTACCCTCAGCTGTTGCTTTCAAGCCTCTACTTGTCTTACCATTACTGGACTGACACAGGCAGCCCAAACAGTCCCAGCTCTCTTAGCCTTTCCTCCTAGGACAGATGTTCTAATCCCTTCATCATCCAGGCAGCCTTTTGTTGGACTCTCTCCAGCATGTCTATCTCTCTCCAATACCAGGCAGCCCAGTATTTTTCCCAAGAGCTCACCAGAAATTGTGCCCTCTCCAGGCACTGCACTCCAATCCCACTCTCTCCTTCAGCCCAGCCAGTAACTCAAACAACTTTGATCTTTTAAGTGTTTTGAGCAGGGTATTCTTGTACCAGTTTCTTCATCTTGAATTGACACAGCAAGGAGAAGCAAAGGAAAGCAGTGCTTGTCCCTCCCTGCCAAACCAAATGAATCCCAGCAAAAAGTGAGATGGACTTATAAAAACTGTCTGCATGGGTTATGTAACCACCCCCCCCAAAACAAGGACAAGAATTTCTTTGGGGTGGAGAATATGTCCCCCAATGGAAAGGTATTTCAGGAGAAATAGCCTAAAGTTTCTGTTTAGACAAATCAGATACAACAGATGTCTGGAAAACATCTGTGAGATTCATTTGGGCAAAAGTTTGAAGTCCTTAACTTTAGGGCAATTACTGAAACAAGTGTGGAATGAATCAAACTACTGACCAGTGCTTAAATAAAACTTCTTATGCTGAATCAATGTTTAGCTTTGGGAATGCTCAGACCAATGTGTTAAGGCTTTCAGATGGGCAAGTCCCTTTAAAAATGAAGTGGCTTTGTAGGTAGTTGAACAACACACTAATTAAAATTCCCACTTCTTTACTCCCCTGTTGACCAGCCATTAAACATCAAACCTCACATCTGCTGTGCAGGGACAGAGGAAAGCAGCAGAAGCTGGGGATGCAAACCTAATCTACCTGAACAAATTGAGCAGGATTTTACCTGCTGGAAATATTTCTGTCTTGGAGCCAATTTACAACTCCCGACTGCTGCTGAGTGCTCTTTTTCTCTCCTGTTTTTTAAACCTTACTCAGAGGTGTGGGCCAAGAGTTACAACACAAGTAAAGTATTAAACAGAAGTGAGGGCAGGGCCAGAGCATCCCCCTCCTGAAAACGCCTCTCCTTACTTACCTAAACTGTGGCCATTTTTTGTGTAGAAGCAGGTGTTGTTGATAAGGTTGACACAGCAGCCAATGACGTCTCCAGTGGTGAAGGTGGGGCCGTAGGGCTGCCCCGTCCCCGAGGAGCAGAAGGAGTGCCCATCATCACCGTGGTACCCATAGGAATGTTTGTCCCATCCTGCAAAAGACAAGACAGAAGGACAGGACAGCAGTGAAGCCAGTTCAGCAGGATGGCACGGAACTACAGCTCTCAGGACACAATCTTCTGTAGGAGATTCAAAATTTGACTCCCATTCCTGATTCATCCCAATATTAATCTTCTTCTATCTCAATGTTAATCTTCATACCAGTAACTGACAAGAAATTAATAGTCTTTAATCATAATGCATTATTTGGGTTTCAAACTCTTCCCTTATGAGAAATAATAAAAAGAATAAAGTGTCAAAAGCCATTCTGGCCAAGATTTTTGTTTTAAAAATCATTACACCCCTGTATCTCTTTTATCTTGCCTCAGGCGAAACAAACTCCTTTTTGTAAAGCATTTGTGTTTCCCAAAGGCACAATCTGCCAGCAAAAGCATTTACCAAAATAATTCTCAGCTAGTTGCAGCTTTGCCTGTTAGTGCTGTCACAGGCATAAGGGATGGATGGAGAAAACTGTTCCATTCTTAAATCCATTTTTCCCTTCTAACAGTTGATAGGAATTTCTGTGTTTCCTTTGGGCATTTCCCATTCTGCAGAATGCTTGAAACACAGCCCTCAAATGTCAACAGGCAACTTTCAAAGTGGCCAAGTCTAATATTAAAATCCTTTATTTCTTCTGCCAGTAACACTGTGCCAAGGGTTACAGCTGGGCTCAGGGGTTGTCCCCTGCCCACTTGTTCTTTTCTTTATCCCCTAGCAATTTGATCATTCTGAGTTCATAGAATCAGAGGGATGTGGGTTGGAAGACCAGGCTGCTCCAAGCCCCGTCCAACCTGGCCTTGAACACCACCAGGGATGAGGCAGCCACAGCTCCTCTGGGCCTCCCTGGAGTTCCTGATTTTGTTCTGTCTACCCCAATCCTGTTGAAAATTCTTCTGTGAGTTTCTTACACATAGAAATTCCAGGTGTAAGAGGTAACTATAGCAAAGAAGAGAGATTGATCCATCCTTTAAAACCTGAAGTGTTCCTCAGGCGACGCATCAGTCTTCTCTTTTCAGGACTCTGGTCTCCCTCTCACAGAAGAGAGCACAGTGCTTTCCATGGCTGTGGCCACAGAGTGACTCAGGGAATGTCACCTGAGCCTACACGGCACCTTCAGTTGTCCCTACTATTACCTGGCACCCCAGTCTGGCACCCTCAGTCGGTCCCTCCTGCCCAGGGTGGACAGCTATGGCAAGTGAGGAATCGTGAGGAACACTCCTCTTACCAAAGAGTTTGCAGAAAGCCTTATTCTAAGACTTCCAGAAGAATCAGGATTTTTACCCAGCTTTTTGGAGTGTTCCTATGAATTGCACAATCAAAGCCACATCTCACAGAGATGTGGATTTCTGTCAAATAGTCAGGCACAACATTAAAAACAACCATCTGTGTTTTAAATGGTATGCCTGGATCCGTAGGGAAGCAAAAGAAGGTGCTTTGATCATCGGCTGACCTTACACAGCCTCAGGGTACTGCAAATCTGTTAAATGTGGACCAGTGGTTTTGGTAAAGGGAAACATTCCAATGTACATTTTGGTACATAGGAAACACAAAGACCATGAGAGGAGAAGGGTTAAAAAGCACAAAGTGCATATCCTGCAAGGAGGCACAAACAGACTGAGCACCCTGTGAACTACAGAGTGAAGCCCTGGGAAGGTGGAGCTGGAGCATTTCGGCGAGCCAGGACCTTCCTACAAAACCAACAACATGAGGCCACTTGAAATTTAATCTTGTAAAATGGTACTCAGCTACACGCACTTTGGTATCTTATCATCAGAGCACCCACATGCTCAGGGCTTCTCAGAAAAGCACAAAACATTCACAGGGTGCCTAATGCCCTCTGTTTATTGCACCACACCAAGTGAGTGCCAGTGGGAAAGTCAGCAAATGAAGCAAGACTGAAACAAGCCGTGGTCCAAGATTTTGGACTTCAGAGCGAAGTTTTGGAATGAAAGACATGAAGGACTCCAAGTCTAGAAATGGTGAATCATTTCCTCTATTATATCCCACACATCCACAGGTACCGACTGAGATGTCACAAGTCAGCTTTGCCTTCCCTCGGACCAGCTCCAAACAAGCTGTTGACAGCAGCACCAATGCTGTTTCACATCTTCATGAGGGACAGGGACAGCAGCCCAAGTAGCACCCTGAGCAAGCACAAAAACTATGCCAAATCAACTTGCCAAAACAAAGGAGGGAGCGATAGGGGCTCTAAGAGTCCACTGTCAAACTCCCACTGCTATGAGTCCAGCCAGCAAAAATATCTTTGAAATATTGAGGTTTTAACACTGTGGCTCCTTTCCACTATCTTATTTTCTCTGCTGCCATCACCGAATAGATCATTTTAGTCTTCCTAAAACCAGGCCTGTTACATGAGTGCTGATTCAGAACTTCTCTAATGAAGCTGTTGGTATCTTCAGATGATAAATCAATTTATCTCCTAAGCTACTTAATAGTGCAATACAAACACAAACTTCCTGTCATTACAAAGCATTTAACAAGAACTTGTCATCAGCTGCATCTAAGCAGTGAAACCCTTACACATCACAGGTCAAGTGAGGCTCCCATCAGAAATACAACAGTGTGTGCAACCACAAGGACCATCTCAGTGAATACTTGTGCCAGTGCAGACACTGGTGGTTCTGTAGTATTAAGATAAAAAGGTTTTATTACCTACAGATCATGACTGATCCTACTGAAAAAACCTTCCTTCTGCTCCTGTAGGACTTTTGCCTCAATTGGCTCTGGCTGCAGCAGCAAAGTTAGTGATGAACTGCAACAAGAAGTAACTGAATAAAGGCCTTGAGGACAGTGACAAATATGGTATGTACTGCACCAGTGCCTGGGGAAAGTTTGGTTTGAGCCTTGCTCTCCTCAGAAAACCACTATTACCACCAGTTAAGGAAATCTGCTCACCCAGCACTTTTCAGTACACAGAGTTCACTATTTTCAACTCAAATGTACAGTACTGAACCTGGCCATAACACTAAGGGCTTTAAATCCAGACTGTCAGCCTTATCAAATCACCTTGGTCATCTTAAAAAAACAAGCCAGAGTTGTTTGAGAGCTTACTGTACTCACTGTAAACATAAGCTGAGTGGCATTAATTATATGCCTAACATTAGGTTATTTATTAATCAAATAATGTATCCCTGTTTCTAAAATTCAGTCCAGAATAAACATGAGGGCAGTGGCACACAAGTCATTCAGCCAATCTTCTGAAATTTCCTAATCTGACTTAAAAATAACAATCAACACTTCCAGTACTTCTAGGTTGAAGTTATCTAGGCGTGTTGATTTAAATAGTATATCCCTGTCAAAAGTGTTTGGCATTATCCTGGATTAGCAGCAGAACGGGGAGTAACTCATCACATGTATTTTGAAAACACAGGCTCCAACTTCTCTTCAAATGCGTTAAAACTTGGGCCTTTGCTGCATCATTAACAATTTGCTATCGCCACCTAGTAATGGGTCCGGGATATTGCAACCTCTTGACACTTGGTGCCTCCAGTGATTCAACAGCTCCGTCCTTAAAAAATCCAGCAGTGCTTTAATAAGGACTGAATCAGACTCCCTGAGCGTCTTCCCCACACCTGCATCTGAAAATCTGCCGGACATCTTAACCTCTGTGCCACTTGTACTTCCAGAAGTCACCACTGTGGCCTGGATGATACATTCACATGCTCTTAAAAAAGCTGTCCATATGGGATATGGGATCAACCTGGACAAGGATGCTCTTGAAGAAGTGAGACAGCAGAGGCACAGGACGTGCACATATCGTGCTCTGACTGAACAGTGTTACCCCTTTCCAGCCACCGCAGCACAGACTGAGCCAGACGGAGGTTCTGTTCACTCAATACTCCTGAAAGGATTTTGTTTGCATTCAACTGTTCAATCCTCCATTAAGCACACATAAACACTCCTACCATCCACTGTATCCTGCAGTGAGGAGTCTGACAGCGTAACTGCAAACGGCATGAAAATGTGCCTCCTACTACTTGGATATCCTGCAGTTCTTGCACTGGAGAAGTTGGCAAACTATGGATTCCGTCTCTCCAGAACACACATCATCATTATGCAGACTCTACAAAATCCCCCATAATCACCATCCCTTTTCCAGTCTGATGACTCCTGGCTTATTTAGCTATTCCCTGCTTTTTTGACCATCATCATTTGAACATCTTCTGGACCTACAGTGTTGCTTGTGAGAATGGAGATGAAGGTGCCCCATAAAGAAAGGAAACAGGCTGCAGTTGCTCTCTGCACTGTTCCCTAGCCCTCTGCAAGTTAATCCCAGCATTTTCCCCTCTATTGTCCTTTTTACCACTGAACTGATGTTTGCATGAAGCCACTGTGATCACTCCAAAGTGCATCACCGCTCTTGTGACAGTGCTGCCTCTGCACAGATTCTCGTGTGCCTCAGCTCCCTCCCACAGCTCCTCCCCAGCACCTCTCAGTGGCTCACAATCCTCAACAGCTACAGCAGCCCACCCTGGGATGGTGAGGTGCAGGCAGCTGCTCCTGAGGAAACCCTGGGAGCACCATGCACGAACAGTTTCTGACTGGTAACTCATTCCAACAAGGCTGTGGGTTTAAATAATGCCATGTTTCGGTCTTGGTTATAGCTGATTTCTAGAACAATGGACATTTCACACCTACCTGCAGGTGGCTAAGTCTAAAAATTCTCAAATGCAAGCACAGATGCAGAAATTTGGACAAAATTGGAGGATGTGCTTTTTCTTACAAAATGCAGGTCAGGGACTCCTGACAGACCGTACTATAGACTGAAATCAAGTGAGTTAGAGTGGCTGGAGGGTCCAGTTAACACGGTTCTCTCCATCCTTCTTTTCCCTTCCCTTCCCCATCCTCTCTTCAAAAGCACAAAATCAGGGGAGACAGGCAGAGAACTGAAATGATTTGGCCACTCAGCCCATGGCAGTGGTCAAAGCAGAACCTCAACGTCCAGAGAACTAAGACTGTTCTCACTACAGCTCATTTTGAAGACAAGAACACTCTGAACATGCCAACATACAATCAGAATCACTCTACAGGTAGGACCTCAGCAGCCAGTGAGCAAAAAGAGGATAAAATTAGATCCCTTCAACCTCCAAACCCAAAACATATTTATATACATTTACTAACAAGCCACAGAATAGCTCAGACTGTGCAATCTGTAAATGTGAAGAAAGAAAAACAGAAGCCACAAGTGGGGCTGGGGAGGACATTTTTATGAGTTCAGCACCCAACTGAAGTTCTGTTTGGCCTGCTAACAAGAAAAAGCTGATATGTTGATCTTCTTGGCTGACTACTTGATCTCAAAACAGTGAAAAAAATGAACAGCAAGTTCCACTGCTGCTGCTCAGTAAACAGGTCAGAATTACACAATGTCAGACCACGTGGCACAAAAGACTTGAGTTACTTCAGGACACAGTTATAGGATCAACTGATAAATGGTCACTCTTAACCAAGCACTGGAGTTAGACGTACCCCTGACTGTCCTACACCCACTCCTGCTCAAACTCAGCTTGTCCATTCAACATCAGCCTTGCTTCACCTTTGACTTTTTGAGCAGAACTTGATTTCTGTACCTGAGATCAGGCTCTGCCTCATAAAGCAGTGAGTGAGTTCTGTTGGGTTGGGACACCATTTAGATCTCAGCACTGTAGAGATAACACGGCATTTCAGCTTTCTGCTTCAAGAGTGCCAGCAACATACACAGAACTTCTGGTAGGCACTGGGCAAAACTGGCACCAGTTATATCACACATCCAGGAAAACCAAATATGCTGCTCAACCCTCATACAGAGGATGGAAGGCAAGGCAGGATGGAAGTCACCAAGGGCAGTATTTCCACTATGATGTTTCTGGGCTGATGCTTCGTTCACACAGCATGAAGAGGAAAGCAAAGTGATGACATTCCCCTGTGCAGAAAGGTTCAAACAGTTCAGACTTACCACTGGGCAAGGAGAACAGAGAAGGCAGAACACACAGGGATCTGTAGTGAGCTCCCCTCTGATGACACACCAAAGGACTGACATGCAAGGGCCAGTGATCATGGAAAATATACTTTTCCGGTAAGTTATAGCCTGGAATATCAGACTCTTCCTGCTCTCTGCTTGTTTGGCTAAAAATTACGGCAGACAGACGAACATCACTGATGCATGGACTATTCCCTGCACACGCACGTTCCAGAGCAGAAACATGTTCTGCCGAAGCTCAGCCCACACGTTCAGTGTAGTGGGTACCTGGTGCAGAAGCTGCTGCAAAGGGCAAGGCCTTGCTCACCACACATTCAGTGGTAACCTACCTGTAATCAGGCAAACCTGGGTCAGCTGAGGCAGTAAGGAATGGTGCAGTTGCATTTGGCCATATGAAGAGCAGATGGAAGTTCCTCAGAAAGAATCAAAGATTTGTTAACAGGGTTTGTGTCTGTTGTATCCTGAGTAATGTGAGAGTTTGGAGGCTTATTCTTCAGGGCTGACCCCAGGGACTGCTCCAGGCTTTCCAAATTTTACCTGTACCTGCTTTCTCGCTTCAGTATTTTGAAACACTTTTCATTTTTCTCCCCTCCCTATTCTCATCCAGTATTTTGCCTGTGGCACTCCTCTTCCCACTCCTCTGGCCAGCAATCCCAGCTTCCCACAGCTGCCCGTGCCAGGGCAAGTGGTGTGCAAACACTGGCTGCAAAGGGACAAGAACTTTTGTCAACACACTGAAATAAACCAAACAAAATAATTTTAATAAGATTTATTGACTCCAAAGTCCAGCAGAAACAGATGTAGAAACTTTGCTTGTACAGTGCTTGGGGAATGGGATGTGGAGGGTGGAGGCAGCAGCAGAGTCATTGCTGGACCATGTTCCAGTTGGAGGCAGGGCCTTTTCCATGCACTGTGCTGTGCAGGCTGCTGTTGCTCAGCCAGCTATGGGTCTTTGGCAGCAGCATGATGTCAGTGGAGGGGAAGATATGTTAAACAGAGGCTGAACAGATGGAATATGGTGCATGGGTAAGTAGGATGTTGCTTCTACAATGTCCTGGGCTGAGCAGCCCCAGGCAGCGATAGGACAAAAGCAAGTATGGGGCACAAGCCACTACCACAGCAGAAGCAGAACCACCCTTTGCTGACTGCTCCACCATCTGCCAGTGGATTTGGCTCTACAAGTGGATTTGCCTCTAGAGCACATTAGCCCAAAACAGCCAATGCAGGCCTTTGCCCACAGCCAAGGGAAGGCTGCACAAGACCTGGTGCTCCCACAGCCTCAGAAGCCAAATGCCTGGTCATGAGAAGTCTGCTGCTTCAAGAAGTATCTGCAGCACCTCAGCTGTCATTCAGTTTTATAGCATTTATGCCAAATTATAGGAAGGTGCAGATGCATCAGATGTTTGGGTGAAAGCAAGGGGGTCACTTTGTTTTCCTTTGTTCAACCATGCTTTAGAATCAAATCAACTATGAGTGTTGCAATACATCTGTTTCCATAATGAGCCTACAGAAACAGCTGCTCAGTGGCCACAGCAACCTGAGTTACAGATTTGGTGTGGGGGGAGTAAGGGAGGCATGGTCCTGGCACGGAACAACTGTCTAGGTACAGTCACAACACCAGCTGCAGGACAGGAATAGGACCGGGGAACAGCGTGCTTAACACATTACAGCATCTTCCTGGCACAACTTCAAGGGCTTGGACATCTGCCCAGAACATGTCAAGGGTAAAAAAAAAAGCCCCTAAAGCCCACTTAGCCAGGGACACCAGGATATGAGGAAGCCCTAGTTAGTAACATCCCAAACTTTTCTTTCTTGTAACAGCTTCTACTTTTTCTGCAAGGTGGCAAAATGACTTTGAAAGCAGTACAAGGCCAAACAAACCCTGCATGTGCAGAGAATAAAACCACTTTACCCCATGGAGCATAAACTTCCTCGAGTGAAGGTTGGATGGGTTCAGGTCCCGTAATCTTCCCAGTATTACCCTGAGTCCTGTAGAAGGTCCTGGTGCAGGGCCCCACACCACTGCACACATCCCAGGGAGGGAACGCAGCTCGTGGCCTCCCTCTCACCCCAGCTCCCAGCAGATCAAGCAGATTCAGTTTGGCCCCTGCACAGCCACAGCAGATGATCCTAATCAGAGAGTACAGGACTCTTGGCAGGCCTGACTGTAGCTTTGGCTCAGAAGCTATCCCATGTTTTTCAATAGAGTACTTGCAACTGCAAGAGACAAAGCTCAGACCAAATCCTCACAGCAAGACTTATGTGTGGCAAGAATCCAGAGGAGAGAGAAAAAAGAGAAAAAGGAACCACAGTGTCTCTCAAATTAACAGAGAGCAGGAAGAAAAGGACACAGTGACCCAAAGATCAAAAAGATTCCAAGAAAGACAGCTTAAAAAGCCTGCAAGAGTTTGGGAGATCCAGCAGCATGTGGATGCTGACAAGCACTGCCTGATCCACCACAGAGACTACAAGCAGCAAGTAGTACTGTAAAATTCCCTTTCTAACAATATTGATATGGCAGGGTGATTTCTAGACCAGATCAGCAAGTCCTACCATTTGACAGCTACTGCATGTTAACCAGCCTTCAAAACAACAGCAAACCACAATCTACACAATTATATAGAGAGAGACACTCACCATTGGTTCATAAAGAGAATAACAAAACCAGAAGGCTCTGGATGGCTGCAACACAGGCAATACCTTTTCAACAGGAAAGGTCTGTTCCACCAGTCCCAGAGATTTGTCAGTGAATCCATGTCACTTCTGCTTAGCATGTACCTCACCAAAGAATACAGCCATCAAGATAAAAATTCTACTTCCTTGAATGAATAAGAATGGCAGGTCCTCCTAACTTACAAGCTTGATGGGTCCATTTCCTGCCAGAGTCAGAATATGATCTGGTCCTCCCTACACCAGAGAGGCCAAGATGTGCTACAAGCCACTTAGAGCCGTGTAAAGTGCACACCATGTTAAAGCACAGCTACAGAACAGGCTGCCTCATGGACAAAGGCAAAGCTCTCCAGCATGATCAGGTCACCACTGCACTATTATAACCATTATATTCCCTTACAAACCACGCTGGAGGGGGTGGGGAGCAGAGCAGGGGTGCAAAACAATACAGGAGAGGGATGGAAAAGAAGTCAGACAAATGGCAAAACTCCTCATTATTACATGGAAGGGCTAAAGAACTAATTAGAATGAAAAGTTTATCATCACCTACACAGGCTTCCAATCTCATCATACTAAATAATACACATGTTCATTTACAGGCCAACCTTTCAACTTTTAGCTGATGGGCAAGCAAGCATTTATAGAACATTGAGACACCTCCAGCAAAATCTTGCAAGGTAATGGGCAAGAGTCATTTTACAGAGACATGGAGGCAGAGCAGTTCAGTGATTCAGCCAAAAGCAATGTTGGAGTTCACTGTGGAATGCAGGGGGCTTGAGTCCAGCTGCTATTAAAAACAATCCCTAAAATGGATTTTAGTGAGCTAAGAAAATGATGAACAAAAAAATATTTATCTAAACACAAAACCTTATGGAGAGAGAAGTCTTGCAGAAAGAAGCACATGGTAAGAGGTTGCAACAAGGTCTTCTAGATGCTACAGTGAGGTTCTTTAAATACTTTCCACATCAACTGAAGTGAAGCAACAGTGTTTTCTGAAGAGGATCACATTTACCCACTGGTAGCCACTATCCATCAGTTTGAGTCACAGTGAAATGGAGCTTTGGGTCGATGTTACCCTTTATGCAAAAGGCTCCCACATTAAATAATTTGTTCTAATCCGAAAAACAAGCAGTGCCATGATTACAACTTGTGTTGACAGCTAAATTGCTGTCTCTAAAGTGCCAGTCAACTCTTCACTGTCACTAAGATTACCTGGATCATCCATAACCTGTGCTGCAGCTGGAGACGCAACCTGTGGCACTGGTGAAGGCCAAATCCCAAATCCCACTGTGTAATGCCATCTCCACTCCACTGTGGAAACTCTGTTTCCACACAGCACAAACCCAACACAACCTGCTGGCAGACAGCAAGCTTCATGAAAAACAGGCTCCTATGTACCTGTATCATATTTTCTGGGAACATGTTGCATGAGAAAAGAGAGTAGAACTTCTACAAGGGGCCTGCCCATCTCTGAATGAGAAGAGGCACAGCAATCAGGGCATGGAAAAGCCAAGGACAGCCATAACTCTTGAATAAGAAACACCCACACTGATGCCTGAGCACTTAAAAGCCAGTGGAAAGACTTTCTTTGATTAATTTTCCAAGGCCAGAGTTACTGCCTCGAAATACTAATTCAAGCTTTTCAACTGGAATGAGGTGGCAAAGCATTTTCCCAAATACTCCAGGGTGAAGTGTGGCTACTGAGAGCTCAGCTGGAGCCTCAGTCTGCTTCCTCCATTCAGAGCTGAGGTCTCTGTGCTCAAAGCCAGTCTAATTGAAAAGACAAAGAGGAAAAAGGAAAAAACCCAACACTTCCCTAAAACCCCAATCAAATAGCTGGCAGCAGTTTTTCTGGCTGCACAATCAACACAAGCAAACACATGAACTGAAGTCTGTCCGAAGAGGAAAAAGGCAGGAACCTTTACTTTATATAACCCTAATCTTCACATAAGTAGCCATAAATAAAACATGAGATTAAATTTAACCCAAATTTTGTGGTTCATGAGCTCGTTTTGTTACTCTCCAGCCCTGAACACACCTGACAGCATCGGGTCTGACCTCATTTGAGGACTTGATTACTCTGGTGTCACTCAGCACATATCATGCAGCGAACTAACACATCTGTCCGGCTCCCAGATGTGCCTTGGCAGCTCAGCCAGTATCAGCCCTGAGCAGAAGGCTCAGTTTTAACACATCCCACCTAACCAAGCTGTGCCCAGCTCTGTGCACGATAAGCTCCCCAGGGGGAACGCAGAGCACGGGAGTGTGTGGGGACAGAGGCTTTGGCAGCCACCAGGGGAACAAATGACTGACCTGGACTCAGGGTATTCAAATGCCCTAATCTAAAATATCAATTCACGTAACTCAATGTGTATTTTATACCAAAGCCATCACAGCCATCCTTGTACACAAGTTCAGTCCACAACCTTCCCCTCCCATACCAAAATGCACCCACACACAGAGTACACCCAGTTAATTCTTTTAAACATACACCAGTAAGTTTTAACTTTGGATATCTTCAAAATATAGGAATTTTAAATCCAAACTTTGTCAGAAAGCCCCCTAATGACATGTGAAAAACTGAAGAATGTGAAAGAATGAACTTCCAGTTCTTCTGGGAGCCAAAGATGGGATATGAATGAATTCACAGCACAGGCAACAAATCTGTTCCAATATTCGAACTGGAATTTCCATACAAGTTCAGGCAAACTCAGCACATAAACTGAAAAAACTGACTGAAAAAGGAGAAGGCTGAGATGGGACAAGAAGACAACTGAGCCATTCAATGGAGCTCAGCAGACCTTGATTGGGAGTGGACAGGCCAACCACAGGTAAACCACACGACTTACAAAGATGCACAGAACTAGTTTGTGAATAAAGATCACACAATTTTGAGACCTTTAAAAAATTTGATTTAAACACACAGGTTTTAAATTTTAAAGCTTTAAAAAAAATTAAAGGGTGTTTACTGATATGAAGAGAGTAAAAGCAGGAGGAGAAAAAAAAGATGATAGTGAGTTAAGTAATCCCAGAAGAACTCGGAGATCATGATTCTTCAACATAGATGCAGCAGGGCAGCCATAGTGCATTAAAAATATACATAGAGAATACATATACACATAGAATTGAGAGTGAAGATGGAAAAAGAAACCATATAATGAATTATGTGTGCCCAGAATGAATAGAAATTAAGTGTTTCTCAGATTACTTTCCTATGATGACATTTTACATACACTGAACATGAAATCAATTCCATATGGGAAAAAATCTTACACTAAAAATATGTGAAAGCTTAAGTTCAAAGGAAATCCTTTTTTTTATTACAGGAAGCCCAAATTTGTTAATAATTTCTTTAGTATGACTTTCATTTTGATTAAAAAAAACAATCAAAAGCTATTTTGAAAATAGCAGATGGTGCAGCACAGTAAGAGCAGATTCAAGAACGAAACAACCAGTTTCAGTCTCAGGACATTTCATCCAGTAGTATTTTTCTTCCAAATGGGGCTGTGTATTCTGTATCGCTTAGTCTTGTCCTGTGGAGTGAGTAGTTACCAGTGGCTGGAGGGCACCAATGGTGCTTCTGGACTGCATCTTTCAGTTTAACTTAGAAAAAGCAAGGGCAGCACAATTGAAGATGTAAATAAAAGTAGAGCCAGTGGTGACAACCAGGAGATTCACTTAAATAAACTCCACTGGCACAAACATAAGAGACTCGTAGACAAATTCAAAAGGCTCTGACTTAGAAAGGTTAGAAATTTTAAATCTGTTATTATGTATTTTTCTTGGCAGTGTGTATTCAGAATCCACCACCGTTTTAAGTGCCACAATAGTCTTCATCCATCCAGATGAGCTCTCGAGTGGTGAGGAATTCCTCTAAAAATCCATTCTGCACAAATGGATTCACTAATTCCAGAGCTGAACCCTCACACTGACCCACTTTGTTCTCAATTCTCCCACAGTGCAGCGCTAAATCTGCCACTTCTAAACCTACTGATAATCTCTTTGGATGTTGAAGCCAGGTACAAATTATGTTTTCAGGTCAAAATGTAGTTAAGTCAGCAACGAGGCTCCAAGTGAAGTTTCTGGAGCAGTTCTCAGGCTTTGTTCCCTCAGCTTCCAGTGAAGCT
Organism: Myrmophylax atrothorax; assembly: GCA_026770055.1. Taxonomy (NCBI): domain Eukaryota; kingdom Metazoa; phylum Chordata; class Aves; order Passeriformes; family Thamnophilidae; genus Myrmophylax; species Myrmophylax atrothorax. The sequence continues at coordinate 6,950,397 of JAOXXN010000162.1, read as the reverse complement.
CTGATCTTTGGCATTGCTAACTGCTCCCCAGTTACCTCCATTTAACAACAGGACACCTTCCTAGATGCTCCAGTGCATCTTGCTCAAAATCCATCTGTAGGGTTTGCTCAGCCTGGGAGGGCAGAGGTGGAGAGTCACGTCCCCCCTCCTGCCATCACTGCAGGTCAGAGGCTCTCTCTGCTCTGACCTTCCATGTCCCTCTGGATTCTGGGCATGATTAACAGCATCCCCCTTCATTCACTGTGAATGGAACTGGTGGCCTCTACCTCAGACCACACTGGACTCCCTCCCCTACAACACACTTGCTTTGCAGGAGATCCCTGTCCTTTGGTCTCAGGTTCCTTCTTCCACTGAGACAATTTCTGTCGCTGCTCTCATCCCATCCTACTCTCAGGTGTTAATAACCACAGCATGAACATCACAGCTTCCTTCACAGATCACCAGCAACAAGCCAGGCACAGCCAGAAGACATTTGGCCCAGAAGTTTCCCAAGATGTGTTTCTCCTCCATTACTCATATTTTGAGTTTTCCTCACGATTCACTTTCCACGGCCCAGGCATTGCCACCACCAACACACAGCCCTTCTGGTAACACCAAATAACCCTTCTGAGCTCAGCAGCTTCACAAACCTTCAGTCCCTTGATAATTTGAACTATAAAATACTGGGCAGGTGACAGTAAAAACAAGCAAATGCTTCCACTGACATTTGTTTTCAAGGTTTTACTACGTAAGTGAATGAAACAAAGCTCGGTGCAAAAAATAACTGTAAAAATGTCTCCATGACCAGGGTTGTTAACTGGAAGGGATGCTCAGTCTTTAACTAAGGTTTTCAGGTGAGTGTAATACCTGTGCCTATCACAAATAACCTCAGACCACTGTGTCCTGGTTTCAGCTCTCCTAAGGGTGTTACACTGTTAGCCAGGCTGTTCCAGAGAATGAAGGTTCACAGAGGAGCTGTTTCAACCTGCACTACCCGTGTGATGAACCAGGCAAGTGAACAGATCCAAGTTAATAACAGCCCCAAAATCACACAGTGCCCCCCACCCATTATTATTAACCCAATTACGTGACCCAGTTCACAAGCAGCCCCACAAACTGGTTTGATAGGATAAATTAGAGGGTACCAGGAGCGTAAGCAAGTTTGTGGAAAGGAACTGACACAGCCAGCTGAGGGACTCACTGCATGTGTAACCAACACCTGGAGGTGTTTCTATGACTCCTTTGGGGGGACTGCACATTTATTTATTTATTTCATTAGTATTTCTAAAAAATATTTTAACCCTATGTTTTCCTTAACCTGATATACAAAAATTGCTGTACTCCATAATTTATGTGGGTACTAAATAAGTGATTTATTTCCTTGCCAACACGAGGATTTTGGTACTATTCAGTCTGGGTTATACTTACTGCACAAATAAAATAAAATTCCTGACAAGTCAAATCTCCTCCTGGATAGCAGGGGAAAGGTTTAAACATGGAGTGGCAGCAGAGACGGGTCACACACTAACTTTTCATTAAAGAACTCCAGTAGGACACAAGATAGGCAGTATTGCCATTACCAGCCTAGCAGAAGGAATGTTAACAGATCCAAACTGCCACAAAAAGTATTAAATGATGAATCAACTACACAAGCAACACAGTAAAATCAAGTACTCAGACTTCTTCTAAGAAATCACAAGGCTTCCTTCAGCCATTCTTGAATAATTTGAGAGGTTTAACTAGAAACCTCAACGGCCTCAAGTTCTCCATGAAGAGCCACAGCAACACTAAACACAAAACCAGGGTCGAGGGGGAGGCAAATTGAAGGTTTCCATGCTTTTTTTCAGCATTAAGCCTTCCTTATAGATACTAACAGAGGGGAGAAGGAGAATTCAGTTTTTTCCACAGTGCTCCAAACTTCCTTACACACTCAACAGGC
>JAOXXN010000162.1:6928578-6948379 GCA_026770055.1 Myrmophylax atrothorax | reverse complement strand
GACACATGAAGTTCACACTGCCAACAGTTTGGGCTGCCACTGCTTTCTCACCCTTCTTTCCACTCACCTGCCCTCCTATATGTCAACAAGTTGCAATAAAGATAGCCCACATAAATAAAACTACAGCTGAACTAAAAGCAAACCTTTGTTTTGCTCTATTTCCTCAACATAGCAAACAGAGCAGAAGAGAAGTTTCATCTGAGGTGTATTGATGAGAGGGGCAAGGAAACGTGAACACCATTGTCTAAGACTACTATGGCACTGTATGGAAAATCCATGTGCCATTTTGGACAACTATTTTTAAGGATAGTTCTGAAAGAACTTTGCAGCAGGACAAATACATCCTTTAGGTACTTTAAGACACAGCTTCATCAACTGTATAAATAAACAAACTTAATAGAAATTACTTCAAAAGACAGAAAATCAGGCTGTGTGTCCAAATTGCTGATGTGGCGAGGAAAAGCAGATTGAATCACTGGTTGTTTGCCACATACTGTTCTTGTATTTAATCCCATACTCCAGGGCTTTTGCTGATTGCTCTGGAAGTCAAAGGCCTTCTTTCCCAGGTAACCATCTCGCTCGCTCCCCTCCTCCCCTCTCTGCTTAAGCCTTAGGAATTGTGAAAGCTTTGCAAGGATTTTCCTTTGCCCTTGTTTGCAAGACAGGATAAGAGTCACTTTCCTGGACTTGCTCTGAATTTTAGTGTTTTCTTTTACTGTAAGAAATAAGATACTGGTGCTTGTGAATCACCCAGTGGTTAAACGCTCAGAAAAGCTCTACAAGAGTTGTCACAAATCAAGAAAACACAACAAACAGGGTCAGGGTGAAGAGCTAGAGATGTTTGATCTGGACAGAAGACCACAAAGCAGTGATTGAGGTTTTCACATATACAACTACAAAGAGGAAAGAAATTAATTACTTTCCACCTCCATGGGATCCAAGAGTAATGGACTTAGACTACCTGGGATATTCAACTTGTTCATCAGGAAAAGTTTTCAATACAAGGGCAGTGTTGGAAGAAGTTGCCAGAAAAATAATGAAAGACTGGTTTAGACACACACCTGTCAGGCAGGACTGATGTATAATTGAATTCACTTCAGATCAGATGATTTGGTGAGGCCTCATCTTCTGTAATTATTACATTTACCACTGGGACTAAGTCCTACAGCACAGGTCCTTCATTTGTCAGTGGAGTCACAGTGACAACCCAAAGCATAAGCTGAAAACTTCTTTGAACACCTCTGAAACAGAAAGATTCCCTGGCAATCATAAGAAACAAAATTTTTTAAAAAAATGGAAAAAAAATCACACCAAACCCAAAATTGGCTAGAAGGAACACCTGGAGGTCTTGAGCCAAACTTCCCACTTACAGCAGGTTTAACTTCAGATCAAGCTGCCAAAAGCCTTGTCCAATTGAAGTTTGAAAATCTGAGGACAGAGCCTCTGCAGAAATCCACCCCCAACTCTGATGAGGAATAACATCTTCCCATGAGAATTTTATTTGTGCAGGGCCAGGAGCTGGACTCAATGATCCTTGTGGGTCCCTTCCAGCTCGGGATGTTCTGTGATTCTATGACACATCTGTCCAGCCTCCTTCCTCTGGCTGCTCCCAGAGGGGAGCACACCTGCCTGAACCCCCCTGTGAACAGAACACTGCCAGGGAAGAAACAAGTAACTTTTTTCTCTCAAAGGAAGGAACAGGAAGACAGAGTCCCCAATAGCCTCCCCCACTTGTACCTGCTCTGACAGCATGCCAGGTCAGCTGGAAAGAAATAAAGTCCTACCTATAAATGTCAACAGAAACGTATCAGAAAGAGAAGAATACGAAGGACAGGAAGGGACCTCCAAACAAAGCTAAAATGGAGTCCACGTGGTGGTTTATGGAGGAGGAGGGATGGCTTTCACAGAGGAGGGGGAACACAGGGAAGTCTTAATTCCCAGGGCTCATTTTTATTTTATCTACATATTTACAGAAAGAGGTCCCTCACAAAGACCCTTTGCTGAACAGTGACACAGGACAGCTGAACAAACCATTTTTGGTGTTGCTGAACTGGCTTAAGGCACTACAGTGCCAGAAGCCAAACCCCTATAGGCAGCAGGTTTCTGTACATCAAATTCTCCTGACTTACCTGGCTGCACACTAATTCAAAGCTACAAAACCTTCTTGAGTTTGAAAGCTTGTTCTTTTAACAGAGAGTTTGGAGCAGACAGATAGTAAATAAGCCACGCAGTATCTTTTTGTTTGAAAAGTAAGCTGAAAAAACAATCAAGGTTTCTGAAAACCAAAGAATGGTGAGAGAAAGCTGGCACTCCCTTCAGCATGTGCAATGCTGCATAGCAGGGCAAGTCAGTTATTAACCAGAGGGTGTTTAAAGTCTCTAAAAGTGATTGGTCAGATCCTACCTATGCTGTTTAAGAGACTGAAGCAGGGTATGCCTAAGGGTGTGGTTTCACAACGTGTGAGGCTGAATTAAGGCCTTACTGCTACCACAGAGAACCATCCCTCCTTCCCTCTCTGCCCAGCTGTGTGTCCCTGCTGGGTTACCCTCAAAGAGCTCAAACAAATGAAATGTTATTTCTCAACAGCATGAAGGACTTGAACCAATGCAGAGCATCACATGCAGGGGAGAATCATCTCCAGTATGTACATCTTCATCCATATTAAAGACAGGACATTTATCTTTTCTGTTTTATGAAGGGTAAGTGAAACCTGTACCAAACCACCAAGACATTTTCAGCTGGGCACAGATAAACTTAGTGAACTGAGGGTTAAATAATAAAAAACCCAAACAAAAATAATAATAAAAGACACTTGGATGTTATATGCAGGCTGCAAAGGTAAGAGCATTGCCCCATGAGTTAAGGCATCACCCTGTCACAATCCCAACACAGCAGAAAAGCAGGAGGTTCCTGTCTGGCCTGAAAGCTGACCTGGCCAAGGAGGGGGCAAATGCACCAAGGCTCTGCACCAGGGAGGGCAAACTGTGCAGATGGGGCAGAGGGGAGGGAAGGGTCAGGTTTCTCTCCTTTGATGAGACTGAGATCAGTTCAGCTGCAACATGTAATTTCATCCTCAACTACCAAAATGCTGAGTTCCTGCAAAGAAAGTTGTATGTGGTGAAAGAAGTGAGCACACATTGCAATAAAACCCACTAGTTTAGAGCAGAAAGAACACTTACAAATAAACATTTTGTTAAAAAAAAAAACAGGACACATCAGGCTCATAAAAGTCAGTGCTTCAATAAAAATCCCACAATCATTTCAGACCTGCTGACTGAATTTCAAAGCACAGCCCACAGAAACCTTGAGTCAAACATGGACAGGGAACTCTCCAGTTAAAAGAAGTCCCTATTCTCAACACAGAGAGATAGTTTAAGGGAATGCTCAGGCTACTCTAACCACTCTTGTAACCTTCAGAGACAGCTCAGCACTACCCCATCAGCACCCAGCTGGGCTGAAGCCAAAATAAATTTGGCATAAAGCACAAATGCCCTCCCTGACTTGGAACTCAATATGGCCAAAGTGTTTGTCCTCAGGGGAAGCAAAAGGAGTTTGAGACAGAACCCAGCAGCAAGATTGTACTTTAAATTAGGAGTGCCAGGGTGCCACTGCAAGTGGGAACTAGAAAGAGACCAACTTTGGCTCTGTACCAGACTTTGGGCTCCAAACCAGCACTTGCAGTGGTTCTAGACTGCCCTGGCAGCACACTGAGTGAAAGTCAACCCGTTACAGAAGTGCCTTAGAAAGGGTCTAAGGAGACAAACCTGGCAGGGTTTCAGGTCACAAAAAGTTAAAATTACACTCGGACATGAAGCCAAGTCAAGACTCCAAAGCCTGTCACTGCTTCGTGAGCTCTCACTTACTCTGTGCTGTGAAGGGCCTGGTAACAGTTAAGCCTCAAAATGTGTTTCTCACTTCAGTTACTTGAACAATATACTAAAACAAAAAAATAAATCAGACTCATTCTCCAAAAGCCAGGAAGATAATTACTGAGCTGTAATACAGAGCCATGCAGTTAATTTTACACAGCTGATAGGAGACTGACCCAACTATGACTACAGAATGGCTCTTGGCAGCACAATCTGCACGTGATCAAACAAACAACACGTTCATGGGATCAGATCTGTACAATTCACTGCTAAACAAGCACTCTCTGAAGTCTCAAGTCCACTTTATGCTTTAATTCACCAAGAGAAAGAATTCCATGTTCACCACATGCACTCTAGAAATAACAGTGGTGTACAGGCTCTCTGACTCAAACTGGCCACAAAATACTGCCCTGTGTAACTCCTGGGCATTAGTAAAGCTATTTATCAGAAGTGTTTCTGCTAATTTTTAGTTTCTAGAGGGAAAACAAAAGAAGAAATTACATTGGCTGCTCAGTGTCAGGACAGCACACCTAAGACATTCAGGACATCCCATCTCAGGTTAGTACTGAACTGTGTTGTTGTGTATCTGTGTTACAACCTCAGCAGAATCCTGGGTTAAGCAGAACCCAACCAGACATCTACAGGCCAAGTCTGCAAGACAATCCCACCCATCTTTCCATTACACATTACACAGAGAGCCATTTCTTGAACAGAAAATGGTCCCTTAATAGCCAAACAACCCCCTTTCCAAGCACCTCAGCCATGGGAAGAGATGATGGGACTAGACTCGTGCTTTGCCTTGAAGGTGGCACAATCCCACTTGGATCAGGAGGATCGAGGGGAGAGGAAGTGCAGAGGGAGCAGGACTGAAAACAGACTTCAATAACTGACATTCCCAACTGCTTTGCAACCAACCATCACTTAGAAAACTGGCAGTGTCCTGCCTTCCTCCTTCCCTGGCCTAGTTCCAAGTGGATAAGGACCTGTGACCTTAATTCCTTAAAACACCGGTGCCACTGAAACCACTTTCCCCAGGACAGTTCTGGTATCTTCCTTTTGTTAGGACATCTACAAAACATTCTCCTTTGGGGATACGCAGATGAATAATAAGAGTTGAACACAGATTTCAGCTTTAAAAGAAGTCCATCAGAAGCAACACCCAAGACCAAAAAAAAGCCCCCACCACTGGGAACCAGCTGTCAGTCCCTGCCCCTCCAAGAACATTCACTTTCTACCAAACACAAACTTCCATTTTCAAGCCACTATGTCAATACATGTCTAGAAACTCTAATTTTGCACAATGAATTGGATATTGTTAAAGGAAGATTACCAACTATTTATTTTTAAAAAGAAGCTACTTAACCAACTTAGAGGCTAACCTAAAAACACACATTTCAAACAACAGCAGCAATATTAACTGGAAATATTTTTTCTGTAGGAAGAAGGAAAAAAGAGAGACAATCCAGCAGGCCAATTTTCCTGTCATTTTCAGATTCTTTCATGTGTATTTGTCAAGTGGAATACACAGGTTCAATGCAAAATCATTTTCCTACTTACTTCTCAGATGCAAAGATGAGTTTGCCTGTCTCAAAGCTTATCATCTTACCCACTACTCATTAGTTTAGTATTAATTTCCATTATGTGCTAAAATTATCATGGCTGCATTGACTACCAGTAGCTCAGTTTAGGATAACTCAACAGTTTGAAACTTCCAGACATAAGACAATTATAGCCATGTCATTTTATTAACAGAAACACACATTCACTAATTCATACATATAAATTAAAATCTTTATTTAAAATTAACATTTAACAGACTGTAATCCAAAAGAAACCTTAACAGTGACTTACCAGGAAGCCTGTTCATGTTGACCCCTTGAGCAGAAAGTCCTATTCCCATGTACCTTCAAAAAACCAAACAAAATATCAATCAAGCACTGAATGACCAATGCACAAGATTTCCTGCACCAGAAATCCAGCAGTAAAATAAACCCAACCCAGGCACAAATTATTTAAGAATGACAAAAATCACCGAAGATTTTCCATTACTCAAGTCTTTATTGAATCCAAGACAATGTCTGTCTCATTTAGTAACTGACAGCTTTCTGACTACAGTTACTCTTTAGCTCTTAATTGTTAGGAAAAGGACTGGAAAACAATCAGCAATTTAATTTCTGTCTTGGTATTTGTGAGGGGGTTTTTACCCATATATCAGAAAAAAAATCTATTTATATAGATGATTAACAAGAGAGTAAAAAAAACACATAAGGGCAGATAAATGAGAACAGGTGCCTGCCCAGCCTCCTGAACTGTCTTCAGAAATAGCTGGTAGTGGATGCACAGAACAGAGTAAACAGTTGTACTTTTCAAGAACACTCTTTCATTGTTCAGCAAATATTTTACACAATTTGCTAAGCAAAAGGTGGTCTTTTTGTATTTCACACCCTGTCAGATTTTTGTCTGCCAACCTGAGCACTTTCTGAACCTTTGTAAGCTCTTTGAAAAGGCAAAATCCTACAGCTCCCCCCATTCAATTCCTGCCCAAGTGAGTTTTGCCTGGGACTTGCTTTTTTAGAATTAGAAGAGAGAGGAAAAGCATTTCTTCAGGTTCTGTGGGTTTAAGTTCCTTGCAGAAACTGTCCCCTGCCCTTGACCTCTCCACCTCAGTCACTGGGAGCACCATATGCAAATGGTAATAACTGATCTTTCATGTTTACACAGTTTTACGCCTTAGAGATCCACAAGTTTATCAAATTTTAGCCTACGAATTTTTAATTAGCACAAAATAGAATTGTTTTGGTGGGAAAATACTTTTAAGATTGTCTAGTCCAACCATGGATCTAAGACTGCCAATCCCACCACTTAACCCTGTCCCCAAGTGCCACAACTACCCATCTTTTAAATCAATCCCTCCAGGGCTGACGGCCCTACCCCTTCCCTGTGCAGCCTGTGCCAGTGCTTGGCAACCCTTTCCATGAAGAAATTATTCCTAATATCCAACCTAAAGCTCCCCCAGCACAAGTTCTGGCTGTTTGCTCTTGTCCTATAGCTTGTTACGTGGGAGAAGGGACCATCTCCACAAACACAGCCACGTTTGTCTTTCTTGTACACTCCACATCCTGGCAGCATGACCTTCTGGATCTCAAAATCCTTGAAACCCAGTTTTACAGCACTTTAAAATAAGTCAATCCCTTCTTTTAAAAAACATGCTCTACTTCCGAAGTGCACCAGCTCCCTGAGGATCCAGACCCCTCCTCCCTCAGACCAACTGAGCGAGCAAACAGCCAGCAAACCCTTGGCGGGGGATCGGCCACGCTGAGAACAGACACAACTTCCCCAGGCTCACAAACACCCCACAAGTCCTGTCTGATCACACCTGCTGAACCCAGAATTCTTCCCACTGGTAAAGGAGGTGAGATCACCCAGCAAACACTGGTTCCTGATCCGCAGCACAACCTGAGCTCAGACACTGCATGTCACGATGAGTGGCTGCCTGGCACACCACCAGAGTCCTTCAGCTCCTGAACCTCATGTTCACTTGAAGAAAAGCAACAAGAAGGGTTCTGCTCTGATACAGAGATCTCAAGGATGGAAGAGACTTTAGGAGAAAACACTACATGATCCCATTCCTTTGAATCCCTTGGGGAAAAAAAAAAAAAAAGATACACACACCTCTCTCCCCTGTAATCAAGACTTTTTAAGGGTCACACTCCACAGTCAGTGGCTCAGCTATTTCATTCTTTAGAACTCTTGAATGAAGACTAGGTAACACCAATGATTTGTTCCTGTGTTTTATGGATAAGTAAGACTGTTGTTGTACTAATCCTTCAACAGGAACCAGATTATCATCCAAAACCAAAGACTGGCATGTGTTTTGTTGACAAAATACATTGTTGCTGCATCATCTCTTACTTGAGAAGGATAATCCTTTATAAGCAAAAGATTGGCAATTGTGACCTTCCAAATATTCCTACCTTTTCAGAGCCCTTCATAAAAAGCCCTTCATAAAAAGGTCTCCTCATTATCTCTTTGTTTGACAAGATTCTCCACTTGCTTCCCACTCCTGATGTTTTGTGAGGGAAAAGTACTCCTTGAACATTTCAGACCTTGAGCTACATGTCCCTCAACTCATTTTGGCCAAAGTTACTGGTTTTTTTAAGCCTAAAAATTCGTTCTTTCCATTTTGCTCATTGAATAAAATTTCAGCTTTTGGAGTGTGTATCCCTCCTCTCATCCATGTCTAATTATGTCAACTGTCAGGTCATTCTGAGTTTCTGCAAGAGCTCACACACCTTCTGATCCTCCAATATGATGTCATCTTAACCAGTCTCTTTATGCTCTCAAAGGATTTCACCTTTGTGATTTTACTAACCATTCCCAAACAAGCTTCTTCAATTTATAAGGTTTGTTTTCTGGCTTTTTTGTTGCTGGGTGTGGGGTTTTTGGATGAACACTGGTCAGGTCTGAGGGCCTTGTACAGAGCTCATCAAAGGGCACCAAACAGGAGTGATTACATTCAGTGCTGCAGAGCAACTTCCAAACACACATTTCTTGTGAACACTTTTTGCACTGCTCAGAGCACGAGTCAGAAGTTATATCCTTCCTCATGAGCTCCCTGACTCATGAGAGCCTCTCAAAGCAGTCATTTATGGAATATAAAAACTCAGCTTCACACAGACATGTGACATATGTCTATAATAAACTGAATTCTGGGGACATGTTTACATCCTTCCAGGCACAATATGGCAGATTGCTCCCTGTAACTGCAGGCAGGGCTCCAGCTCTTCCTTGCCATATTCTTAGCACAGTGGCAGAGGAGAGTTCTTGTTAGCTTTCAGTTCCCTTATTCCTACCCTGGAATCCCTCCAGGGTATGAACCCTAGTCTGGAACCCTCTGCTGCCACAGCTTTCCTTACTACATGGTAGTTTTGCCATGGTTTTTTCGACTACATTTGGGAGCACTCACAATGCCAGTCCACAGCCACAATCGCACTCCAGGTCTGTGTTGCTTCATAAAGCAGTGAAAAGTGCCACCTCTTCCAACTGTTCAAGCCTCAGGGGAGCTGTGATTCAAAGTACCAAACTGCCTGAACACAATTAAAGGCACCACCTCAGCCTGGCACAACAACACCAGAGTGCTCAGTCCGGGCACTGGCAGGTCTGAAAACACACAGCAAAGATCTGCCGAGGAGCAAATCATTCAGTCTCTCTGGCAGAACCAAACCCACCAACTTCACCTGGTCACACCAGCAAGCTCAAGACCTCCTGGATTTGTTGGCTGTGCCAAATTTTGTTCAATAAGCACAACATGCCTCTTGGCACAGGGAATGTTTCTTATGTCCTGATCCATTTGGCTCAGCTGAAGGTGAAACACCACAGAACTGCAGCCACTTTGTCATGTGGTGGTGTCAGATTCCTCCTTTCAGTATCACACAGCAACAGCTCCACTGGCAACAGGCCACGGGCCAATTCTGTTTCTCCTTATTGCCTGAGGGTGCCTGTCTGCTCCTGCCTCTGCACTGACATCAGCACGCCTGTAATTCCACAGACAGGACACCCCTGCACATCCCTGGCTCAGCTGCACCAAAATCAGCTGCAGCACTTTGACTGCTGCCCTTCTGCCCCCATGCCCTGCTGGGTCCCTGCACTGTGTGGCACCACAAGGCTGGCAATGCCAAGGGAACTATTGGAAATTAGAGGAAATAACGTAATTGCTGAACTCGGATAAAATAGGTCACCTCCCACTTTGGCTTATCCTGCTTAACTTCGTTATTTTCCATGCAGATTCATCCTCCCTCTTTTGTGTACAGCAGGAAATCCCACACACTTAACCAAGGGCAAAACTCAGAAATAGTATCTTTCCATTTTGAGACAACACAGCTTTAAACTAGGGCTGGAAGCTTGAATTTTTATAAAAAGCAAGTACTACAACTCGACAAATTCTAAATTTAAAATTACACTTTAACCTAGATACACAACACCATGGAATTGTGTCACTAAAAGAAAAAGGAACATGACCACAAGCCTTCCTGGCTCACTATTTTTTTCCTTTTCAACTTACACTCCCATTTAAAGCTCAAGACAAACTTTAAAAATAAGACCATAATGGCTATAGAACTGTACACAGAATTCGCAGAGAACCTAAAATAAAAAAAACCCTCTCACTGTGCTGTTTTAAGTCCACAGCCCACAGCTTAATTCCAGAACTTCTAACTGTCACAGACTTGGCTGCTGGTTATTGTTTTAGAAGGTGCTACTTTGCTTTTCCCATCTACTATCTATTTATGTATCAGAAGTAATGGATGAAATAAGCTTTGAGATCTGCAAAGCCTCGGACTAAAAATCACTTTGTTCTCTGGGAGGAAAAAAAAAATTCATCTTCAACTCCCCCACCCCCCTAAAAGCACCAGCTGCTTTCTGAACTTCTTGGAGCAGAACAGCTTCTCACTTCCTCGATTCCAAATGCTCCAAAACAGTTTTGTGGATGCAACAATTCAAAACTAGTTAAACAGTATTTATGGGCATCATCAACAGCAAACTACTGCCTGGTTTGGGTTTTTTACATTAATCAATTATGATATTCAGTATTACTCAACATAAATCTCTATAGTCTGCCTGCCTGTGTCACCCCTGGTTTCGGACCATAATGGTGTGGAAAGACTCCCTGTGGTGCATTGATTAATTGGAGCCTCTTTTTGAGGGATTCAAAGAACTTCTTAAACAAAGGATGCACAGGGATGTCAGCAACCACTTTCAAACACAAAAATAAGTATCTTTTTTCAGGGTTTGGGGTAATGATACATTTATATCCATCATCCATCATAGGTAGTGATGGATATAAATGTATATAAAGGCAAATACCTTGACTAAAGCCAGGCAAAAGTGACCTCCTAAAACCATCTTCTCAGCAGGGAACACCAAATACTTGGAACTGACCCCCACACTTGATCTGAGGCTTCAAAAATGCTGCATCAGTAGATCAATTCTAAACAGAGCAGCCTGACAAAAATAACCCCAGACACATGCTAGTGATTCAGTCAGAACAGTCTTGTTCCTTCTCACCAGCAGCCTGGGCAGTTACCATAGCACCAAATTCTTCCAGAATTCTACTGCACCTCAGCCCTGCCCTGTCAACACTGGTTGCTTTTGAAAATGTGACTGAATCAGCCACACTTACCACAAGCCACAACATCAGCTCTGCCTCTTAAATCCATACCCTGACTCTGCCTGGCCACTGCAGAAGGAAGAAGGATCTTGGTGGCAATTACTCACGTCCAAGGTGCTGGCTCCACACACAACCAGCAGGATTGTCAGGATTAGTCCCTCCAGGTCATACAGCACCATGACTGTGGTAAGATTAAGCTCAGAAAGACAAAGCTTCTTGGTTCCCTTCCTCATTTCACAAGTACTTCAGCAGCAAACACCAACATGCAGCTGCTCCAGCACAGGGACACCTAAACAGGACAGCATTCACTTTGGGCTCCCAAGACAACTTGTGTGGTGGATTCTGCAGAGCAGATGTTTTCAAGTCTGCATTTCAAATCTCTATATTTAAAAAAAAAAACCACCATATTTTTTGTTTCTGTTGATAAAAGACTTTCCCTGGAAGAGATTGAGAGCCAAAATGATGACTGGGCTTTTAAATTAAATTTTAAGTCTTAAAGGTAGAAAAGATCTCAAATGCCACTGGGCAGAAATTACCTGAAAAATAATGAGAAAAGCTATTTCATAGGAGTGACAACATTTGACTGACCTAAATTGAATCAAAGTGGTCTCTTAAAAGAGGCTGTTCTAAGCATCCCAGAGTCATATGAGTAGAGGAGCCACTACTGGCTGAGCTTGGTCCCAAAAGGGGAATCCACCCATGTGAGAAGCAATTCTTTGAGTCAAAAGTTGTTTCTCCAGAGCAAACATGATACCCAGAGAGCCTGCCAAAAACTCAACATAAGAAGAGTTTTCTGTCTAGTCTAATGCTACTTTGTGTGAGCAACTCACAAAAATCCTTGTGAACCCAGCAGAAAAACTTAAGAACAGACCTGCCCTTTGGCAGCAAGTACCTAACGCTGAAATTCCAGCATTTGCATCTATCTGGCTTTTCCAAAGCAGGAATGAAGAACTCATTGGGTAGAACAGATCAGAACACATTGACAGAACTCATGTATATCTGTATTATATATTATTCAGTTTTAAGAATTCCAGCAGCAAAGAACATCTCCCTGGAAAGCACACGGCCCTTGGGAGGCTTTGCTATATGCAAAATAAAGGCAGGGCAGGAGGAGGAAGAAAGCAGCAAGTCCAGGGTCCTGCCTGGACCAGGGCAGTGTACTTTAAACAAAAGGAAGCATTTCTTTACCCAGAAAGCTACCAGAGTTTCTCCAATAAATGTATAGAGTACTCATTCAAACACTAGTTCTGACAATCAGGAGGGCAGATCTATGAAGGCTCTGCCAGGGAAAGAACAATAGTGTGGTCCCTCCTGTATTTACTGCTTAAACTGCTGAAAGGTACCAAGTCAGAACAGTAGAACAATTCATGCCATTCTTCTTTCAATGGCTGGGAGGTTTAACTGACCCCATCTGAAAGTCTGGGAAATAAAGGGGGAAAAAAATACATTGGTTTAGCACTGGTTGGGTAATGGCCACAAGCCCAGACCTTGTCCTTCCTGAGCCAGCACCACACTGGCACAGTAGAGGAGGAAGGAGAGACTGCCAGGGATGCCCAGATGCACCAAGGCCAGACCTGAGGAGTTCAGAGATGTTACACAATCTGTATTGTAGGCCATGACTTCCAGCAAAGCCATTGCTCCCTGCTCAGTTGTGAACTCACATTAACACGAACACGCGGTAGAAGTTCCTGGGATTGGCATTTTGTTACGTGACTCAGCCAAGGCAATCCAGCTGAGCCATGAGTTAAACAAGGCATGTTCCACTCTTCCAGAGGTCTGTGATTCAAAGGCTTCCAGTATCCTGCAATTTTTCCTAATAACCACACCAATCTGGCAGGAATCCTGTCCCCCCAGCTATCGTGCACTCCACTCTTTCAACACACACAGTTAAGTGTAAAATAAACAAGGTAAATTTTTAAGTTAGAGGTGGACGATACACCCCCCACTTTCAGAGTCTGGTGCAAAGCTCTGAACTATCATTCTTGTCTGAGGTGGGTCCTGACTTCATGCCAGGTTTAAAGAGTGGTGAGAAATGATAACCCCTATCAATTCACCACTTGAAACCACATTGTCGCAGTTATGGTGGGGGAAGGGGAACATTTTTATAAGAGAGCAAAAAAACAAGTTACATCTGCTTAAAAAAATTATGGCACATAAAATACTGGATTCCAACAGTCTCTGATTCCTCAGTCTACCAATAAACATTTCGGAACTACTTCATAATGGAATATCATCTCTGGAGTGGAAGTGGTTCTGGTTTTATTTGTGGACATTGTGCTGTTCTGTGATGGTGCTTCAGAAATAGCTCTGATGGGCTCCAGAAAGAACCCCAATTTCCCAAGCAGAGGTCAGGAAATACAAATAATGCAAGGCTGAAAAGAAACAGATAAAAGGCAAGAAAATAAAATTTTTAAGAGCTCATTAAAAACAACTATCCTGAGGCACAGAGCAGCTCAGTGCACATCAGCCCTGAGAAAGGCAGGGAGGCAGAAGAGAAGGTGAGTGAGCAGCACAAAACTGAGAGGCAGCAATCTGGTAACACAACTTTTCAGGCTGTTTATGAGTAAATAGTGACAGAACTACAGAGGAAGAATGAAAAAGCTATTTTTGATAGACACAGGTGTCAGATTCCCAGCTCCCTTCCAACTGTAGGATCATGTTCAAGTGGTATCTGCCAGCTGTAGGAAGGGCCAAATCTGTCCCTTGTCTTTGCTCCCCTCAGGAAGGGAAAAGGCCCATGATGAACAATGTGCACAGGGAACACTGACAGAAAATACAGATCAGAGACAAGACTTGACCTGAGCACCATTCAGGAAGGAAAAGGCATAATACAAGCCCCACCAGGCTAAAGTCACTACTAGAATCCAGCCAGAATAACCCATTTCTCCATCTACTACTCCAAGCATCATCACATCCAACAGCATCTCAAACCCTGCAACACACTCTGGTCAAAACCAGCTGTAGCTGAAGCAAAGGTGTCCCACCAACTTTGTTTTGCAACTTCAGTGTATTCACTCCTGACAGCTGACTTGTTCTCTAAGTCAGCTGATATCCAACAAAGTTCACACAAACCATGTCAGTGGCAAATGATGCCTCCAGTCTGGGAACAGCACAAAGCATTACTGATACTCATTCTCTGGTTATTTATTCTGGTTAGACACAACTGAGTAAGTAGGATTTTTGTTCAGGTTGTCCTGCTGATTAACAAACCTCACTTCCAAATGCACTGCTCAGTCACTGAAAATATATCAGGGAAGTTAAACAGGTTTCCACAACTGAGTGGACTCAAGACTGACTGCCAGTCTAAGCAACAGGACATTTTTCCTGCCATGAACAAAGCCTAGAAAACAGTAAAGAAAGACACTAAAGTTACCACAAATACCTGACAGAAAGGCATCCAAAAGAAGGCCAGTCATACAAAGATGACGTTTCATTTGGAAACTAACCTTGCTGTACAGTCCATCCTAATAGTCAGTTCTAAACTGCAGTGTGAGTCCCTGTTTTCTCCACTAAAAAACATGGGGAACAATATAAATGCAACACAGAAGTCCAAAGAAAACACTTCACCACCAGGAGGTTGGTTCTCTTAACAGGTGTCATCCCATCTTTATAGGCTCATTTGCTCTGTTTAAGCTCAGATGGTAACAACTCTTATGAAAGGAATACCTGCCAATAACCAATGAAACTACAGAACGAAGTAGCTCTAATATTTACATAGTTTTTTTTTTTAATTAGGGGGAAAACACAACACAGAAAAAGTAACACCCAAAGTTTTGATAGAAGTACTGATGAAATAAAGAATAGTTTCTCTTTAAACAGAGTGTCAGAGCTCAGGTGAGTTCGGGCAAAGCAACACAGGCTGAACTCACAGACCTTTTACACATTGACATCTCCACAACAAGGAACAAAGGCTTGATGGGACCAGAGCATCAATACAAAGAACTTGTAAACTACAAGCAGGAAGATTGCGGTGTGGAAACAGAGACCACAGGCAGAATGTAAACCCCATTCCTAGAAAAGCAGATGCATCTGTCAGCAGTTGATGTAACACAATTAGCACAATTCAGCTTCAGTGGCAGAGCTGAAGAAAATGAGTCAAAGCTTCACAGTGGATGATAAATTCTTTAGCAGTTCATCATCCCAGAGCTTCACAAGTGAAGGAAGGAAGTTTCCCCTCTATCAAAGTTATCCAACTTATACAACTATTAAAGAGAGAATCCCTTAGATCTGTAAGCCTAGAACACATAAATTATTAGCTCTCATTATTGTATGATTTGATTTATTAACTGCAGACATATTCTGAAGAACTGAAGCATATTAATGTTTTACATATATTCTACAGGTGTTAATTTTGCTACTTTTGTCATATTCCTATCCTTTCTATAACAGATATTCAGAAATAGCAGAGGGAGAGGGGAGGAAAAAAATAATCAAACAAAAATAACCCCTTCCTAAATATTTGTTCTTTGGTGCAAAATTTCACAAGTAGGTGAACAAAACAAAACAAAAATCCAAACCAAACCAAACCAAAAACAAAAGAAAACAAACGAAAAAAGTTACCACAGCCTGACATTTAGGAAATCTCAGACTTCAGCCATACCTAAAATGCACCCATCACAAGTGAAAAAGCCACACATCACCATCACTGCTTTCATTTCATTTCTCTATTTCACGTATTATTTTAATGACAAAATTATATTCTACCATTACAATGAATGGGTCCATGATGCTGCTATAAAATTGAATTTTGACTTTATTGATTGAAAAAGAGGAAGTAAAGAAGTTATCAACTGCAGATCAGATATTCCAATCTCACGACTGCTTTACCTTGAAAAGCTGCTCTCAATGTTACTCCCTTTTTCAAGAGTTTAGCAGAACAACGACCAAAAAAATAACAAATAGTGTGAGATGTCACCAGTTGATGTGAAAATGAGTGAGACTACACCTGAAAATGAGTGTCTCCACACCTGAGAGCACCAAAGTGCAGTGGGTTGGCAGCTGAGCAAGCAGGACTTGCTTGGGCAAGACCTGTCTGCAAATGGGAAGGAGGGAGGAACTGTTTGTGGAATCCACTTGGGGGCTTTATTTATGTGTTGGGTTGTTTAAATGAGCGTCTGTGGAGCAGCATAAATTCACACAAGCAGACACACCTGCAAACAGAAGAACAACCCCCTGTCTGTGCTGGTTTTGGATTCTTGGAAACCAGGATGGAAAAAAAAAAATAAAAAGGGGGAGGAAATCAATTATTTGCAGGCTTATCAGCAACACTAAAGAATCACAGAGCACGTGCAGACACCAGAAATGCTCAGGTCCCACAGAATATCCCTTCATCTTCCCTACAGCCACATCCAGGCAGGCACAACCCTCGGAGGTGTCCACAGCATAACCAGGGAACGCCGTCACAGCCCCGCAGGCCAGGCCTCTGTCAGCATCTGGAAACCATCAGAGCACACGAGCAGAAGGATTTGCACAAGGCAATCACACTCTCCATATGCTGAAGAGAAATGGAAAGTTGGCAAGGAGAACCGTGAGCAGGGAAGAGGGGCAGATTACTTGCTACTAATGTACAGACTGAGAACCAAACAACACATCTGACCTTTATTTTTCCTTTCAGTCAGAGAGAAAGTGAGCTATTTTTAAGTCTGGGTTATGGCGCATTTGAGTATGAAGACTAAAGGAAGATTTTAAACAAACTACGGTATGGACTAGGCTAGATCAGCTCCTCAGCCACTCCCCTCAAAGAACTTCTTCCTCCCTCTTCCAGAAAACTGCCCATGACCTACACCAGCCCTGACCACCATCTCTGGGCAACAGCCTGCACAGCTCAAAGCAACTGTGCAACAGTGTTGGAGGAAGGATAAGAACACTCCCTATGGCCCATTTTTTCCACCCTCCCTCTCCTCCCCTTCTGGGTCTTCCCTTCCCCACTTAACACACAGAAATCACTTTATCCAGGACTGATCCAGCAAGAAGACTGTTGACATGCTCCAGCTCATTACACAGTCACTAGAGCTGGCACACAAAAAACCATCAAGGCAAAAACAAAAGCCAGCCTGGCTCTTTCAGCAGCCCTCCTGGGATGGCTCAGTGTCCTCATGGAGCTGCTGGGCTGCCCTGGCACAGAGGGCTGGGCCACCTGGCACCTCCTCTGCCCACAGACCACACTTGCTGTGTTTGCACAGAGTCTCCACAGGCAGGCAGTGGTTCTGCCACCACCAGAGAGGTCAGGCCTGCTGCAGGAAGCAGCACACCAAAGTACCCAGGAATAAGCAGCTGTCCAAAGCCAAACCATTCCCAGAAAAGGCAGCTGTGGACAGCAAACTGCCATTGCAAAGGCAATCCACAGGCTGCTGGGCTGCCTGTCCCAGGAGCAGCTCAGGGTGCAGGACAGGTGACTTTTGCTATGATCCAGAACCACTGCATCATTAGGGCTGGCCTCTGGCATGTCCTCCCCAGTCACATTCCATCACAACCCAGCACGTGGCTGGGGAGGTAAAACCAGTCAAGAAACTGACCTGGCAGTCAGGAACACGCACTGTCACCCACTGACAGCTCACCTTGCCCCAGCATAAAGAGGACAACAAAGATGACTTGTCCTTCTGAGTCACAACAGCCTGTAAGTTGTGGGTTGGCTGCCCTGCCCTGATGAGTGTCTCTCTGTTCCTGTTTACCAAGCAAAGATTGTCTAATGGGGAAACAGAGGCCCTGAGATGTGCTGACAAATCACCAGCAAACAGAAACATGTATTGGAGAGAGAGAGGACAAGAGTTCAGCGCCTCAAATACAGCAATGGCTGAACTGTTAGGGACACCATCGACATAAAGTGTGAGTTATTTGTGGCAGCTCAGGAACAGAAGAGTCACAGACATTTATGCCAATCTGCTCATCTGAGGAATGCTGGAAGAAAGCCATCCACAGAATCATGGAGAGGTTTGGACCAGAAGGGATCTCGGGACCTTCCTTCTTCATCCTTCTGCCCAAAGCGTAAATAACTCTGAAACTTCTACCAGGCAGTCTGAGGACTCCCCCAGGCAAATCAGAAGACAGAGATGCCACAGCCTCTCCAGGCATCCTGTTCTGGTACACAACCATTTTGATGAGGAAAATTCTTTATGTCCAGCTGGCATTTGCCTCAACACAACCTGTGACCCATTGCCTTTTGTCCTTTTGTTCCAGTTGACAACACTCAGGAGGCAAGTACACAATGGCTCAGGAATTAGGTACCCAGCAAGTCTCAAGACAAAACTGCTCAACACCACTTTGAATGAATGGAACGAAATGAGGGTTGCTGCAATCCAACCCTTCCCTCTCCCAGCTCAGCTCATCCCTTTATTGACTCGCCTCCAATTAATGTCAGGCAGCAGAACCCTGAAAAACAGTCCTCAATTTAAAGAGGAACAAAAAAAAGAGCAATTTCTGACAGTGATGACAGTAGATGAAATCATCAGTAAGTATTTTGATGTGGGCAGCTTTAAACTAGTTATCTCCTTGAACCAGCTCACCACAGGACAGGTTAGCAGACTGTCAGCATGAGGGAAGGAGCAGAAACATGACAAATACCAGGGCAGAAACCCACAGTCTTGACATGTATCATCCTAAAGTGCTGTGGAACCACTCCCTGTGTGTTCGGCACAGACAAGGAGGTGAGAAGAGGGCTGGAACTAAAGTCTGCCAACTAAATTTTCCTCTGCTCTTTGAGGGTAAGAACCAACTCCCTTCCAAAAAAAGTAGCAAAAACAACAGATCAATCTACTGACAGACCTGATTTGTTGTGTGTTACCTAGAAAACTTGTCAAGACAGTTTTTCACTGGTAGCCTGGCAGCCTCCCCTCTCCCAAACAAAAACAAACCAAACCCAAAAACTCACATACAAAAATCACACCCAGTAAGCAACCATTACCTCTTATCAATAAAGACTAAACCCACCAAGATGGGAAATGACCATCATTAAGTGAAAAGTAAGTTTCAGTCATCTTTCTGTCTCTCACAGGATTGTGCTTCTATCCCAGTACATGAGCAGTGGAAGATCCAAAACTAACAAAAAGGGACCAAACTGCAGCCTCTGACACGCACCAAATGGACTTTTGGATGGTGTACTTGCTTTGAAATATCCACCAGTAAAGGACTTCACTGATGCTGAGGCAGAAAAGTCCAGTGATGGCAAAGGGAGAGTTTTCATCAGTCATTTCATTTGCTTCTGTAGCAAAAGCACCATTATGGGGCAGGTGCCCTAAAGGGCAGGGGGGACAGATAACGTAAAAGAGGAGGCTTTTCTGCCAGCAGTGCTAGTCAAAAGCAACCTGTGCCTGTGTTGCTGCAGTCCCTCCCTCCCCCTCTCTCTGCTAGCAGCGGGGTTTGCAAACTGAGCACAGGAGTGCTCAGCCTGGAAACTGGGGGGAGGCAAGGGCGTGTGTTTTCACTGCTAGGATACAATGTGGTGGGAGGAAACAAAGGAGAGAACCACAGCACATTGGATTTAAATCCCTTTAGTCCTGTGAAAAACAAGGGAGGAGTTAAAAACGTGGTCCTGACAACTCAGTTGTCTCCATAGCTCAGGTTTCACCACCACAGTGACAACACCAATCCAAAACTGGCACCGCCTGATGCCAACCCAGGAACCCTCTGGTCAGAGCGTGTCACAGACCAGCAGCATCTCTTGCCAGGCTGCAAAAAGGCCTCATGAGCTTCAGGGTTCTTATATCTCTATTAAAAGCCACTGGGAGCTTGTATCCCATTTCTTACCTGCAACCTTAGTTTCTGTTGTTTA
>JAOXXN010000162.1:6910044-6925091 GCA_026770055.1 Myrmophylax atrothorax | reverse complement strand
GGGGTCCTGAGGGCGGGGCCGTTGCCATGGCGACGGGTAAACAGCGCGCGCGGCGGGACCGGCAGAGGGGAACGAACCGGGAATGGGGAACAAACCGGGACTGGAAAACAAAGCGGGACTAGGGAACAAACCGGGACTGGGGAACAAACCGAGCTCGGCCAGGAAATCACAACGGGAACAGTCACCGGGGAGCTGGGAGCTCCAACCTCAGCCATGGATTCGATCGGTGGGAGCAGCTCGTGAAGGTGAAGAGGGGACTTTACTTGAAATTCGAGAAGTAATTTGGGATAATGGAACTGCATTTTAAAGGGAATGTCGGTCCCGGTGGCACCGAATCAGTTTTGCTCAGGACTCCGTTCGGAAAACAGCCACAGCCTCTGGTTTAGCAGGACCCGATGCTTCAGCACAGCCCACATTCCAAATCACTGCGTTAGGATTCCATCACATGGGAGCTCTGCTCTGTCCACTGGGACACACAGGATGGGCCCAACAGATTGGATATAAATGGCAAACCTTGGGTGTTAACCCCCGTGTTGGGCAGGAACAAGGAATTGTTTGTGGCTGTGGCACCATCACAGCCCAAGATGTGAAACGTGCCCAATGACACCCAGCAAAGGGACACTGGGCTTAGAACCTCCCGAGGCTCCTGCTGAACCCCAAACACAACCCAAACAAAGCTATATTGCCAGTTCTTTCCTTGGCCCCTTGTGAATTACATGATTAGTATTTATTGTCCTTGACACACACAACCCACTCACCTGGTGTTTTATACCAAAACCCATTAAGAAGCTCTTAAACTGAGGAGCAGAAATAGCAGCATATCTTAAATAGGCTCCCCTTCCATCAAGAATTTAAAGGTCTCCTACGATGGTTGGGTGGGTTCTCCAGGTCCTGGGGCTTAGTCCGTTACCCAGAGAAGGTGCTCCCCCCACTGCCCCCAACCAGGGAGCCCGAAAGGACCACACAGGGACCACAGGAGAGGGAGAGTTTATTCTACAGGGTGAGGGTTTATATGGACCTTGGAGGGATCCAAAATCCACCACGAGGAAACAAAGGGGGTTTGGCTGTGGCCAGTGGGAATCAGGGGTTAACATCCAGGAGAAAGGGGGTAGATAACTCCATGTTGCAACTTCCCTCCAGACCCCCAGACAGCAGCTGTCTCAAGGGACCCTGGGAAGGAGGAGCAGTGAATTTGCAAAAAAGACAACAGAAACCATTTTGCACATTTAAACATTAAAAACATCAGTTGTTAAGGAATTAGAGGTGGCTTCTTCATTTTCTTCACAAGTCCACTTCTGACAGGATTTTTTCCATTCCAGATACTGTAATTCAGTTCCCACAGTCTCCACTGCATGCTGTAGGACCTTCCCTTACCTGTGAGTATATATTTAGACTTTGTATATATATGTATATTAATCTATTTATATTTTTAATATATTGTGACTACAGTAAAAAAAATAGTCCTGCTGTGAAGCCAGGGGTGATAGAAAACCAAGATCCTTGAGCTGACTCTTACTGTGGGTTCATTCTTGTGTATATGACACACATAATTCTGTGTCTCCATTCCTCTCCCATGTCTCTGTAGCAATAAACAGGCCCTTGTCACCGTTCCAAAGCTGTGATTGGCAGAGCAACTGGAGTCCTACTGAAGGGAAGAGCTGCTGTCTCTTGATCTGACTTAGGAGAGCTCCCCAGAAAGACACTGAGGATGATGAAAATCATTCAAGAGAAAATTCAATACCCATTCCCATCCCTCTGAGACTGGTACATGTGACAGGCACCATTCTTTCCCAGCTTCTGAACTGTTTTGCAAAGTCACAGTCCTTGGTACCCGAAATCCCTGGCTGTGTCTGACCTCATTCCCAGCGTGGTTTAGGATCACTGTAAGCAGTACAACCACACAGCAGTTCTGCTCTGTCTCCCTGCATGAGGAGCACAAGGGAGCCCAGCACAGACCAGCTCCTCTGTGCAGCCACCACCTGTACAGCCCCACCAGTAGAACACAAAGTGGCACCATGGCTCCCACTGAGAGCTGAGCAAAAGAAACCACCCAGGTGTGTCCAACACAAGCACCTGGTTGGCATGACGAGCATCAACACAGCTAAACACCTGCTGGGAACATTCTGAACACCCCACTGCAGAATGTATACATTTTATTTATCAGAGCTGTACAAGTATTCAAAGGTAACAAAAAATTATGGACAGACAAATTACATGTAAAAAGGGCTGGTGAGCCCCACCAGGGTGGTGCAAAGGCCACAGCACAACCTGCCCCCGCTCAGGAGAACGCTGAGCAGTCAATGCCCGACTGGTTCTGTGTGGAACAGGATCACGTGGAGCCGTGACATGGAACATCCCACAGCCAGCCCCTGGGAGCAGGTCATCTTCCCACTGCAGGGACCATTGCTGCACCTTCATTTCAGGGGGATCACTTTATTTCCACTCACAGCAAGGGGAATCAGGAGCTTCCGGTACTCCAGAGGGAGGTAACGCTCTATCAGCACATGCAGCGGCATCTTGTCTGTCACCAGCCCTTGTCTTCATCCAAGAAGAGAAGAGCAGAGAAGAAACAGAGTTGTTAGTGAGGTCTTTTCCCCCAGTATCAGAGCAAAGTTTTCTTGCAGTGATGTTTTGCAGTTGGCAGCTGAAACGCTGTGGCTGCTCAGGACAGAAAAGGCCCAGCTTTCTGTCTGCAGGCGGTTTCCTGGCACAGGTGCCGGGGCTGCCCACACAGGGGAGCACACCCAGAGGGCTCCTGCAGACAACTTCTCACAGAGCTTCCCCCTGTTCATCATGGGGATGTACATCTATATTGATCTGTACCAAAGCAGAGGCTCGTTGCTTTTTAAACTCACAAGCCACCTACGACAGGATAAATTTTACCATTTGGAAACACACACAGAATGATGTAACTGAAAGAAATAGCTCAGTAGTCAGCAGATTTCTTTAGTCACAGTTCAGAGGTGGTTGGCATTTGCCAACTGTGTAGGCCAGGTAGTTTTCCAGTACACCATTTAGTTGACTGGCATGAAAAAATCATCATCTCCCAGTTTTGTAGAAAGAAAAAAGTGCATCATTTATTCACACTTTGCTTTGAAAGGAACAAAAATACTGTTCTTATGCATGAACCAGCAACAATTCCTGATCTGCTGAGGAGGCAGCAGAAAGGCATGAAGACATTTAGAAAAAGGTGAAATAACAAGTGCACAGAATCCTCAAACCTGGCCAATCAACCCATTGTGCCTCTCAACCTGTTCATACCCACTTCAGCACACACTTGTCAGGTGGGAAAATGAAATCTCTGGAACAGGACAGCAACAGATGATTCTTTTTTAACAGCAGTACCAGCTCTACCTACAGAGGCCCACAAAGAGCCAATGTCATCAGCTGTGCCCTGCACTATCCCTCATGTGACTTTATAATCACATTTGAAACTCTTCCAGTGCAGATCATGAGTAACAACCTGGAGTAATGACGTTAATGAAGAGTGATAGGTTGTTTTAGGCCTCACAGACTTTTACAAGGGCTCCAAAGCTAAGAACAAATCCCTTGTATTTTGGACAGGACAAAGCAAATTTAGGCAGGAGATGGGGCAGCCGAGGGAGCCCAGAAGTCAAAGCCACAGTGAAGCAGCTCCAAGAATAGCTAATCCAGGTGCTGGCCAGGGAATGCCACTTCTAGGAGAGGCCCAAGTTGGAGGCTCCTTCTCTGGTGAGGAACTGTCAGTTTGGATCCCAAGTACCATCTTGTCCAGAAGCAGCAAGAGGGGTATTTTGTTTGGAAAAACAAGTCCAAAACCAGCAGGGCTTGTGCAAACGCTCACAGTGTCAGTTGCACGTGCTCGTAGCAAAGAGATCACTCAGGGGTACAAACAGTGCAGCCCAGCCTCGCTCTCAGCATTTCTTTACTTTCTCTAATTATTTCCCAGCTGTAACTGCTTTACCCTTGCAAACCCCCCCCCTGCTCTTGCTGACTGTTCCTCACATGACTCTTGCACTCCCAACCCTTCACTCCTTCCTCCCCACCACCATCATTGAGTGTAAGACCCCAGTTCCAGGGATGCCCTTTTGGGACAGGCAGCCAAGTGGCATCACACAGAGTAAATCCCAGGAGACAACACCTACTGTGCCAATACTGCTGCTGCCCACCCTGGCAACAACCAGGTGTTACCAGCCTATCAAAGCACCACCAAAACTACTGCAGGTTATTAAGAACCATCCTTTTACCTTCTCATGAGCAGTTCTAGGTCAGCCATCTCCACTGTCTTCCTCCCTGCATGGTTGGTGTAAGCTTCCAGATCACTGCTTAGCTGCTTGAAGTATCTCTCAGAGCTGAAGGAGGAATGAGGAGGGAAATCAATTCAGGCTGTGGATTGTGTGAGCACCAGCTACTCGCCCACTTCTGCAGGGCAAGTTGCACTAGAGCTGCTTGTGCAGGTCACAGCCTGCCAGGGAAAACTGGGGAGGAAATTTTCCACCCCAAGAACAAAGTTTGGCTTCTCAGCCCAGACCCCCTGGAACTTCACAGCCAAGACAGCTGTCAAACAGCTGCACATCTGACAACCAGAACCTCTCCCAGACTTCCCACAAATACAGGAACAGGGGTTGACACCAGTCAGAGAGAAATCAGCACTGATGGTCAGACTATTGGCTTTTATGGTGACACTGCTCAAACAATCCACAGATTTTACACATGAAGATAATACGGTCTATGGATCCAAAAAGCTGAGAAACCTGGATTCCAGTGGAACACTGCACAGCCAGGACACCTTCACTGTGCCCAGCACAATGATCGTTGCCCAGAGCCAGCCTGCTCATGGAGAATGATGATGACAAGGCTGTGACTGGTACAGCCTGCTGTGACAAAACTCAGCTGCTCCTGCAAGGCCACGGTGCTCACAGATACTCACACAGCAACCCAGAGCACTTGGCACATTTCTGCCCTTGTTTTCATCAGACCTCCCATGACTCTTCCCTATGGAAAAGGGAGGCTGTCAGCTTGTCAGCAGCATTCCCAACAAGCTTATTACTTCAGGTGAGAATAGAAAGAAGAAAAAAAACCCCAAAGTAAAACACTAAGGAGTGGAAAGAGCAGTTTGTTGCTACTTACCATTTTTCAACAATTGTGAATGCATCTCTGGTCACTGGCATTTTTACAAAATGACTAAAAATCTCCTTTATCAAACTCCTTGCTACTTGAGGCTCACATGGTTTCCTCTGGTATGTTCTTGATCTCTTTGGAACTGGCTTAGGTTGCAGCAGCTGCAGGGGAGACCTTTGAGGGGAAATGGAAAATTCACTAAGTGAACAAGGCCAGAGGAGGCAGAGAGCAGCAGGCAGAGTTTGGTCAAACCTTATGCTGAACTGTAAGGGGTAAGAGCTACCTGGTGCTCTTCATTCTTTCTCCCTCCCAATTCCTCAAAACCCTCACGCCCACACAGGACAGTTTGTAAACACTTCATGTGGCATCCTGACCTTGAGAGAAGCAATCCAGAGAGACTGCACCTTTGAGTAACAGACTGTCAGCAAACTGGAGTTCTCTCCAACACATGGCTGCAGTTCCCACTGCGTCCCTGCAGTATTCCCTCAGCACAACAAGATATTGCAAGAATGTTTGTGGGAAACACTGAAAGCATCAGATCTGCTCCAGAAAGTCACATAATTCACTCCTTACTCAGCTGCTCCAGCAGTGAATGATCCAAAGCCTCCAGGACTGATCACTCCCTGTGGCAGCTGCCAGAGCTCAGAGCAGCTGGCAAAGCCGGGCTCTGCTTCCCCCTCGCACTGACACCCCCAGACACTTCTGCCAGGGCACTGCTGGACGTGGCTTGGACTTACTTGGGAGCAGCACGTTTTGCAAGGTACGGAGTTGACAGCAGTGGGTTGGGGGCTGCAGCACGGACAAACTCGGGAGTCTTCATGGAAACCTCTGAGGGAAAAAGTACTTAAGGAACTGAACTCTTTTCAGAGCTCCTGCAGCAACCAGTGCTGCTGCAGCAGACACAAACCCAGCCAGCTGCCCACACAGCTGGTCCGGTGTCACACTGCCTGTGCTCTGGCACCCAGAGCCAGCACAGCTGCTGTCCCTGCAATGCCACTCCCCCACCTCCTGCCACACAGGCTGGTGGCCCCCCCAGGCCCCCATGCTGGCCCATCTTCTGGGCAGGTGCAGGGACACACTCGGGGCCAGGCTGCAGGGCCTGATGACTGCGGTGACTTGGCTGTCAAGAGGCTGCAGCCTTTTTAACCAGAGAGGAATTCAGTCTGTAAGCTCCCTCTGTCATCCTGCTAAACCAGTGGCAGTTTCCTGAACACAGAGACAAGATGAGCAACAAAACCACATTATGAGGGCCAGTCCAGGAGCATCTTCCCTGTTCAGAGATTTCAGAACTCCCTCCAGCCAAGGCTCATGTTATCAGCATCTCACCTCTTCTCTGCTGAGAACTACTCATAACAGTTTCCTCCGAGTCTAGTCTGCACTGTCTAACTTCACTCTTGAAATTCTTCACTTAACAAGTGAGAGCAGGAAAGAAAACAACATTAACTGAACTGAAATACTGAGCAGCTTCCTGTCTAGGAGAGGAGTGGTCACACAGGGCTTCTTGCCCAGCTGTTTCCCTTGCAAACTGAGTGCAGCCCAGCAGTCCAGGCTGTCTGTAATGGTGTCAGGTTCCAAAACAGCCCTTAAATGCCCAGACCCCTGTCCTGGTACAGAAGCCAAGCCCAACTACCAGAGGCTTCAGGTGCTATTCAGAGTTAAACTGCCCAGCTGAAACGGTCAGAAACCTTTTGGAGAAAGCAGGGCTGGGTGAGCTACCAGGGTTCCCTGCATAAACATTTCTGTGCACTGCAGAGACAGGGAGCAGGATGCAGGGAAAGGGACTAGTTACACTGTGATTTCTGAGGCAAGATTTATGACAGAAGCACGGAATTCTTCCTCTTTTCTTCCCATCCTTGTCCAGTGAGACCTGTGAGGTTCTACTCTTACTGTTCCACCTTATCAGCAGAGATCTGCAGCCAGATCTTCCCATGTCTTCATACAGCTGTGTACAAGATAAGCATATTGACACACAACTGTAGGTGCCCTAAGAACACCTACAGCTTTTCTTGTGGCAAAAGGGTGTCAGTTCAACTTCTGTCTTTGTGCACACTGCACAAATGCACACAGACATTGATATTCTCATTACAGCTGAATATGCCTGAAGTTCTAGCAATGGGATTTTAGGATGTCCTTAGTTCAGTTTTTATTTCAGAGTGTAGTGTACGCCAAAAGACTTCAAGACCAGACCCAAAAGACATCACTAAAACATACTCTGGGCATTCTCAAACATGGCCTTGATCAAAGAGAACTCAGTCTGACATATTTGTTCTTCCAAAAGGCAGCAGCACTCTTGGGGCAGACTGATGCAGTGCCTCAAAAACTGCTTAGAAACTGACACTTCCTCTCAGCTTTCTGAAAAAAGAGCCTACTTTTTGTTACCTGGGAAGGAAACGTGTAACTACATGTACAAAATCACAGGGTTCTAAATTAGGTTTCAAGTTTGAAGTCACATAAATGGCTGTGAAAACAACAGTTCAATGGTTTAAGACATTATAAAGTTGGCATGAAATTAGAAGTCAGGAAGGAAGAATAGAATGGAGGATATCCCTATGTCACTGTACAAACCCACTTCTGTGCTCAGTTTCATCTGTTTTGTGCTATTTCATTACCTTCACCTCAAAAAGTACAAGATGATCCTGGTCCCTGAAGCCCCTGATGAGCCAGACCTGGCCCTAGAAGAGCAGACAACAGCTTTCCCTGGACTCTCTGATGGACTCAACAGTTAATATTATTAGCCTGTGTTGTTCCTCAACCTAGGGAGAGATAACAGGGAAAAATTTCTCCAACTGCCTCTGTTACTGCTGCAAGTTTCTTACCTTGACTCACAGGGTGTTCAGTTTCGTCCTCAGCAGGCTCTTCCTCTGGATCATCCAACTCTAGCATGATAGCCTGGTCCTCCAGTACATCTTCTTCATCAGCTTCTTCTGATGGATTAATTCCAGATTTTTCAGGTGATGAAAGAGGATAAGAATGCCTGTCCAGACTTTTAGCTCCAACACCTCTGTCAATCTCAAGTTCTAGATTTCAAAAACAGGAAAAATACAGAACTGAAAAAAGTACCATAGACAAAATATCAGGGCACTCCTAAGAATGAAACCCAGCTTTCAATTCCTGACAACACTGCCATCTATTACATTCCCATCTGCAATTACATTCCCCAACTCCCATTAGGGGAGGTACAGGAAGCCAGATAAGCTAAAGCAGTGATGAATCCTCAACCTTTCCCTCTGCTGCATCTCAGTGTGCAGAGGTGACACAGAAGAAGAATCCTTGGTAATGTGAAATACACGAGATCTGAGCAAAATTTTTATCTGAGCTCATTTTAAATTAATGTTCCTTAATAAGCACTTTTACCTCAAAAGGTCCTACCAAACCCCTCATTGCAGTATGTTGACTACACAAGACCCAGCAATGCAGGAAAAGCAACTTGGGAGATTCCAATTTGTCAACACACTCAGGTGGTCTTCAAATTTTTATCAATCTTTGCCTGATTCTGGAACTTAACTAGTGATATCTAAATTAAAGATGCCTTCTGCAATTACATATTCCTAAACACTACTGCCAGTGCAGTTTTGGTTTCCCTTTCAGAAAAATGCAGTCTTCCAGCTCAGAATGACTAAATTATTTTGTCATTTTCCCAGTATTTAGCCCAGATAGAACGCAAAGTCAAGGCTGTCTCTCAGCAGTGATGCCAGTCACACAACCTGAGAGGTCTCTGGCTTTAGGGGTGACCCATCAGCATTAGAGGCTCCTCACCAGCCCCAGGAGAGCCGTGGGGTCCCACGCTGCCTTCTGCCAGTGCCTCTCCTGCTGAAGGAGCCTCTTCTGTTTTGCCTCTGGTGTCCTGTGCTGCAGTTATCTGCAATTCTGCTTTTTCAGCCAGGTTCTTCTCCAAGTGTTCAGAATATCCAGCACTTTCACCATGTTCTGCAGCTAAAATAGGACATTCTATCATACATCTTACCTACAAAAAAATCCCCAATCAGCCACAGTTTAACAACCACCGAAATTTATCTGTGATATGTAAACTCAGCCACAAGCTTTATAAATAAGGGAGGCAGATGCAGTTTCCTTTACAGCTGAGAAATGCCCAACCTTTCCTGCATTTGCTTTACAGTGCCCTAATTAGGGAGCACATCAGATCCCAATGAAATTTTACTTACATGTAGCAGAGCTCCTCCAGATTTGCCATCTCTACAGTCACTCTCACTTTTGGTGATTGTGTGAAAGAACAATTTCTTTTCCTTTAAGTCTAACAATACCTGGAGTTTGTGCTCAGATTCTCCTCCTCATTTCCTCAATTTTTCATAAATAAACAAATAAAAATAAAATAAATGTTTCATAAATAAAGAGCTTTGTAAGAGATATGTTTCATTAAAAAGAGAAAAATGCCTAGCAGTGGTTTTAACCATTCCAGACAAGCCTCTGGCAGGCAGGATGAGGAGAAATATACAGACACATGACTTGCATGTCTAAAATCTTCAGCTACTGAACTACCAAAAAGTAATTAAGTATTTCTTTTTCCTATATACTAAATCTGTAGTCCACATGTCTGTTATGTAGCTCAATTCCAGCAGAAACTCACACAGGTAATTACTTGGAGAAATTTGGGCACTCTCATAGTATTGTGACTTGCTGAAGGGTTTGGAAATCTTGGCTGAGTCCAGAACCAGAGGCTGTAAAAGCAGATTTTTACCACACTCTCCCCACTGACTGGGAGTTTTCACACTCAAAAGTACAAGCATGTCAAGGCCTTGGGAGCCCAAGCCCATGTGAAGAAGACAAGGAAATTTGGAAAGGTGGTGAAAAAATCAGTTATACCAATCTCACTAACCAAAATATTGGGCTGCCCACTGCAATGCAGGGCCTGGAGTGAAGTGAAATATTAACTAGCTTTGAGAGAAGATAAAAGCTCAACATGACACTAAGCCTCCTAGGGCAGGCAGGCAGCAGGGATTCTCCCTTGCTAGTGGATCCCTGCTGGGATAACAGTGGAGTGCCAGATACTATTGATAGATTGAAGCATAATTTTTACTGATTTCTGCACTTGTTGCTAGCACCAATACCTCCCATGAAAATGAAATTCAACAGACCACAGGAACCTGTGTCCACACCTACCCAAGCTTTAAGCATTGACTGGGTAACGCCTGCCATCCCCAGCACCTGGGCAGAGTTTTTAACAAGGCAAAGAGAAAACCAAGAATGTGTTTGTGTAAACAGGAAACTTTCACGACTTGCTGTCTTACAGGAACAGGAGGTATTAAGGCACAGCCTACTCTGACAACCTGTATTACTTAAGGGAGGGCGGCCTTCAAGCCCTGGCTTAAGGGCAGGAGACGATGGTTAGTACTGGAGAAAGATAACGGCCAAAACGGCTTAAATAAATACAGTAAAGCACTAAAATGTATTTAAACTAAGAGCGATTAGCCAGATGTATTCCTTGCCATGGGAAGGTGAGCAGTACTACAGACCTGCCAAAACACAGGACCCTTTACTCCTCTTGCAGTCACAGTGAACAAAACAAGTACTAGCAAGAAAGCACATGAGGAAGTCACAGCCCACTTTTAGAAAGCTGGTCTAAAAATGCTGTCTCTGATATGACTTGAATTATCTCCTGCATCTACTCCACAAAAAGTCTCATTTTACTCTGCACGTCACCTGAAAAACTCTGAATCAGATTTTACTCCATTCCCTTGCAACACTGAAAGCACTTCTTACCCTCTCTGTTAAGCTTTTCCCGTTCCACTCCATTCACTGCATTAATCATCTCTTCTTCTGTATCACTTATTTCTAGGTCTTCAATTATATGGGACACAACTTCTCTCAAAGACATGCTGGAAGGATTTAGAGTGACTAGGGATCCCAAATATTTACTTGAACTTCTGGATGACAGAGAGGAGCTCCACCTATAAACAGCTAGAACAGAGCATAAATGTGTCCCCAGTCGCTCTTTCAACTTTAGTTTTCCTGATAAGTAAAAAAACCCAACCAAGCAGGGAGAGAAAGACACACAAGAAAACACTTTGCTAAAAGAACTCTCTTTTACTTGAAGCAGAGTTCACATTGTATCTTAGGAACCAGTTGGAAACATCCTTGCAACTATTTTTCAGTTCGCACTGAGGACCAACACTGAGAGCAGCGTCCTTTGGTAAAACAGAACTAGGTCACCATTAACATCTGACATCAATGCCTTAGTAACTCCAGCAACTTTAAGATATGCTCACTCCCCCTCATCTTCCTCTCATTTGATCCAGTTCCCTATTCCACATTCTCCATACTTTTCTCTGCCTTATCTATCCCTTTGTCCTAAAAAGGCCTGCCATTGGACTCCTCAGAGCAACTAACCCTTTTTTGTTCATCCCTTCCCTTGTCCTTTCAAAACAACTTTTGCCTGGTCCAAGCAATATGAGGAAAACATGTTCCCATTTACACAGCCAGGACAAGGTATTTCCTGGGAAATAAATGCCAAAGAGAGGTACCAGACCCCAGGGAAGCAACAGGACTCACAAAGCATTGGTACAGAGTGAGCAGGGAGGTGACTGCCTCTCTCCAAGGGATTTTTAAGGCCCAGAAGGCAATGAAGAGGTCAGCTGTGACAAGTGACCATAAAGGCCTGACTAGTAATTTCCTGAGATTTCTTCCACATCTGTCTACATTTTCTAATATTATCTAAATTATTTTTTGTGACCAATTCAGTGTCCACTTCTGGGTCCCCCAGTATGAGAGATGGATATAGTGGAGAGTCCAGGAAAGGGCCACCAGGAGAGTTAAGGAATATCTCTCCTAGAAGGAAAGGCTGAGAGAGCTGGGATTGTTCAGCTTAGAGAAGGCTCAGGCCAGACCTTACCAATATACACCAGTATCTGAGCTCAGGTGTAAGGCAGACAGCCAGGCTCTTTTGAATGGTGCCCAGTGCCAGAAGAGGCAACTGACACAGACTGGAACACGGGAGGCTTCATCTGAACATAAGGAGACACTTTTTCACTGTGAGGGTGACTGAGCACTGGAACAGGTTGCCCAAAGTTTGCAGTCTCCATCCCCGGAGACTTGTAAAAGCTAACTGGACATGGTCCTGGGCAACCTGCTCTCTGTGACCCTGCCTGAGCACAGGGCTTGGAGAAGATAAACTCAAGGTCCTTTCCTACCTCAACCACTCTGTGACTTCCAATAATACCTGTTAAGCCCAAGTCCTAACCCACAGTACTCACTGCCAACCACCTCCTCCTCTTCATAAACAGAAACCTGTTCCATTGGGTTACTCTGCTGAGAATGATCTTGCTGATCTTCTTGCTGGTTTGCAGGTGTTTCTGGAGATACATGAGTCGTTCTGTCACCGTGCTCACAATCAAGACTTGAGTCGTCAGAATGTCTCTGGGTCCTCCCCTCAGTTGTGCCCACACCAGATACCTCTGGCCTTGCTCTCTCTTCAGCTGCATGAGAAATCTTGCTCCTCTGTGCTGAAGATTTTGAATCCAACAGTTGCAGATCAGGAGCAGAAAGTTTATTTTGGCTCTGTTCATCGAGCTGAGGCTGAACAAAGAGCTCTGTGTTGTTCAGCACAATTTCCACATCACTTGTCATTACGGTCGTTCGAATCCCAGATGTGGATTGCGAGTCCACAAGACAGTTCTGTGCTGTTTAGATAAAGTTTTAGAACAAGTTTTATGTGAAAAACTGTTCAAGGACATAGGGACACACTTTATTACAAAAACTTGCATAATTCAAAATTTAAGTCATTCAACCAGTTCTTATTCATCCTCAACAGATCAAACACTGAAACTGTATGACCCCACCTCAGTGGCCCAGACTTTCCCTACCAAATCTGTAGAACCACAGTATCCACAGATGAAGATGGTGCCAAACGATTCCCGTGATTTCAATCACCAAACTGGGCAAAGCACATATTTAAGTGCATAGATCAAAGGAACTACAGAGGCAGAGCCTCATTCTAATCTTGGTTCCCAAATCACACTCTATTTTATTGTGAATGTGATAGTAACCTTAGAACTGTAAAATACAGGCCATGCTTGAGTAACTGCTTCTAAAAGCCACTCTGCCTCCCAAAAGAGAGTAATGACAGAAAAGACACCTTTGCTCTTCAGCATATTCTGTTCCACTCCACCCTCAAAAGCCTCCACGTCAACAGCTTTGTGGGTTTTCGGCCTCCGGAGCAAACCCCTCTTTTCAACAGTGTCTGGGGCCATCAAGGAACCAACTGACATACGCAGAGATCTGTAAAAAGAGGAGGGAAAAGAAAATTTGTCAAAATCACACACTCCCCTTTTACCCTCAGACTACAGACATGCTGGCACTAACAGTGAGACATCTGACAAAGCCAGGAGTTTCACAAAAAAACCTTGAAGATTAATGTCAGTCTTTAAAGTATGATTTAATTCATAATATCACCCAACATCAGGATTATGTATCACAGAGATCAGAAACAGACTGTTTTACAGCCTCCCTGAGACAGTGCAACATTACAGCAGACAAAAGGGTCAGAAATTCTAAAAATTTTAAAGAACAAAAAAAAAGAAAGCAAATGTTTGAGAGTAAAGATGTACTCTACATGACTACAGGGTGGTGGGACTTAGAAGAAGTTTGAGAAGCTGCTTAGTATTCAATACTCACAGCAAAGCACAGCTACCAACACACCCTGACTGTTCTGAGATGGGAGCTAAGACAGCAACACAAAGCACAGGAAAAGATGTTTCTCACTGTACATATTTTGCCCCCTGGAGACTGACCATGCTCCATTACCTCCTGCACCCTCTCTCTAGGCAGACCAATCAAAATGGGGTTCAGAGTGTTTAGCAAAGACAGAGACTACAGAATGCAGCCCAAATAAGCACCTTACGTGGTACCACAGGCGGGGGCTGCAGTGAGAAAGGTGAAATAACACACAGACTTTGGCCAGGGTCATTAGCAAAGAACACAGGCTAAACAAGAAAATAAGTTCTTTGACTTGCTAGAAAGCTTTAAAAGTCCAGAAAATACAGCATAGATGCAACTGGTGTGATGAGACAATTTACAGGCAGGGACAATATTCTAAGGTATCCTGTGTATTATTTATTGTTAGAAACATGAGCTACTAATACAAGACCAAGCTGGGCACACAGTGCAGAGCCACAGCTCCTGAAAATCAGGTGTGTGGTGCAACACCTTCAAATTCCATCAGCAGGGTGAGGGTTGTGTTATTGCTAAAACAGGCCTTTATCATGAACCCAGGTATCTGTACTGCTCTTCACAGCTACAGATGTGACCAATGGAGCAGCTGTATTTAGGAGCCACAAGTGAAGACATTTTAGGTTAAACTCACCGAAGCAAAATTGTGCTTTCCAGCGTTGTCTGAGCTACAAAAAGTTGGTGACACATTAGTTGAGAAATTACCCTCCACATACCAGGCTACAGGAGCACCCCAATGGACCTCCAGAGCCAGTCATGCTACAATCCTCACAAGTTACACTTTGGTGCAAACAGAATGAGATGACAGGTTCACTTCCTTATTTCTTGTCTACATTTCAGAACTGTGTATTAGAAAGATAATAAGTAATTCCTGAAAGGGTAAGAAACAGTTCTTTCAAAGAAAATTTAACATGGCACATACCCTCAGATTCACTAATTTTAATTTTAGCACATTAATAGCAACCGTCCTTCAGCAACCAACCCAAACACAAATGCATTTCTACAAACAAAAATGCATCTGGAGCTTTGGAAGCACAGATAACTCCACAGATTGTTGATGAAACTGGAACTCAAACTCGTTCTACTCACAAAGTCCCAAAAATCCAAAAGCAGATCTGCAGTGCAGTGACATAACCTTGCTCATAATAGAACATATTAGAACATGCCCACTCTGTTCTTATATCAAAACTGTTCAGACCAGGCATCAGGCTGAAGAAAGAGGGTGACTTTTTGACCACGGGTGAATTAGGGTGGGATTCAGCTCC
>JAOXXN010000162.1:6869323-6879819 GCA_026770055.1 Myrmophylax atrothorax | reverse complement strand
GTCTAGTAGAAAACCTATTGTGTCTCCTTACATGCAAAACAAAGATAATTTAAAGATTTCACTTCTGTTAAATGCCAACAGCTGAAAGTTGTTTTAATTATCATATATCTCATTATGAGGTGTCTCAAAAGGAACTGTTTGCAAAAGTATAAAGGAAGAAACATGCTTGCTGAAGACTAAGTTTCTAATATGCTTGTGCATATGCTTATTTTTCAGAGGCATTTTAATTTAGCCATCCTTGGGAGGAAATCTTAATAGAAGGTGGCACAGTTCACACAAGCATGGCATGCACAGGCTCCTACCAAGATTTCAAAGCTGAGATCAAGAACAGAACTTTGCTGTCCAAGTAGTTATCCAAGAATTTTAAGTAAGACAGCGCAACTCCTCCTTAAAAAAAAAAAAAGTCTAATTCAGAGATCAAGGTTTTTTCCTTCTCTACAATAAGTCTTTGAACCCAGAAAGGAAGATTTCAGCCCTGTTTTGCAGAACTACAAACATCTGGAAAAATAAGTCTTGTGATAAGATGTCCAGTGTTAAATGGTGCTATGATTTTTACTCTGCCTTTGAAAAGAAAAAGGCAGAAACAAGATTGTCTTTACACAAAGTGGGGAGCAAGACTGTAGTGGCCACTCTGCCCATTGAAACTACTATTAAAGACACAATAACTGTTGAACCTTTAGGATCATTGGGATTCGGCTGTGAACAGCTCTGTTCACACCTACTGACACCTGCAAGAGGAAAAAAAATGCTGTGCAGAAATGCAGTTAGGATAAACAGAAGATGGACTGAATACCTTCTTTCCAGCAGGGATGGGAATGTGGTTTACTTCTGGCATTATACCAGATGAGCTGCCGGCAGCCGTCGTACGCACAGGAGTACTCATCGTCCCCAATGCCATAACCTTCCTTTAGAGGGAGAGCAAAACATTTCAGTCTGCAGCCATTCCTCACATAGAACAGCTAAAGTTTATTTTTTTTCACCTAAACGACTCATCTAAGAACAGGAGGGGCTTCTCCCACCTCCATCAGTGCAACATTTTTTTCAAACTAGTCATAGTTTCATTTTCACATCAAAAAGGAATTTGTTGGGGTGAGGTGGAGGAGAGAATGGGATATTGTTTCTAAAGTGTATTCCATTCTCTGTGACCTCAAATCACTCCTGCCTGTTAAAATATTTAATAATCAGAAGGCTAGTACCCAAATAGCCAGGTTAAATTTTTGCATTTTTAAAGGTCACCACAAAATCATAATCACTCTTATCTTGAAGTCCCAGCACCAAACTTGCAATACCTTCCCCCACGGATATCCACATGCCACCAGAACTGACAGCACACAAAGAACAAACCCACAGCTCCTTCACCAAATTTGTTGCATATTGTGTCCTTTTCAGTGCCAGCCTCCCTCAAATTGTGAAAACTTTATCAAGTAATAGTCCTAAAGTCCAAGGCAAACACAAAACCAAGAGTTTCGGAGTGGAAGAAAAATCCACCACGTAGCAGAGCCCAAACATGAAACCCCAAAAGCACATTACGGAAGGTAAGTAACCTCCTTGGGCTCAGCATGATTTGTCTGGAGTGCAAATACCAGACAGCATCTGATTACACAAGCCTCCCCTGTCCCAAATTAAAGCTAAGCCCAGCTAATGGGTGTTTAATGTCACATTTAGGACTAGTCTTTTTGTTGCACATGCTGTAAATAAAGAGCATATGGCTTTTGAGGCTGGTGTTTGTGACATACCCAGACGATGATACCCTTGTATTTCAGGTGCACACACCTGTTGAACCTCAATAACAGCAGCATTTGGCCACCAGAAAAACAGCTGCAGCAACAGAAATCATCCTGCTCAGAGCTGCAACATCTCCCATTTTCACACCTTGTACAGGATGCACTCATAGAAAAATGCACAGACACCAAGCTCCTTACTGGCAAGTGGGAAAAAAAAATCTTTTAAGCCTCTTAGCAGTCTAAAGGCAGACACATGGCCTTTTATTTCAAACAGTTTCTGTTACACTCAATGTCTACAAGGCCTGTGCTCAGCCCAGGTCTGCACTGTATTTTGTTTGGTTGGGGGGTTTCTCTTGTGTGTGTGGTTTATGTATTTTCTTTTTAATTTAAGTTTAAATCACATTACAATACCATGCTATAAATGTGTGACTGACCTTTGGATGTGACACAGAGATCTATGCATGCTATATATCAGCAGAGGACAGTGCTATTTACATTAATAATTAGGAGAAATGGAGCAAGAACTCTGAACTCACACAAATACCTAAGGTAAATGGTGAGAAAAGCTGTTCTTCCATTTCTCCTGGGTTCCTCACCACTGGTGTTTGTTTAATCTCCTTAATGTATTTCTCTCATACCCCCCACCATCAATATTTATTCACATATATGTATTTGGGCTATCTTCATATTAACTTCTGCATTTGACTCGGCTGTAGAATGACTTTTTCTATAATAATCAGCAATGAGCAGTTTTAAGTGCTTATCTTTACATTAAATGTATAATTCTTCTCCTAAATTAAATTCCAAGTAGGAACAGAAACTCAAGCAATTACAACAATAAAGAAGGGCTACAGGTGCATTTCTTACTCAAGCTCAGCCAGTAGAAGAGTCAGCTTAAAATCCCACTGCTGTTTCCATTCTCAGCAGTAGGCAAGGCCAAATATTCCTTTTGTCCTAAAATTCTAGCTTGCACTTCAACAAACTTTAATGGTCATTTGGAAGGCTGATAATATGAAAGATTGACTCTAAGCTGAAGTAGACAAGTTTTTTGGGTAGGAATCATTATGCTTTCTTACTATTATGGAAATACAGAAGCAAATCATGCTACATCAAACAAAGTTTGCAACAGCCATACAGAGTGAACATGGATATTTAAGTAGAGACAAGTCATAGTTACATCTATATGATGACTATGTTTGGACTTCATGTGCACGTGGCACATTTTGCTTTAATGCTAGCAAGTACATAATCTTAAAAGCAAACAGTAAGAAGAAGAATACTTAGAATTAAGAATAAGATACAAAGTTATCTGGATGAGAAGGACAACAAAACAAACTAAAAAATATGACAGTGTACTTGTTCTGTACTATCATAATAAAGGCAAATGGGTAGAGAGTTTAATCTTTTAGTGATCCTTCTTTTTAATCACAAAGAAGCTTTCACATACCCAAACTGTACCATATTATTGCTACCAGTAGATCCAGTGATACCACATTATCCCAGAGTCAATTTAACTGAGTTATTTCCCTTATGAAAGTTAGTTATTTAATAGGAAAGTATGTCAAAGAGGGTAATCAAATGGCAGTCTGGTGACCTGTGTAAAAGAGTGCATGATGAACTGCTGTTCCTAGTGACTTATTGTTTACTTCCAAAAAAAGACAGTAACCACTGTTACCTAAAGAATTTCCAAGAAGAGACTAAGCCACAAGAAGTAAGAAATAAGCTCCCTGTAGCTTCCAGACAACAGCAAGGAGATAACAAGCCATCACTGTCATCAGCTCTGCAGAACAGTGTCAGTGTTTAGCAATGTCAATACAGATTTCTCTTGTGCCACCAAATTCAGCAAAAGAAACTTCACTAAAGCACAGAAAACCTGTAGGAAACAGCCAAGTGCTCAGTTACTACCACAGAATAACCAGAGCTATTCTCATAGGCACTGGAAGTGGAAAAATACTGATGTTGCATCATCGGCTCGGTGACATTACAGGTACTCACATGGTTGAGAAATTTGCTGTCTTTGGTAGCCCATCCTATTTGCATCACTCCTGAAGTGATGACTGTGACTTCATAGTACCAGACTCCAGAATCGACACAGAAGGTGCATCTGACGCTTTCAAAGGATGAGGCATCACATCGAGCCTGCCAACACCAAACCAAACATTCAGTTTCTACAAAGTTAGCATTCAAATGAGCCTTGTCCTTCCCTGGATCAAGTTTCTTGCACATAAGAATACACCAATATAATTTTAGAGGCACTTCAGACAGTGACCTCTCTTTATAGCAGTAATTATCACAAAAACTAGTGAGTAGGCAAGACTGAAAATTGTTCAGTGGTTAAGCCACAGGAAAAAAAAAGCATAAGTTGACAAAGTCAATTTAAAGATTTAAAGACTAAGACAACCAAGACAGGAAGACTTAAATCATTGGTTATTAGCTGACTCCTGGTATGAAGGACAAGGAGGTATTCAATGTTAATTCATGAAAATTCATCTCGTAAGTATTCAAGTTTTTAGAAGGAGTTACAGAGGAAGGAAAAAACCCCACATGGCTGAGGCAAAATTCAGACTGCTATGAGCTTTTCAACACTAAACAGGACAAACAATAAAATTATACTTTGTGAACAATTTTAGTCAAAATAAGTAAAAAGCCAGCTGACTCTTAAGCATCCTCCTCACTTCTCTGAAGTTTTGGGGCACAGATACAGGTGTTACTTTAGTGTGAATGTTTCTACAACTGAGATCAGTGGAGTGATGTTACAACCCTGTGATGACAAAGCAAATTTTCTGTACAAGCTGGCAGAGAACTTGGATTAATTCTAGAAAAACCACTGGAGCAAGTAGCAAACAAAAATAGTTAAAACCTGCCTTTTTCTTCAGACTCTTTTTCAGGTTGAAAACATGGAACAAAATCCTACCTCTAATCCATGTGGTGAGATCTTCAGGTATTCACTGACGTCATTACTGTTCAGCATAGCCCTAATGTTGGTCAAGTCAACCTTTTCATATGTAAACTGCCTGCCTTCCTTCAAAACTGCAAAATAAAACCAGTTTTAATCATTGCCATAGCAAAACTTGATTTGAAGCATTTCACATGACAATCAATCTCTCTAAGATCCAGGTAATTTTTGGCATAACTAAAGGAAGTATTAACATTTTCCCTGCATGAAGCAGCTTCCAGTACACTGTGTGTTAAATATCCTCTAAACATGAGAGCATGACCTGTCCCTCTGACCAGAGCTCCCATAATCTAATTACTACTTTCAGGAAACCCACAGGCAAATGGAAGGCATCCAAGTTCACACCAAGATGCCACTGTTTCAGGACTTACCATTGTATTTGTATATTCAGTTGGGCAGTTTTTCCTGATACATTACAGTGAAAAAGATTTGGGGATGGGAAGAAGGGGAAAAAAACGATTTAAAGTTTTTCTACCCTCTCATTTTCAGGCAGGTGATGAACTTCAACTGAGCCAAAACAGCTCTTTCTCTTTCTCTCCCCCTTCCTTCCCCTTCCACATGGAAGGATCAGAAGCATTTATCCTGCCAGGTGTCAAATGGCTGACACAAATATGTTAATTTACAAATCAAAGATCTTATCTTAGGACCCTTCATACATCCCAAACTTGCTACAACACTTACACAGATGTTTACTAAACACGGCTGACATTGGCTTTCCACAAACTGGCCAAAGCCACATAAAGCCCAACAGACCTTTTACCCAAATTTGTCTAAAAGGCATTAGAAACTACAAGGTCTGCTGCACCCTTGAAATCACAACTAAACAAACAAATTTGATGATTGTCAGTCATCCAAAAGACAGACCTAGCTGAGTTCTTTGTCACTTTTCACTTTTGATGACAAGACCATATCTTTAGGAAGTCTTTAAGGATTGTTTGAGCCAGTGCACTGCTGGGGTATAACCACAGCAGGGGCAGCCACCAGGACCTGTCAGCAACCAGCTGTTCCACAGAGACAGAGCTGCACTGCTGAGCCACTCAGCACATTGCTGAAACGTGGGGTACAGGAAATTGGTGCAAAGAAGAATTTTCATTGCAGCTCCAACTTGCAGAGTACAAACCACTTCCTTTCAAAAACATTTGCCTTGCCCAAATTTCCTTTCCATGCATTTACACTGGATATATTTATTGGGGTTTGTTTGGGGTTTTGTTTTCTTTTTCAAGGAGATAAACACAGTCAGGTGTAGTAAGTGCTTATACAAAAACACAAAGCAGTCTTCCATATCTTTGGAGGAGTAATTAATATTAAATGAATCCATCCCTTCATTATACCTACACAGATTGTCTAAACTCCACTGGGCACAGAATCCAACCTGGCGTTTTAAGTAGTCAGGATTATCCGTCCATTTCTCCAGCAAGATCAGTTGGTCACTAATGCATGATTCAGAAACTGTCATTTTATTTTCACCTGTAATTTAAGAGCAAAAAGGATAATTGCTGTAAGCTAGGGATAAGTTTAGTTAAAAATAGTAACATTATACAAATGCAGTAGAACCCACCCACACACATTTAAACCTCTGTGTTACAAATACCATGAAATTCTTTCCCCGAGCAAATGTGAAATTATCTTCACTCAGATTTACCACTTCTCAGCAAGGAGCTGCATCATCAAGAGACAGATCACAGCTGTTCTCCATCCCTCCAATACAGATTTATTTCTTTTCAAGTAACAAAGGTCTCATGTTGTAAGTCATTATGTAGTAATTTCCAAACTGAAAACTGAGTTTCGGCAAATCTCTTTAGAGTTTGTGGGTGGGGGTGTCATTAAAGCAATAAATATTTTTTTTCCTGCCTACAAACTCCCAATCCCAACTGCTCTCCACCTCTAATACAGATTTGTTTCAGTGACAAAGGCCTCATACCACAAGGCCTTCCACAGCAATTTCTAACAGGGAAAATAAGTTTCAACAAGTATCTCAAGGATTTTGAGGGGCAGAGGGATGTCACTAAAGCAACAAATATTTCTTCTCGCTTGTAAGTGGACAAACATTTTGCTTAAATATTTGTGTTTCCACCAATCCAGTCTCTCACACTCACAACTGTGAGCAGATAAAGCAAGTGACAATCATGCAGCAGGAGCCCACAGATGACTGTTAAGAGAAGTATCAGGCCAATACTTACTTGTTTGTGCAAACTTCTCCAGTGCTATTAGTGCAAAAAGCATCACTGTCGGGTGGGACTGGAAGTTCTAAACACGGACAGTAAGAAAAGTTAATAAATACCCAGTACAGAGGAACAGGTAGAGCTGTGAGTCTATTGCAAAATGTTTTAGGTTCAAAGGAACCTCCAAAGTTCTTGTATTTCACCCTCCTGTGGAGAACTGGTTTGAATAGATCAGGCTACCCAGAGCCTTGTCCCATTGACCTGTAATTACCTCCCAGGATGGGCATCCCACAGACTGGGGAATTTCAGCTTTCTATTACACACCACAAGCATTTACCAAACATGGCCCTAACTTTTCACAATAATAACAAAAGGTTGCATTATAATTGCTATGTATGGATACATACACAAACATCAAAGACACTTACCAAGCTCTGAAGTAAATATTCCAATATTCCTGGGCTGAGTAGGCCTATGCTGGCAGGACCTGCAAGAACATAAGGAATGAAATCCATTCATGGG
This sequence comes from Myrmophylax atrothorax, assembly GCA_026770055.1. NCBI lineage: Eukaryota > Metazoa > Chordata > Aves > Passeriformes > Thamnophilidae > Myrmophylax > Myrmophylax atrothorax. The sequence goes on along the minus strand of JAOXXN010000162.1, from coordinate 6,872,455 downwards.
AACTACCACATACTCACCATCACAGATCTTTAAAAGACAAAGTAACAAATTAAAAAACATCCAAGAATTTCATGGCCAAGCAGAACTGGAATGTAGAACAATTATTATTGTTCCCAGTCAAATACTTGCTGCACATTTAATAATTACACAGTTACTGGCACATTACAGTCCTCAGTTTACCTGCTGCCAGTGGGTACAGAGTTCTAGACACGTTTCTGAGAGTTTGAAGGAAGACTCTACCAGGCTCCACTAAGCATGTTCATGCTCACTACTTTCAAAAAGAGACTGATGCCCTTTTACTACCAGAGTCAACATGTAAAGACCAGTTCCATTTACAAGTAGCCCAAAATAATGAAAAGTGAACATCTGATATAATTGACTTGATAGATAATTATACAGTTTGCAGCAGCACCATAGCAAGCAGCCAATTTAAAACAGAAAAGCCCTGAAATACTGTCTGTTTAATCAACAGGGATTCAAATTCTGGCATCTGCAAACTAACAAACTGCAGTGGGTTCCAACACTGCATTAACAGATTTGTTGCCTGAGCTGACACAATATCTGTGTCCACTCAGATGAAAGTAGATACAGGATCTCATTTTGATTTACTATAATAGGGTAGGAATATTACAGTACAAAAATGCTTCCAGCCTTTGTTCTTTTACAGAAATTGTTTTTTAATAACCATTAAGTGATACCAGACAATCACTTTCCCCCCCCTTTATTTCCTGTCCACTTCCAGAAAAGGAGCAAAAAACCTAAATACAAAACAGTCCATCAGCAGGAAGGAAAACTTAAATCATCAGTTTCCAACAGAGTACTAGAAATAACAGGGAATAAAAATTCTATATGAAAAGTCACTTTAAAATAGAATCTCAGCAATTTTCTTTTAAGCAACACAGAAGATAGACTCTTTTCAGCTAACTACAATAGAACAGTACATGTCTATTGGAAAAAGCATATTTCTTTTTTATTTCTATACAGCCTCCAAGACCACTAATGTGATACTTCTGCCAGCTGGGTAAAGAATGTGTCCTCAGTAATTCACAGGCAGAGTAGGTCTACAGAAGAGACTGATTACCACTGCTAAGGCAATATTGCAGAAAGGGATCCCCAGCCACTAACCAGGCACCAGGAGGATTTGTGCATGGCTCATTCAGACCCAGGCTGTGAGAGTTCAGCATTTTAATCGAGCAGATTCTGTCACACAAGGTGTCCCCTCAATGCAGAACATCATTCAGCTTTAAGAAAACACTTCTGACCCAGTCTGCACCAGGGTGCTTAAAGCAGAAGGTGCTGCAACAAGCCAAGTGCCAGCTGTCAGGAGAGCCCCATGGCTTTACCTGCCAACTTCTCTGCTAAGCAGCCGAGCACCGCAGTCGTGTTCCGGTGCTTGGCAGGGTGACAGGCGTCCTGGCAAGCAGCAGCTCCACTTAGGTTTAATATTTCTGTTAACTTCTGTAATGCATCCTGCAAAAGAAAAAAAAAATCAGAAATCTCTTCAGTATTACTGACAGATGCATCTCTCCCCCCACTCAATACACTACAACAAATTATTTCTATGCTACATTACTAAAGTCAGCATCACATGACAGAGATCATGGGGTGGTTATCTTCTAAGATAAGGAAATAATAAAGAACAGATGGGAAGAAAAGTTCAACAGACCAAGAGTTGTAACTTTAAAATTATCACCAGATTGTTGGTCATTGCTGCGATCAACAGCTCAGGACACTTCTGGACACACCTAAGTGAGCTCCCTACAGCAACAGGAACAATTATAGTAGATAAAGGCAAATAACAATCAGCACATGTGGCACCACTGCCATCTAATCTGTTTCCAGTGTCCTAAAACTCACACCTTTTCCAAAAAAAAAGGACTGTTACAGATTTTAGAATTCAGGACTTAAGAGACATGCCCCCCCAAAAAGCCCACATTCCAAGAATAAATTTAGGATGCTGTCAGCTTTACAGGATGTCATAAATGGTATTCTTGAGAGCATAAATGGCTTTATTGTAGTCACACAAATTTAGGAAGTAACCAATGAGGGTAATAAAACTAAAATGCCATGCTTTGACTTGCTCCATTCAGGCAGTATGGGATAGATAAAATTCAAGACAGGTCTAGAGCATATCCTGTGTTTTCAGGGTAGCCAGGGGTTAATCTAGAGCCAGAGCAAGTCATCCCACAGGGAGAACCCCACCCTGCAAAGTTCCAAATCCTCCTGAACTTTCCAGACTTCATGAAAGTTTCAGCTGATTCAGATTGAAACTGCATAATCTCAGGCAAGGATCTAATTAAAATAGAAGAACTCCTCATATTGAAGTCATCAGCAGCCATTTGGAGGAAAAATGAGCACTGCTCAATTTGAATAGATGTGTTTTTCTAAATTGTGTTCCGAACCACACTCAAATCAGTTTACCATGGTAGAGTCTGAGATCTGTACAGAGATCACACTGAAAAGTAGTTATGTTCTTAAAAGGAAAGCCACAAAAAGAGAACTGATGAACAGGACTGAGCTGAGTGGAAAGAACAGAGAAAGAAGAAAATGACTAAGCCACAGACTTGGGATGGAAAAGCCTCACTAAAATTAGACTCTTGACATACTGATACTGCTTTTAGCCATTATTAGAACTGTCACAGAGATCAACTATTTTGAGTTAAATAAAGATTTGATAGAATAAACAGTTTACTGCACTGCCACTTCAACTTTATAGACTTTATAGCCTGCCATAACAGAAAATGAAATACAGCCTGCTGCTGTTCTCCAGCTGTCATGGAAGTGAGGCACTGACACGAAATCCTTAAGACCAACAACTTAAAACTTATCCTGTATAGAAAGAAAGTGAACATCAGCACACACTTTACGAGGCTGAATGTGACCAGCAGATCCCACAGCTGCAGCTCCGTGTGCTGTAAGAAAACTACACAGGAAACACCTCTGTGCACCCCAGAAACACAAGCCCCTTATTCCTTTTGTCTTGATAAGATCAACTAGTTTAGAACAAACTCCTTAGAGTACATAAACAAAAGTCCTGTCGTTTTGAAAACAAATTAATTGGTTGCCAAGCACCTTGTATAGCCAAACAAAAAATCCCAAATCACTCTTCATATGGTGCATTTGCAGTAGTCT
>JAOXXN010000162.1:6848966-6867508 GCA_026770055.1 Myrmophylax atrothorax | reverse complement strand
AGGGCTTTTACTTGTAAGCAAACAATGATCCACATAAATGTTAAACCATTATTAAATAGATTTGGATTTACAAAAGAAAGTAATTCCTTTAGATGTGAAAATAAAGACAGTGTGAAAATAACGACAGTCTGTATCTATACAGGCAAGTGATGTTGAAGAGATATTGCTGCCTTCAACAATGACAAGTACACAGCAGTAACACACTGGGGGTTGAGTTTTGTTAGCACATTGCCCTGAAAAACATTTTACTGAACTGCTGTACCATGTAACCAGGATGATAAATTTAATACAGAAATATATTTCCTGAGACCAGTATCCACTCTACTAGAAAGGAGACAAAAATTCATGTAAACCAGAAGTTTGGTGGTCTTGACCCAGGAGAACTTCTCCTACTGTAACAAAGATAAAAAAAGAGCCCCTGCATAAATATGGCTCATCTTGCAGGAGCACTTAGGGACAGGGTTAGAACAAATGCATCAATAAAGCAGAGGTCTAAGGTCAGCACATCCCAAACCAAACCAAAGAGTATGTGCTGTCTGCCAACACCAGAACATGTGGGTTTAAACCCTGTCTAAGTGCAAATATAGGCTGTTCCTGCCCTAACTGCAAACTGCCATCCTTGCTGGCTCATTGTTTAATGCCACTGCAATGTGTCTGTGGCCATCCATGGGCTGCTTCTGGAGAGTTCACATGGGAAGTTTAATAGAGTCAAAAAAACTCAAGCAAATAAAGTGAGCTCAGTGAAGCTTCTAAAGGGCAAAACTGTGCTCTGGATCCCACATCCCTAGATGTACCACATCCTGCTAGCAAGTATTTTTCTTTGCAAAGGAAAGAGGGGGATGGGTTTGGGTTTTTTTTTTTTGCTTGGGAGTCACAACTGAAATGCCCAACACAATGCCTTGATACCTGTTTCTGCCATTTCATGCAACGTGATCATTGAATAAGGAGGCTCCTGGTCACTGAAAGAGATATTACACAGGTCACAATTTATGCACAGTCATCAACATAATATGCTGAATAAAATGATAATGCACAGACAGAAAACAAATCCAGTAACTATTTACCAAAAGGATGTTACATAGGCTGCAGACTGACAATGCCATTTTCAGAGCTGAAACACAGATGGGATTTGAGCCTGCCTTTGGCTCAAAGTCAGCATCTGCATATCTGCAACAGCTGCTGAGTGAAATTGTGGTCCACACCTGCAAGACTAAAAGCTGAATATAATGCTTAGGCTTAGTGCTGTTCATTAGCAGAGTTCCTCAGAGCACATAACGAGAGACTGCATGTCAGGGGTCGAAGTGAACAAATAATTGCACAAGGGCCATTGCTGCTTCTCTGCTAAATACATAAATATTAAAAAGAAACCCACAAAACTGAAAGGCAAACCACCTAACAGCATCATAGCCTTCAAAGAAGAGCTGTTAAAGAAAATGTTAAGGCAGTTTAACAGAAGATAGTTAACCAAGCCCCTTTCCAACCTGAAAAACACAAAAAGTTCAACAGATCAGCTCCTCAGTCTGGTTTGCTGGAGCACCAACACGAAGCTGCAGCTGGGTCTGTGTATCTGAGCAGGCTCTGCTCCTGGGAGCACCTAAAGCAAGATCCCAAAATCCTGCTCAGTAAGCACCTCCTGGTCCAGACAGAGCTTACACTGCAGCATGTCCTAAAGGGCCTTATTCAGTGCTCCTGAGGCACTGGGAAGTAACCCCAGGCTCAGACTTCCATGTTCCACACTCAATTTCTATCACACAGCTCTGGAATGAAATTGAAAATGCAAAATACAGAGGAATATTAGAAAACTTCAACTGACATTAATTATGCAGACAATAAAGGTACCTATCTAGGAGGGATTAATTATCAAAGAAGAGAAAAATCTCAGGTTTTATGAAATATGTATGACATAAACACATTTTTCTTACAAAAAAAGAGAATGCATTCTTAAATATTTCCCCAAGAAAATGCTAAAATTGAACCCATTTTTATATTGTCACATTTGAAACAGAGTTGGATTGATGTGGGTTTTTTTATCTCCAAGTATGTCCACCTTCCTTCTGGAAACTAATCTCCCCAGCAGGAAAAAGAAGTGCACTACTGCAGGCAGAATTACCTCGAGAAAGAGGACAAAGATGCAAAGAAAGCAGAAAACCCCAAACCATAAGTGCAAGTAAAAGCTATGATTAAAAAGGATGAATTTTTATCTGCAGGATTTCTGACTCTGTCATGGGTAGCAGGTGTTGGCAGAACTGGCACTGAGCAAAGGACAGTCCTGCCCCACTGATTTCTCATTTTAACCACTTAATTTCCACACATCCTCTCCAGCACCACCTTCCTCATTTTGAAACAAAACAGCCATTTTGCCAATTTCTTAATCTGCAAAGCAGTTCTTCATACAAGCTCTATAATGTAGAACTTATCCTTCTGAATCTAGGAAATTAATCTTAGCTCCTTTCTAGAAGGAAAGGAGTTCTCTAGATATGAGAGAAAAAAAATCAGTTGCCAGATATACTTTTTATCATATTTGATAAAGCCAACAAAAAAATTCCCACCTCAAGAAAAAAAAACAAATAGCAAACACAAACAGTGACTGTTCATTGCAGATCACAGTGTTAACAACTTGATGTACAATTAATCTCAGAGTGTTCCCATATATTAACTTTCAGTACAGTTTAGAAAAAACTTTCAGATAAAGAGTTTTGTGTTCCATTCTTTAGCCATCATTTCCTCCAAAGCTCAGACTGCCAACCTGCTGTTACTTACTATGTTGTTTTATTTTAGTTCAACTTTATTCTTGCACATTTTTTGACATGAAAAAGGTTTATCAGCTTCCCTACCACTTCCTTCAGCTGTGGTGTTTTCAAAACTGAAAAATCAGGCTCTAGGAGGAACAGGTGATAATAGAACATACTTATTCCTACAGTCTCTCACTTACATTGAAAGCCAAGATCTCCATACATGAATTTTCCTCCCTCCTCCAAGGGTATCAGTAGCTTCAAGACTAGCCCAAAGGTTTCTTAAACTTTTTTCAGGCACATTTACACAGTTTGCCTTGTGAACAGACCACTCCATTATTCAAAGCCAAAGGTCTTGGTCTTATCTGCAAGAACTTACAATATTTAGCTGTGTTAAAAAACCAGCTGTGTCTTACCAGCTGCCTTAGCATGAAACAAAGGAAACCAGTCTGTCAGCAGAGCCCCCTTTGGGGCTCTCCAGCACAAGACTCATTGCTCTAAGGGAACAGGTCCAGCAGGGGTTTCCATGGTTGTTGAGGGCTGGAGAACATGACTCAAAAGCAGAAGCCAAGAGAAATAGGTCTGTTCATCCCTGAGGGGGGTAATGGACAGGAGGAGAAGTCAGATTTCTGTCAGCAGCTACATAATGGGAAAGAGAAGACAGGACAGTCAGGCTCTTCTGGGAGATGCACAGCAGCAGGACAAGAGGCAATACAATTGTGTTGGAACACAGGAAATTCCAACATTTAAAAGTATTTAATTATTTGAAGTTGGAAGTGGTCAAACACTAGAAGAGGGACCCAAAAAGAGGTGAGAATGTCTTTATTCTGAGCATGCTCAACACTTGGCTGGATAAAACCCTGAGCCACCTGCTCTGGCTAAACCTGGGTTTTATGCAGGAGGCTGGAGTGGATGAACTTCAAGAGGTCCTTTCCAACCCTTGTGATTATATGACTAAGAAAGTATTTCACTACAGTCTGCATAAAAACCCTTAAAAATACAGTAGCTTCAGGAATTTGTCAGAAACAGGACTCCAGGGGCAGTGAAATAACTATGCTTATTGTCCCTCAGTAGCATAGGAAAGTGCTTACAAGATTACAAAACTGACTGCAAGACCCACAGGAACAGGATCAGCTGTGCACAGAAGTGTTGTGAAACAGCTTAAGGAGCCAAACCTGAGGAAAGGGGAAGGCATGCAGGATTAGGCAGAGACTTTTAAAAATGTTTGCCATGATTTTAACTTAATGATTAGAAGACAGACCACAAAATAAAACCTGTTAAAAACCCCACATACTCACACCTTAAATGTTCATGAAAAACATCAGTCCTGGTATTTCCATTTAAAGTATTTAGCAGCAGGAAAGCAAACTCCTCTGCAGGCACATTCCAGAGTCAATGCAGGTATATGAATCAAGACTCGCTTATTCTGAGCCTCATCCACCTTAAAAAGTCAGGCCCCAGCTGTGAAACTAAATAGTGTTTTCCCTTCTGTTCTGGTCTTTCCAATTCCTAGCCTGCACCTAACCCAGAAAGAGATGAGTGAACTCAACCCATCACTTTTAAGGTCCTTTTAAAGCTTTGTAGAAAGCAACACAAAACAGAAAAAAATAAGGATGAACCCATAAATATCCTCCACACCCTCAATGGTTGCTTTGAGATGCAAGGAATGCAATACTGGGATTGTGAGTTGGGCAGTCATAACATGTGATCTTTAAAAAGTAGTCAGACTTATAACTGGAAAGAAAACCTCAGTCTGTTTATCCAGGCTAACAAAGATCAAAGCTCATTGTTTTGCTTAACCATTTCCAAAGAAGTAAATACAGCCTACAAACAGAAAACTTGCACAACAACCAATTTTTAGGACAGAAGTTCCCAAGTTCTGGAGTGTTCATTGCTTTCTAAACTGTGTATTTGTGCCAGGTAAGAAATACTGAGCACACTCCTCATCCCACCTGGGGGTAGGCCCATACAGGAACTGTGAGAAAGCTCCTCAGCTCCTGGAAGAGTCTGTACCTGGGCACTCAGGAGCTACTTCTATTACCAGGAAAGGTGCTCCTCTCCTAAGCCGTCAGGTGGAAACACACGGCTGCTTCAGGGAGGGTCAGTGTAGATCGGTGAGAGGATGGAGCCACAGTTTGAGAGAAGACAAGAACATTTTCATTCATGTTGAATTATTCCTTGAGGAGGTACTTACTTATCTACCAACGTCCGAATTACAGCCAGTGTGTCAAGCACCAGCCCATCCACATTCTGTTTTTTCCTCCTTGGCTCATGAGGCCCTCGACCCCTCCTGGGTGGACGGACAGGGTCCCTTGGGTGGCTTCTTGCCTCAGGTATGTGTGCTCTGCTGTTCTCCGTCTGCCGACCCTGAGATTCCACGTTGTCTTCTGCTCCGCTGTCATCACGGCAAACACACGAGTTTCCCATATTTCCAGCCCCCAAGGCTCCCAGTAAACGGGGAATGTGGCGCTCTAGAGTCAACAGCAAACCTTGAAAAAGGCTTCTGCTAGCATAGAACACAACCCAAGCAACTACAATCATCTAGAAAGTTTTAAGAGAAATGTTTGTGTGATCTTGAATTGTGATCTTTCTGCATTATAGCTGGAATGAATGGGAAGTTGGAGACTCAGTTGTCCATAAAATCTCTTAAAACACACATTGGTCATCCAGAAGGAGGTCTGAAAAAGCAAACCCAAAACAAGAGTCAGTGTTATTACTGCTAATGAATAACAGAAGAATTCCTATTTTAGTAAACAGAATCAGTCTTGGTGGACAAAACACCGAGAAAACATAAGGTTGTACCTGAAGTCTATTGTGGGGAGAGGGAGAGGAAGGAAAAGGAGGAGGAGGAAGTTCCCTTGGTAAGCAGTTCTCGCCCACACACCATTCCTTTCTACATTACCTATTATTTCCCAAATCCTTCATGGTTTCTGGATGTAGAGGAACAAGTTTGTCCTTAAAGGTAGTACCCTGCTATCCTCTAAGTACTAAGTAATCAACAAACCAGTTTCATTTACCCCTTATAGAGACACTGCTTATGCCACCCCAATGAAGGCCATACATTTAAGGTTCTCATTTCACATCAGGAATATTCAGTAACATTTTCAGACTATAAAACAGACAGAATTGTAAAGAACTAATCTTAAAGTTATGGTCTATCTCAACAAACAACAGATTTCACAGAGAAACATTCCGTTCACTTGGGCCATCGGACACACCTTTTTACAATGTGCCTACAACCCAATGGCCACGATTCTCACCCAGTGAAGCACCAAGTACCAAACCTGAAACAAACAGGAATTACAGACACCATTTTAATGCCTACATATCTAACTGAGATTTTGAAAGGGGTGCTGAACACCTGTTTGGATTTAGTGTCAAACCAATCTTCCCTTTTGGGGTATGAAGGCTAATTCAGTCATTCTTCTGCTCTTGATTCAAATGATTTGCACCAAATATGGGCCCAGTAGCAACTGAGACTGTAGTGCAATCCCTCCAAACCATTAAATTGTTAATTCAAGAGCAAAAGGATTCAAAGCCCCATTTCATTACCAGTTATGTTTCAAGCCATACAGCATATTCTTATACAACATTACATAAAGTTTCAGGAAAATAAAACCCTACAAAAGACATCATTTCACTACATATACACTTCAAGCATGTCAGAATATATAAGTAGCTTTTATCCTTTTAAGAATCAAGTTTAACACTTACACTAGAAGTTATGGTGAATATCCTGTAATACATTCTTATTATTCTACAATTATTAAAATCTCTTTAACAGCAGACATGAAGCACCATAAAATTAGAAGAAAGTCAAAGAGAGCTGACACCTTTCAAATATGAAAGGCCCCCACCACTGGACCCAACTGGCAACTGTGCCATTGCTGGCTGCCCTGTGGGACAAGGATCACAACAACATTGTTTGGGAAGCCAGAAACTGGTCATAGCAGCGAGCCTCAGGATATCAGCTGTCACTGCACAAGCACAAGCTCTTCTCTGTTTGAAGTATGTTATCTTCATTTAGTACAGCAAAATGTTCAGTATTAAGAAATTAACTGAAGACTAACTAAGAAAAAAATAATTCCTCCAAGGGTATCACTTGCAAAAAAAATACAAGATCTTGATTTCTTGTTCAAAAAATTCCTAAACCATGAATCATTAGAAGGGTTTCAGCATCACATCATGCTTGCCTTAAACCCTAAATAGGTTCTGAGTCCTTCCATCTGAGCCAGTACAGCTGCTACCTTGGTTAGCAAGATGAGAGGTGCTAGTACAGACTGTCAGGACCTCAAACACAATTGTGGAAGATCACAATTGGTTCAAATTACTTTTTATTTTTTAAAAAGCTAGCTATGTTAAATTCAAAATGTCTTCCCAGGGAAAAATATGCATATATTTATGAATCTAGATCATTTAAGGACATCTTAACAAGATAATACTGAAGTGTAAAAATGTTACAGACTTAGAATGTGGATAAAGCAGCTTACAAAAACACTGACAGTGAATCAATCTTGTCATCAAAACAAGTATGGAAAAGCTGCATTTTAGGGATTAGCAATGAGAAAGAACCTACCTAAAGAAACAAAAATAGACATAAGTCAGGATTAAAACTTATTATTGAAACCTGTGTTTTTCGGGTTGACAACTTAAAGCGTGATTAGAAACAAGGGATTATGATCCACTCACCCATCAGGTTGCTCAGTTCAGGAACAGGTGGGGTTGCTCACAAAGTGCTGTCACACAAGTGGACTGTACTTCTCCAGGGCACAGAGTTGTGTCCAGGACAGGCTCAGTGAGCCTTTATGGTGAGCAGTGAGTCATCACAGGCGACTCTGCTTTCACTTCAGGAACTGCACTGAAGAGTCCCTGAAAACAGATGAAAAAGAAAGAACAATTCACTTGGAAACTGAGTCTAAGGTAGACGTCTATACCTCCTCCCCACACCTGCCATGCTGTTATTTTCAGCTATAGTCAGCCTTTACAGGGGGAATTCTCTTAAAGCTTCAAAATCCAGTTTGTCATCCAGTAGCTTTAGGACAAGTCATGGATATAGAAAACCCAATCTGTTTTTACAGCCTTGGTATTCCAGACACCACAGCACCACGTGCAGAGCAGTGACAAACTTCTCCCCTCAAATTACAGCTTACAGGAGGAAGAAGGGAGTCAATATCTGTGCCAGATCACTCTCAAGTAGAGCAAGCAGAAAATAAAAGTACACTATAAAAGTTGATAACAGGAAGAGAGAAATGACAGGATAAACTCCCCTTATTTAGTAAAGAGCTGAGTTTGACAGCATTCACTTGGCTGTTGCTCACATCATGTACAAGGAGCTCATTGTCAAGCCTCAAACAAACTGAAAGACTAGATAACTAGGAGCATAAGGTAGAAAAAAAGATTGCTACAGATCTGCCTCACAAACCAGCTTATTTGGCTAGAGAACGAGTAAGTGCAAAGGAAAAGCTTTTTAAAAGTCTTTTAACAGTGATGTACTAGATTGCATTTGAGCTGCCACAGTTTTTAAAGACACATTTATAACGTTGTAACAAATTGACTTCAGCATTAGGCTGCTGGTGGCCATCCCAACTCCCTCACTCTCATTGCTGAAGAGGACAGACATCAAACCTGAGTTCAGCTGCAGAATGGAATGGGGAAATGCAGTGATCAACTCTGCTTCTGTCCAAACTCAGACCTCAGAGGCACAACCAAGACACAAAACCAAAAGCATTTGTGTACCATGAAAGATGAAAAGTATTACTGCTTCAAAAGGAGGTAATCTCTGCAAACAGAGATGGAAAGAAATTTTTAAATCTAACTTCAATCCTAATTTTCACAAATCCCTGCTCTCAAAAGCTGGACCCAAAAAACCTTTTTTTACTCCAAAACCCACTCAACATTGTACTTGAAAATATTGTAAATAAAGTAGAAAGGGGATTTTTAAAAAGACTTTGTCTAAAAGAAGATAAAATTTCAAGGAGTAAAACAAGACTATCACAACAGCAGCATGGAGACAGGCTGAGCTAAGCCCCCTGTCCTGCCTGGCAGAGACACTTGGAGTGAGCACACGGGGAGAGACCAACGGGCTCCTTCCCAGGGGCCTGAGAGTCAATAGCTCAGTCTCCCGAGACAAAGCCTGCATGCTTGTTTTGCTGTTAAAACACAGCTAAGGGAAAGAACTAATCTTTCATAATCGGTTTAAATTCTTTTTCAGTAGTTACACAGCTAAGGGTCTCTGCAGCTGCTTTTAGAATTCAGCAGTTTTCCGTTATAGAGCTGTGACCAACTGTTAACCAAAGTGTACCAGTTTTCATAAAAATTATGCTATTGGAGGATTTAGTGTGTTTTGTGACTTCTACCTTTTGTGTTTTGGTATCACATCAGAACACTGTTTAACCCAAGTTTGTTGGGAGCTAATGGCCAAGAGTCACCTAAGCAACAGCACAAGAATAAAGATAAGTTTCCTTGGTAGGCTGCTGGAACAGAAACCTCTTGCCTCCTGTCAGAGTTCCAATAATATCGTGCAAACACCATTCCCTTAAACAATTTGTGCAAGTCAAAGCAGAACTGCAAATCTTCAGATGAAGCAGCTGTGTGTGAAAACACCAGGGAGAGCTAAGCTACAGGACAGAAAGGAAACAGGTTCTGTGATCCCTTTCCCCAAGACTAGTTAGATTTTGTGCCATTCACATACACAACAATGCTGGAAAGCCCCATCTCGGCAGTTATGGACTTGCCAGAGGAATATTCTTTGACAAATTTAGGAAGGCAACAAGACTATGAAAACTGATTACAACAGCAGCCAAATTTATAAAAGTGACATTACTTTTATTTTATTTTGAAATGGTATTTTATTAAAAGCTTGGGCTCACATTTTTAACTGCAAAAAATGGTCAAGGCAGCAGACAGTACCCACCTCTCAACAGGCAGGGCCATCCATTCAGGACCATCAGATGTTACTTCAGGATGCAGGACTACAAAGTTGCCAAACATATGATAAAAATACAAGTTTTTATTCTGTAAGAAGTAGCTGGTAGAGATACCTCTCATTGAACAGATGCTGTTGGAACACAGAATGCCAGCGTCTGACACCTCCCTTACCCCAGAGAGCACCTGCAGGGCACCCCCAAACAGCTGTCCTGGCACATCTTGCCCTCAACAAACCACCAGGATCAGATGCCACTGGAGCTGGACACTTTCCCTGCATAGGAAACAAGCAGCTGCAGCCTTCTGTGTCTCCACACACCTCCAGCAGCTCCATGGACCATTCCCACCACATCAAAGCGCTGCTCTCCTGTCAGGCTCAAGCACGGGCACGGATGCAGAGTTCCAACATCCACAGACTAACCAACCTGCCACAGCTGGAACTCCCAGTGGGAAAGATGAAACCATGATCCATTGAAACAAATGCTATGTGAGTGGATTTGCACCTGCCTGGCAGTGGGGATGCCCAGCCCACCCCAGAGGAGCCTCCTCTGGATCATCCGACCGAGCACTCCAATGGAGAAGTCGGCTCCAAGTGTCTCCATTAGGCTCCTGTCTCTGCAATGTGCAGCCCAAGAGTTGGTGATTCATCCCCTCAAATACTCGGTTACAGCCAACCATAATACTGCCTCATGATGGAAAATGCCTCTTCTTTCCATGAAGTGGAGTGCACTGCCAAGCAAACAAAAAACCTCTCATGCACATAAACAAGGAGAGGGTTTCAGCTACCAGAAACACTTTTCCAGTTTCTGCCACCATTACAGGAGTTGGATCAGCAAATCATCCTCTCAAGCAGAGTAACACAGCAAAGCACAGAGTTCATCAGCAAACCACACAGTAAAGTTGACAGCTTTTCAAATGCAAAACCGTGAGAGTTTTGGCCAACAGCTTCCTATTAAATATTTCCTATACAAAATATTTCCTCAGCATTTCTTTCCCAAAGTATGATGCTCCTAAAAAGGAAGAGATGGAAATATTCATGATGCCAGTCAGGTGAAGAGTTCAGACTAGAAGGAAACACAGCTATGAATTGATGCACCATAATCAACTTCAATATAGAAATAAGAAGAAGCCTCTTTGCAAGTACAAGCTTTTATTACAAGGAGAATTTCCAGCTTTGAAATGACTGAGGTAGGTGATGAAAACCAAGAATTTCCAGTAAATTACACACAAGTTTTATGTGAAATGGACACTTTCTCAGGAGATTACATTGATGTCCGAGGTCAACCTCGCACCTATAAGGCTTGTGCAAGCAAAGAGAAGGAGCTGCTTGGTGTCCAGTGTGGAACCACACAGTGCACGCAGTGAGTAAACCGCTGGCTTCAGGAGGAAATAAATGCTGTGCTGCTTCTTTTGCACTTAATAACCAACCATCACATTGTGTAATCTGAAGCAAACCTCTAATTCAACTCTATTTTCTTTAAAAATACCCTGGAGAATTAAGACTAGTGTCAGAACCGGATGGGAAGCAGCATTTACTGGCATGCAGTGCGTCACAAAGCCATTGCCACAGTGGTTTGCTTTCTCACTGTAGCAAGAGCGCCCTAAACTGAAACCTGACTGACCTTGAACATGTTGGTTTCACAGAAAGGGAAAGAGTGATCATGTCTTAAAGCACTCCAGCTTCTTCCCAAGAGCTTGTCCCTGAAAGTCCCTGGGGTTGTCCAAAGTTTATGCAAACAATCAGGCTTTAACCCTGCTTCTCTAGGTAATTCTACTCCATCACAAACAGTGAAGGATTTGATCTCAATGATAACAGTCAAAGGAGAAAGAAGCAGCAGACACTGACTACCACCACAGCAGTTTCTTTTGCTGTAGACTCACTGTGAAAGTGATTTTATAGTCACTCACACATTGCACTACTTTGTCTTTTGACTTCCCTTAAAGCTGTTTTTTAAGCTGGTACAGGAACACCAAAGTTGCAACATGGATTTAAACTGAACTTCACTTTCTCACTTAAACGAAAGTCTCCAGGGTACACCTGGTAGAGATTCCTGCCCTGCACAGGTTTTCCCTTACCTCTGGATACAGAGACACCAGTGCTCCGGGCACATCAGGCATCAGACTGTTCTGTTACAGCTCTTTCTGAAAGAGAAGCTGAAGCATTCACCACCTTCTGAGCTTCCCCATCTCTGAGGTCATACTTTGTCATCTCACAATCATTTAGGTGGAACTGTCCTTTGTACTTCAGCCTCCAGGAAACCTCACCTTTGCTTCATGTCTGACCCCACACTGGTATCGATTGTGCTTCCTGGTTCCCAGCTCCCCAAACCATAGACGGATCATTAAATTTCTTATCAGAGACAGGGCTAAAGTTACGCTTTGAGGCAGATGACAACACCTCTGAGATAAGGATCATTTAAAGAGACAGTGGTATCTGACAGCTCCGTGAAGTTGAACAGGAGTTGCCTCCAGCAGGGTGAGAGGCGTGGCAGAGCCCAACAAGCTCAGCAGTTGCCCAAGGAGCAGAGTATAAAGCGCTGCTTCGGAAGTGGCAGAAGATAAGGATAACGCCCTGCAGATGGCAAGGAACACTAATCCTACAGGCTGCAGGGATAAAAGCACACGAAATAAAATTGATTAGCTATACCATATTAAGTTTTGGCACAGACGTTCATTTGGAGGCTTACAGATAAATCTTTCAATTAATTCAAATTAATCTTCCTTGCTGTGCAGAAAGTTACAGATGTTATCAACATACAATTTTGACAAAAGCATTTGTGATATCAGGATTCAAAGTTCAAACAAAAACAAAAAGCACACACACAAAGTAAAAACTCTCCCCCCAAAAAACCCACAAGAAATTCCAGAACAGACAATGCTGGGAGGAAAGTGTCTCTTTGGACAGCAGGCAGAGGAGTAGACTTGCAAAGAAACTACCCAAGACAAAATGCACTTTTTTAAGCTTTATCTAGTAAATTTAATAACAGTCCATTTCAGAAAGGATAAGTTTTTACCCATATTACTATCCAGAAACTAATGAAAGAGTTCTCTTCGATCATGTTGAGGTCAACTCCTTGTAATCTACAAGGATACATACTTGAGGCACCCTGTACATTAGGAAAATATAAACTACAAAACTGTTTTGAGGGGCAAATCAAGAGACTGTGCAGCTTAAACAGTCACAGTGTGGTCCTACCTGGGACCAGCACAGAGGTATCTGTGGGCTCCAGGAACATGTTACAAGGAGAGACTGCTGGACAGAGGGACAGATCCGAGTCAGCAAACCACCAGTTTCATGTAACAGCCACACTGGTGGCAACCCAGAGTTTGGCTGTTTCTTGTCTGTAAAGTCATCTTAGTGCTTTTCTTTCTTCTAAGTCAGAGCTGGGCTTGTTTTCAGAGGCACTTTGGGTACAGAACTACTCTTAAAGGCAGAACAGTCTCCTGCTGTAGACCACAGAACTAAGCCCAGCTAGATGCCATGACTAAGCTATTACGAATGCATAAAATTCACACATCCAAAACTGTTTTCACTGCAAAATTTTGATAACATTAGTGAAAAATTCAGCAATGCCTCAGTTGGAAGCCTGCATTGTCAGCTGTCTGACAACTGCCTCGGAGAGCAGAGCACAGAGCAGACAATGTCTAGACCCTCCTGTTCTCATCCCTGCCAAATTTGTCCCTTTATGACTCCAGCTATCATCTTGAACACAACAAACTAACAGCAGCAGGAAACAGGCTGAAGAAAGTTCCATTTTTTCTTGATAATTCAGGCAGCATCAAAGGATGGCCTGATCTTTCAGTGGCCAGAGCTGAGGGTCTCCTTTTGTGGCCTTCCTTGCCGATCACAGAAAGCTGGTAGGTCTTTGCCAGACAAAGTTTGTGACTGTTCTGGCAGAGCAGGAGACATTCCTCGATTCTCTTTCCTCCTGTGAGTGGATACAGTGACAGCTGTTCAAGAGACTGTCATCTGAGTCCAAGACAACATGTAGGTCACTAGGTTAGCAAACCTGCCTCAGAGGCACTCATGGGAAGCAAGATTCCAGATCTCTCTGGGGCAAAGTCTACAGGACCTGATGCACAGCTCTGGGCAGAGCACTGCAATCCCCTTATCTCACGTATTTAAAACAACAACAAAAAAACCCACACGAGACCTCAGCTTCATTTCTCCCCATTTGTCTCTTCAGGTTCTACCTTGAGGATGTTTTCTCTCGGCCCTGCTCCACTCTCTGCCAGGACAGCACTCCAGGAGAGATCCCGACATGGATGAGTCAGCCACGTGTAACAAGTGCTCCTGCCAGCGGCAGAGCCACCGACTCCAGCCCTCAGAGGTGTCCCCCTCCAACCACTGAGCTGTGGTATTTTCTAATAGTGCTTCAAAGCCTCCATCAGTGTGAAGAAACTCGCAGGAAGTTGGTCAGTGCCCCGGCAGCCAAGAAGGGGAAGGGACTGACTGCCCGAGACGTGGCTCGGACAAGCGCAGGTGGGTTAGAAGTGGGAGGAAGATGAGCGTGCTCATGTTCCACAAGGCAGTCTAGAAATTATTTGAGCAAGAGTGTGCACCCACTTTAGCTAGAAAAAAAAGGCAGAAAGCTCAAAAACAATTTTAAAAGCTTTCAAAAACCTGTAGCAATACCTGGATCACAAACTCACCATCACGTGCGGCTTTTCCTAAATAATCTTCTGAGGAATTTCAGGAGAATCAAGATTAAATTGTTTTGATAATTACATTTAGGCAGTGCTTCACTAAAGGTTAAAAAGGGGTGAAGCTCTAGAGAAAGAACAACTCATCTGTTGTTAAATTTATTTTTTAAAATATTTTGCTCCAGGACTGATACATCAGCCAGAGTTTGAGTGCAAATACACCCCCCCTCTCCCACACCATTCTTCATTCACCATTTGGTGAATGTTTTTAAAAGCAGGGAACAATTCTAAGCCCTCTCCATGCCACCAGATAGCTTTGCCTTTAGAAAAAAAAGAGCATCAGCAGGTTGGTGGATTTTCTTTTTTCAATATCACTTTCTAGCGCGTCCCACCGTCTACAGGAAGGCACAAGATACACATGAATGGCACGGCCTCCTGGCACACAGTTCACTGGCTGCCCTCTAAAATGTGATTCAAGCTGAAATAGTATCACATTGTGCACATGCACTGAAGCTGGTAATCCAAAAACCCATGCCAACACTTCAGATCAAAATGTCCTCAACTCTTCTTCTCATGTCCAGCAAAAGATCAAGATATTGAGATACTTACAGCAAAAGGGAAGCATTTCCTACAGCAAAGAAAACCAAAAGGTAGGAAAATAACTATAGTTGTGTTTCAAATGCTTAGAAACCACTGCATCTCCAAGGGGAGAGATTTATGAGGAAAAAGATGGATTCCTTGTCACTGATCATGGCAACTCACCGAACCCCACTTCACAGACACATTAGAAACCAAGGAGCAGCACCTCAGCCCAGACTTTGGGCTGCCAGGTATTCCCCACTGCAGGGCAAAGCCATCAAGTGCACAAACTTCTCATGGCAAACTTGTGCTTCTAAAGAAGAGGACAAGTTTGGCCACAGTAGTGGTAGCTCAGGGGCAGGTGATTACAAGCACTGCTGGAGACTGTGGTCACTCACGCAACCTTTGAGTCATGCGTGAAAATTTGACTTTTATTAGACCTCAGTGACATAATGAATAATAGAAAAGGAACTAAAGATCATGTTGGCACAGCCACTGCCCTGCAATGCCAACTTTACAGTCATCACGTATAAACCAGGAAAACGAAATATATTGTCAGGACACTGGGAAACACAAACAAAGTGACACAACACAATTCTACTGAGACACTTGAAAGACAAGGAATCCCAGCACGGCCGTTCTGCCTGTACTGCTTTAAAGCAAGGAATAAATCCAAAGGAAAGAAACACAAAAAAGACAGTTTAAAATGCTGAACACAACATATTGATAATGGAGAACAGGACAAATGTCATGACATTACCTTGCCTTCAATTCACTGCTAGGGGACAGCATTTTCATTTGCTGCCTCTGCATAAAGAGGGAAACCAAACAGTGCATATGATGAGCCCTGCTCCACTTCCTGAGGATACCACCACACCACACAGGGAAGTGACCAACAGGAGATGTTTCCAAACACAGCAGGTTGTCAGCTAGGGGAGATACTGATATGAAAGTAATATTGAATGAAGAAGCCTAAAGAGTTACAGATCAGCAAGTGTTCCACAAATTGCTGCCCTTATCATGAACTTACTGCTTATGCTACTAAGTATTTTCCTTTTATTCCTTAATTTTCACAAGCAAGCAAAAAGCTTGAGGAAAATGTACTTTGATTCCACTTGATGGGCAGAGTATGAGAGATGTCTTAATTTTACAGGAGGGAACCAAAATTATAAGTGATCTATTCCAGCCCATCCATTAAGCTCACAGCAGATGAAACACGCTGTGAGCCAAGACCTCCGATGCGAAAATACTGATAAGGTATCAAGGGAAAGCACTGCAGGGTTGTGCAGGAAACCATCACATCCCTCTAGGAGGAAAAGAAAAAGAAAAGAACATTAAGAAAAGCACAAAACAAGGTAACAGAGAATAAGAGAGCCACTGAGTGATCACTGAATTATGAGGCCAGAGAATAGGATACAAAAGTGGCTACCATGAAGTGTTGCAGTCAAACTCCATGTATAGGAGGCTCAAAGTAAACAAAAAGGAACATTAAAGACCTCAAGGAAACCGATATCACAGCTGAAGATGAGGGGGGTGTATGGACAAGGTGAATCAGGTCTATCAGCAATCTAAGAATGGGGAAATAAACCAAAACCAGCTAATAAACAATCACAAGAGTTGTGCAGAATCAAGACACAGCACTAAAATACCCTGGAGGAGCTTCCTATACAAGTGATGGACAGCAGATGCTGAAAACTTCCTGTTAGCAGGAACCTCAACAGAGTATTTGGGGGAAAAGGGGAGAGACAAGAAGTGATGGTGTAACTCCAGTTGTGCTTCACCCAGCTGACAGAGGACACACCAGGAGAAACACACAATCTGTTCAAGCAGAACAATAAATGGGAACAAATAGCAGCAATCAGGGCACAAAGCAGTAACAGCAACATCCTAAAGGAAGGGACAGAGGAATGGGTGCCAGGAGGAGAAAGGGCCTCTTTTGCTGAGTGGACTTCAGCAGAGAACAAAGACACAGGCAAAAGCTCTTACAGAAGAATGGGCCTGATTTAGATCAAAGAACAGATCAATTCTTGGCATTTGGGTAAACTGAAAACAAAACCACATTGAACAGCACTGTAGACTCTTAAAATAATATGACAAGTTTTGAGAATGCACAGTCCAGAAATCCACAGTCAAATACAGGAATCCAAGAGGAGCCAATATGTAAGGGAATATTTCTAACAGCTCACAGGTGATGAGAACATCCACTGCTTAAAAACTTGTACAGTTCAACAGGAAAACAGCAACACTTGTAATACCAAGAGGTAAACAAGGGAAAGTCACAGTGCACAAACATATGAAGGTCTCCGCAAGGCAATAACCTCATAGCACTGATGGATGCACAGAAAATTAGAAGCGAAGTGGAACTGAACTGAGAACCAGCACAAAAAAAAAGAAAATAACCCATGCATTTACTGTAAGATAAAGGACAGAAAAACCTAAAAACCTGAGGCAAAGCTAGTCCTGTGTGGAAAAAAATCCCTTTTATATTGAAGAAAACAAACACTGACACAGACATAAAAGGGAAAAAAACCGACCAAACACACCAGCATTCAGAAAACAGAGCAGTATCCAGGAGGGTGAACAAATTTAGGAGAGAAAAGGCAGCTCTTACGTCTGTGCTTTTATATGGACCAAAGTTCCACTGCATGAGAAAAGCTGAAAAATACAGGGTGAGCACCAAAATGAACTCTGGGCTCGAGGAAGAGATTTTGCAATAGCAAAACTGAACATGAAAACAAATAATTTGACTACAGTCATTCTCAGGACCTACATTGTGACTGCCCAGAAGAGAGACTCTACCTATGGCTACACAGAGGAGGGGAAACAGTAGTTTCTAAAAAAGAGGGTAAATGAAGATAGACAGATAGATAGATAGATAGATCGATCGATCGATCAGAGGGACAGAATGAAAGGGCTTCAAAGAGAAACTCATGCTTGATATGGGCATAATACAAGCAATGAAAAGAGCTGCTTTAGAAGCCCTGAGCTGTGAGAGCAGAGCCCTGGTGTTACCGCCCCGGTGGCAAAGGTACCGCTGCCCAATCTGTCGCCCAAGAATGTGAAACAAAAGATCCAGGTAAACGAGGGCATTTGGTGGCTCACTCCACACCTCCCTATCTTCTCCGTAAAGGCAGAAAACCTCCTCTACAGAAATATTTTAACATTGGAGCGATAAATACTTTCCATCATCCTGGCTTGCCACATTCATGTAACAATATGCAAGGGCTCCACAAAACCCTTGTGGTTCCCGAGCTGCCACGAACTCCCAGAGCAGCAGGTCGAGCCTGTGGTTGTTCCGCGATCCGATGTCACATCGCCCCTCGCACACCAGAACCGCTGTAGAGCCAAGTCCCTGTTTTGCAAGTCATACGAGCCACCCGGGAGCTCTCCCAGCACCGGGAGGCGCCGCTGGGAAGTTCCAGCCCCTCCCGGCCCCGAGCAGCGCCGGGCCCGGGTCCCCCAGCCACAAACCCCTTTTCATTCACCTCCCGCCGCTTTCTGCAGAGAGCTCCCAACTCCACAGGCGCGCCCAGCTCTGCCCAGCCCCGGAGGACGAGAGGGGACCGCGGCCACCGCCTCTCCCCGCTGGTTGCCCTCCCTAGGGGGGCACCCGCACCGCCCGGCACTGCCGGGGGGACCTCGGGCCTGCCCCGGGCCGGGGGA
>JAOXXN010000162.1:6782924-6838682 GCA_026770055.1 Myrmophylax atrothorax | reverse complement strand
GTTTGTTTGCTCCATACCCTATCCAGCCCTGACTGGTCTTACAATGATTAAAGGTTTACAGATATTTTTAAGCCCAGATCCAAGAAGTGTTTGAGAACAACATCCTCTTGTCTTCACTCCTTTGCAAATATAGGAACGATCCCCCCTCCAACAAGCAGACTTTACTGTAGGACAGCTTGTTTAATGCAGTTGGTATTTAAGATTGAGAGGTTTATTTCTGATTACTGAGAGGGAACACTTCTTGGCTGGGTATAACATTACATTTACTAATGGCAGGAGGATGTATAAAATATCTACTAAAAATGTGCTGTGCCTTTCTAGTTGAAGAGTTTTAAGGGAATGCCACCTGGCTAGAAGTGAAAAGCCTATAATTTGGTATCTTTTAAAAGAAAAGACTTTGGGTTCCTCAGCCAGGCTTTTGTAGTGCAGTCTGAGAATATAACAGGGTGATGGACCTAAATGTGGAAGCTGAGCCCTGCAGGGGATGGAAGGAATCGTGTGTTGCAACATCAAACCGTGTTCAACACAATGAGCTTTCACACGGCTTTGGACAGCCACAGGATGGCACTCCTGTGCCATTTTAAAAATGAATAAAATTGAACTGTGGTTTTAGCTGAGAAGACTTGATTGAGGTAAGGAGCAGTCTGGGTTACTGCTGCATCCTTAGGAAAATCTAATAAGGAATGGCATCTGAACGCTCCTGACTGTAAAGTGATTGGACTCTGTGTCACTTCAAAGCAAAGTGTAAGAGTTTGATTTGCAGATGTTCAGTGGGGGAAAAAAAGCTGTGGCTTCAAAATATACGGTCAATCAACATGAAATTCACTATCCAATATTTGTCTGCAGAGAAACTGTTAGAAAGCTAGAGGTGAGTTTATAAATATGCTTTTAAATTAGGCCAATTTGCCTTTACTGTGCACTTTGTACGTTGTGCAGAAGCTTGTGTGACTCACATGGCACCTCATCTGCAAACAGGGTCTTTGACAGACCTTGCCTCACCAGATGCAGGTGGATGTAAAATGTTACCAGTGCAGGACTAGATGCTGCCACAGGAGACCAGGATGTGTACAGAGTGAGTGTGCCTTGATAACACAGTCTGCTCCTTCTTAGCCAGTTTGAGAACCTGCTTAAGCTTCTCCACATCATTATATGTTTCAGCTGCATCCCACCTTGCTAACACTGTTTTAAGCTACTTAGTTTTTCCTGTGTAATTGCAGTCTTTTTAGGTGAATCTTGGACCACATTCACCCTTAATCAATCTGTCTCCTTCCTCTTGGTGTTGGTGCTCAGACCAAGCAGTAATAGCCTTGTGGTCCTTACAGAGAGAGGAGCTGAAAAGATAGAGTGATAAATACCAAACCTAAAAATGGAATTGTTTTGCCTTGGTAGGCTGAAATCTGCTGGGCTCAGCAAAAGGAGGGTTTAGGAGTGCAAGTGAGTGCTCATATTGTTACTTGGGTTTTTTGGTAAGGATTAGAGTTCGGAGCAGCAAATTGAAATTACACGTGTTGACCCCCCATAGAAGGAGAAGTACTGCATTGCCTGGTTGGTTGGTTGGTTTGTTTTAGTCCAAGCGTGACCTTTTTGCTTTTCTAAGGCTTTAGGAAAAGGGTATGTTTGTGGGTGCTGAGTGTCACGTGTTGCACCTTTCTGGCTTCGGAACAGCAGCTCCTGGGCTGCTGCCTGCATGTCTTCACAGGGAGAGCTGGTATTGGTACCTGAGAGAGCTCTGACCCCAGAGGGTGAAGTCTCTTCTGTTTTGGCCGAGGGTATCAGCTAAATGTCATTACAAATAAGTTTATTTTGATAGAATATGTGAATGAACTTCGGTCGCTGCTGTCAGCAGAGCTGGCTAAATATATCAGAGAGGAAGTGTCTGTTCTCCCCCTTCCTTCCCAGTTGATCCTTAACCCTTAATTCACAGCACTCTCGCCAAAGTGGGAGTCAGTATGGACCCAAAGAAGGAAACTGAGAAGAAATTGGCCATGAAGTCAGTGGAAAACAAGAACAAATTCTCTCAGGCAAAGCTGTTGGCAGGAGCTGTGAAACACAGAAGGTTAGTTTCACACCTCTATAAATTCATGAGGAACGGAACCCAGTTAGCAGCGCAGAGGGAGGCAGGCCAAAACTGCCTTCAGAGAGTGAGGTGTAAACCTTAGCCCTAAGGGGGAAGGTATAAGGAAAGACCAGCCTTGTTTCTATAGGCTCTCACAAACTGTGGGGAAAAACATGAAGCAATTCAAATAGATGTGTGTGTAAAGCAAGTGGGTAGACTCTTCATTCTAGAGTGCCAGGCTTGGGCAATCCTGCTTGGGGATCTAGAGGGAATCTATTTCACATCTCTGAAGATAGCAGTGGCACCTCACTCGTGTAAATTCATTCAGATTTGCATAATTGATCAGCTGATTTCACCTGTGTTTAAAATGGATTGTTTTAATTGCTGCTGGGGTCAGCATGTGGGAGACAAGGTTACAAGAGAAAAGCTTTGTGTACGAGTTTGATCCTGAGGGCATCAGGCAAACTTCCTTGTTCATCAGTGATTTGCACTGATACATCAACACCCTTTCCATTCCAGGGAGATGGCAGCTGAGTTTATGACGTGTTTGCTGTTTTGATCTTGGCCTGCAAATGCAGCTGCTCGTGTGCTATACAGGTTATGGAGAAACCAGACATGTGGGACCAGGCTTATTTCCCACAGATGAATCATCTAATACTTAAGATGATTACTGACATCTCAAAATTCAGTCACTGTGTTCGAATGGTCTCAGAATGCGAGATTATTTTAGAAGCTTATCTTGTAGGGTGATGTTTAGCTCCCAGTACAGCATTAAATGCATGTCTGAAAACTGAAGTAAGCACTTCCACGACTTAATGTGTGTAGGGTTGGGTGGTAGTTTGGGTTTTCAGAAGACAGTAGAAAAACCCGAACTGTTAAGAATGAGGCAACAATGTTGGTTTTGTCTTCTAACTACTAGTACTTAACCCAGTAGGATATAGAAAAGGAGCTGGCATGTGCTTAATGGCACTTCTAAAGTCTGCAGATGGCATCTCTTTGAAGAGAGCATCTTAACTGACATGCCAGTGTCCTCGAAGACTTGCTTTGCAGTCTTCTATTTTTGCCATCTTATCTGTTATTGCAAAGTGGCCTAAAGCAATTGTAGTGTGAGCTCAACATCTGCTCCCTGAGCTTTGTGATTTCCTGTAAAGGATGTATTGCTATTAAAAGCTCCCTGTGCAGAGTAACCTTTCATTTGTACTGCATGTTCTGACAGGGACAGAAAAGAGTTAATGCATAATAATGCTCATACTTCATCCATTCATCACAGCTGAAGCTGGGAAGCATTGGGAAGCATTTGTTTATGTGGATGGCTGAGGATTGGGAGCCTGCAGGGCAGAGGGGGTGGAATCTGGGCAGTGACAGGGGAGAGCTATAGAAGCTCAGAAGAGTCAGAAGGCCAGTGCTCCTTTCCCCCAGCACCACTTTGGACCCAGAAAGGACTTTTTGGATACTGCAGCTGGTGTGTGAATTGCTGCAAAACCTACTGGGCTTCTTACTGGGTGTAAAATTTTTACATGATTTAGAATAGGCTCTCTAAGTACTTGAAGGAGGGGAAGGAAGCTCCGAAAGGGAAAAGCCACAGATGTTGCACCAGCAAGTGTGGTAATCACCCCGATGTGCAAGCTGTGGTCATACGGGGTGACTGAAGCTCAGGCAGTCATTCCCAGTATCCTGTGGGGTACATCCTGCTGAATAGGCAGCTCTGGGTTGTTGTGCCAGAGGTTTGACCTGGACTCCCAGAGGCAGGTTCCTGTTTCCCAGGTTAACAGGTGATCTGTGCAATGTAGATGTTGACGCTTCCTTGGATCTTGCCCGTTCCCGAAGGAGCCCCAGTTAACAGCAGTCAGAAGTGGTGATGGCTGTCAGGGGATCCTGCTGGCAGTCGGTGTAGTGGTTTTGGCAAAGTTGTAACAATTACTTCACAGTAATTAGGTGGTGGCTTATGAGGAATAAGACACTTTCTTATTTTTTTCCACAGTTCAGATGGTGGTAACAGTGTGAAGAGGTTGAAACTAGATACGGATCATGATGAAAAGAATCAAGGTATGTCCCGAGTTCTCCATGTGGGAAGCTGTGTGTCACTGAACAGCTACTGACAGGGTAAAATCTAGTTTTGCTTCCCTGTTCCTCACTGTGCAAGACAGCACAGACTCTATTGGAGCAGTAGGAATGGAACTGTAGGTGCCAACAACCTTCATGGAAAATAGGGCTGCAGGGAACCTCTGCAGGTCATCAGGCAGTTCCCTGCCTAAACCAGTAAGCTGCTCTTAAGTCTCCACAGATAGACACTGTGCACCCCTCCATAGAGAGTTTATTCTAATGCTTAACTGGTTTTAGTCTGAAAGAGTTTTGCCCGATAAATAATGAGAATCTCCTTAGGTGCATTTTAAACCTAATCCATATTCTGTTGGCAGGAGGCATGGAGAGCTGATCATCCCCTTCCTCTTCACAGCAGCATTGGATGTATTTGTGTACATCCATTTCAGATTTTCGTGCTATGAAGTGATTCAGTCCATCCTGAAGCCAATTTGTTTCAGAAAATTGTGGGGAACTAGAGAAAAATGAAGTTGTGTTTCAGCCTTCGCTGTCAGGGCTGCAATTGACTTTCTGTCAAGACACTGACACAAATCGGGTGAGCTGGGATTGTGTAATGACAACCCAAGGCGCTTCCTGAATCTCCTTCTGTTCAGTAAACTTTCAGAACAGTGGAAATAATTAATTAGCCATGGAAGATGGGAGATGTTGACTAGCAGAACGATGAAATAAAACTTTTCCTCAACTATGTTGTTATATTGCAAAAAAAATACTCAATTGCACAAAGCAGAGCTATTTATTCTTATTTTTAGTGGGTTTAGTACTTGACAAGCATCAAACTGACAGCTTCAGAATAAAAAATATGTAATGCCAGCATAGAGCTGGGCTTAAACTAGTGATGAGAAAAAAAAAATCCCCTGAGGTAGCAAGTCCTTACTGTCAGAATGGCTTTATTGCAGCATAAAGCTGCTTTATGCTTTGATTAAATCCTGCAATCATCTGCTGTTTATATGGCAAAAGCAGGTGATGACACACGGCAGCTCCTGGGCTGATTGAAAGCCCTTTCCTGCACTCCTGTTTTTGACTGAGGTGTCTCTCTTCCAGAAAAACCCTCCTGTGTTCCCTTGGGGAGCAGCTCCGTGGGAAGCTCCACAGTCCATTGTCCCTCAGCAGCCGTGTGCATTGGGATCCTGCCTGGCCTGGGCGCCTACTCGGGAAGCAGTGATTCAGAGTCCAGCTCAGATAGTGAAGGCACTATTAATTCCACTGGAAAGATTGTCTCCTCTGTCTTTCGTGGCAACAGTTTCTTTGATGGTCCGTAACAATATCCCTCCATGTGTAATGTAGTGCAGAGTATCTTCCAAAACCCTAATGGATGCTTACTTGCATCCTTCTGCCCCAAATATAATCTTTCTAGCTAACTTCTAAACCTTAATACACTCAGATACTCCTAAAATAATTCATTCTATCTTCCCCCACACTCCCAACTTTCCATTTCTGGGGTGCATACTGAGCCTTGAAGAAAAGCTGCCTTGCTAAAGGAGAAGGCACACCTAGTGTCACAAAGGTCTAGGAGGGTAAGGAGGAGAGGTTGTTTTTTTTTTTACAATTCTTATGGAAAGAATTATGTTGATTTAAGAAGTTTATACAAGACTAACAAGCAAAAATACTCACTTGAAGCAGTGAAGTCTTGTAGAAACAGCCATGTGTTCTGTTTTAAAATGTCATTTTTATTCTGCATTTGAGAAATGGGGGCAGAACCAAATTTGAGCAGATGGTGAAGTGTAGATTGCCATGACACTGTAAAGAAGTTTTAGTGTTACATGATTAAAGACATTCTGAATGCATTTTTTTATCTCTGCTTGTGCCATTCATAATTGTTCTCATTCCATTAAGCAATTTCTGCTCTACCCAACCAGCCCTTTCCTCAAACTTCCATCCAAGAGAGGTACAAGGCAGCCTCCTACAAATTCAGAGGTGATGATGGAAAGCTCCTGGTCTGAGGGAGTTCACAGGAGCTGCAATTGCCTGTTCTGCTCAAAGGCTGTTGCTCCTGTGCCAGCGCTTGACAAGCAATTCAGCTTTTCAGCAGCAGTGTCCTGAAGAACATGAATACAGAGCGTGTGGGATTCCCCAGTTCAGCCAAACCTCTTTGTACAGAAGCTGGAGAAGAACATAATTCTTGAAGCTGTATTGAATTTAAGAAATCCTTCATGGACATGTTTATGAGTGGGGTGGAACAGAGAGGCAGGGATGAGCAGGAAGTAGGGGTGACAGCCAATCCTTTTCACCTGTGTGTGCAAACAACACAAATAGGAGGCTGGAGGAACAGCTCAGCTTGACTGCTCAGGGGTGGAAGAGTGTGACAGTCCCTCACCGTCCTGCTCTATGTACTGCACTTCTGAGAGAGCACCTGGTAAGTGTTTACCAAAGGGCAGGTACCTGGGTGTGACACGGAGCAACTTGTAAGAGAGAAGCTGGGTTAAAGGTAGTGAAAATTGAAGGCCTTTAGTGAATTCATGCCTTAGCTTGAGTGTTGAACTTTCCCAAAGGAAACAGGGAGAGTTATGCTCACAATGAAGCTATCCTTAGCACAGCCCTGTTCCACAATCATATCCGTACAAGCACGCTATTCCTCCCCTGTTCTGGGCTGCGTGGAACCTCCCGTGTTTGCTCCAGAGGTTATCTTGCCTCTTCTCTAGCTCCTGTAATTATGGCACTTTCAGGTGGAAAATAGGAAGATCTCTTGCAGCCTTGCTAATGCTTTGCTTTTGATGACTTTCATTATACTGAGCTATGGAGTGAAATGGAAGTGGTGCACAAAAAAAATGCATGTTTTTTTATGAAAGTTGCATTTGCACAAGCCTTGAGGAGTTGGTGTGAGAGCCGTCAGTGCCCTTCCCTGGCATTAAGCTAAATCAGTAGAGTCAGAGCAGCCTGGCCCAGGTGTGAGCACGCTGGGGCCATTTTCCTGAGTGGTGTTTTGCACAGCTGTATCAAAATGGCTGATTCAGACAGGAATTTGTAGTGGCAGTTGCCAGCCAGTTGCAGCAGGTGTGATGGTGGTGGTGATCCATGGGGGCTGCAGGTGAGATCAGGAAGGGGTCATGGTGGTTATATTGGACCATGCAAGGCCAGAGGGAGACATAATCCAGGAAAAGCAGATGTGGGAGCCCTCAACTTTCCTCTTGTTCCTAGAAGAACAAAACAGGACCCTTGGGGAATGCCTTTGAGTCTGAGTCAGCCTTACTGTTCTCAGGACTTGGCCCATGTAAACAAACTGCAGAGCTGTCCCAGCTCTGCATCCCATCCATTGGCCCCATTTACCTTCGTACAGTCAGAAGCCATCTGACATTAAAATACTCCAGTGCCCTGAGAGACATGCTGGGACATGAAGAATGCATGGGATGGAGGATAAATCAGACCTGAAAAGGGCAGCTGTGGCAGTAACCTTGCCCTGGGGCTGGCAAAGCTGGAGGAGAATGGCTGGCTCTGACTGGATCTAGCAACTCTTGTCATCCAGTGGTGGATTTAGATATTTTTTGTTATTTTTCAGGAAAACCATGACTGCATAGTGTGTGCTTCAGCCCCTCCCCAGGGACAGCTCAATAAACTGTTTCTGTGCTAGTTGTTAGAGCTTCAGTGAGGTGTTAAAAAAGAATGACAAACCCCCACAAACACTCTACTAGAAGAAGAGCTTATGAGCTTCTGCAGCTGCATGTGAGGTTCTCTTATGGAATTTTTAGAAAAAAAAACCAAAAACCAAACCATTTTTCCAAAGCCGCAGACTTCGATTTGGAAGCTGAGCTGGATACAACATTATTTTTAAACAAGCCACCCTTCAAAGGCTGCTTCTCCCTTTGGAAAAGTGTGATGTTGGTTGTTTATTTTCCCTTCCAGGGAGTTTTTGCAAGGCAAATGTTTCATGGAGCAGTACCACCATTCCCAAGCAATGGAGTCTCACCCAGCACCATCCTCTGAGCTGACTCTGGGCCCCGCTGTGAGCTCTGGGACAGCCTCTGTGCAGAGTGACAGTCACCTGGTTGCTGATGGTGGTCGGTGGCAGGGACCACAGCCAGTAGCACACACGTGTGCAGTGGGCTGCAGGCTTTACACAGGGACACCAACCTCCCACCTCAAGCATTTCCTCTCCTGGGGAAAAGGGAGGTCAAGCCTACTTGAGTTTGGAGTATGGCTGGTGATCCCTGCCAAACATTCAACAGCATTTCAGTCTCAAAAGACCTTAATCTAGTTAAGAACAGCAGAAAGCAGCAATTAGCACTGAAGATAGCACGTTGATGATGAGCAGCTCAAAGGAGCTGCTGGAGAGCTGGATTTCATTACCCAGCCCAGGCAGGAGGGAGCTTTTGTTACTCAGACTTGGAAGAATTTCTAGAGATGAAGCAGCAGTGAACCATGAAACTTCCTTTCATGGTTTGTTGTGGGTTCACCAGTGTTTTCCCAAGCACACACTAGTCCCCTGCCCTTAGCTCCGGCAGGCACTCAGGGGATCCTGCCCTCCCTGGGACATCCACATCAGTAAATCCCCCTCTGGCATGCTGCCAGTGACAGCCTGGGCTCATCCCAGGGCACAGCAAGCAGAAATTGGCACACAGTGGGCACCTGAGGGACCAGGACAGGCCAGTTGGGGTAACTCCCAAATATGCAGCACTGCTGACCATGCAAGCTGCCTTCCACACCTTCCCATCTAAGAGACCCTTGTTTTAAATGTCCAAGTTTCTTTATTAACCTGAGTATAACAAATATAACATGTACACAGTATAAAAATGAACACAGAGTCTGACGGATGTACAGGTACAACACAAATACATGAACTATACAACGACCAGTTCATTGAATTATAATAATATATTAAGCATTTCATTGCTTGGAAAAAGCAAGTTTTGATCATAAAAATTGTATTCTGTTCCACTGAAATTATACAAAGTACATTCAATACTGAAAAGTGACTCAACAGAGCAGGACCAAGGCATGGCCTGGCTGCTTAGTGTTACCTCGGGCTGAGACTGTACAAAATGAATCCAGACGCTTTGCTGAGATGAGTTTTAAGAACTTAGCAATTAAATTAAGAAGTACAAAGTGTTTCAGGGAGGGTATTCTTCTCTTAAGAGCATGTGGAATGCGCTTTCGGTAGGACCAACAGGCTTAGGCAACATGCAGAGGGAGCAGCTGGCACAGCTCTAGGCGGGCTCTGAGTTGATGGGTGGCAGGTTTCGGTGCTTGAAGTACTGGACAACTTGCTGGGGCAGCTCTGCCAGCACAGCTTTGGCCAGAGTCTCCTTGGGGACCTGTGGGCCAGAGGGAACCAACACCAGCGTTAAAACAGCCACAGGGCCGACTGAGCAAACATGGCTGGGCTATCTCCAACTCCAGACTGTAGCATTTCATTTAATACCCCCTAGAATCTACTTGCAGCCAGCATTTGATACACTTGGGATTATTATATTCTATATTACCCTTTCCTTGAGGAGATAATTCATTTGTAGGGAGGATTAAAACATCCCAGATAGGTTAAGAAAAACCAGGTATGAGTAACAGGAGGTGAAATAGAAAGACACTGATTAATTACAAAAAGGAGGAAGATAAGCACAGGCTGATTTTCTGCATCCTTGGGCAATCCTGTGCCAGCAACAGCATCTGATCCAGGGCTGACTAATCCCACAGAGGGGACATGTGCATGGCCAGTCCCAGCACTGCCCTTCCCTACAGGCACCAAGAGGGACCAGGGGCTGCAGGGCTCCCCCAGGACAATTCAGCATTAAGCCCTCCATGTGTGGCACATCACAGGTGCTGGATGAGACCTGAATGGGAGACACCAGAAGGGGACTGTGGCGAGGGACATGAGCCCAATGCTGCCCCAGTCTGCTGTGGGAACCTGGACCTTGCTACTATTCACTGGTTTTAGTCCCACCTGCCTGATGACAGGGGGTGGAGAAACAGGGAGGATGCTCTGGTGGAACCCACTACAGAGATGTGGAGCACTGTTGTTCCTGCTTGCCTCTGCCTGCAGGGCTGATGTACATGGTCAGTGACAGAGCATCACTGAGGGATGGTAAGACAGGCAGGTTCTTCTTGCCTCGTCGGCCTTTACTGTGGTTGCTCCACTTCCAGGATCGTTTCCAGGCTTGACACCCCATTTACCCCTGTGATCCCTCCCTGCTGCCCACACTCACATTGCGGAAATTCCGGAAGGGCACAAACTGGACGATGTCCCGCACGGCCTCCTCGCCCGTGTAGGAGTGCAGCACCCGGCTGTCCCCATCCAGGAACTCCATGGCAGCAAAGTCAGCATTGCCCACCCCCACGATGATGATGGACATGGGCAGCTTGGACGCCTGCACCACGGCGTGTCTCGTCTCGTCCATGTCGCTGATCACCCCGTCCGTGATGATGAGGAGGATGAAGTATTGCTGTGGAGGGGAGGGCAGAGGGTCAGACCCAGTGGGGTGCCAGTGCACCCTCACACTGCAGCCAGAGCCTGCAGGGTGTGAAAGGCCGGGATGCTCCACATGTTGAGGGGTGGCAGGTCCCCCAGGGGTTTGGGAGCAAGGTTCACCACTTGCCAGGACAGCTGGCATCACCCCTTTTAGCAGAACCCAGAAATTCAGGTGCATCTATTCCCCTTGATTTTTGAAAGATAATAAAAAACACCAAACCATTTCCCGCTCCAAAATATTTTTCTGATATACTGTACTCAATAATGGAAAAAAACCCCAACCTCCAGCCTGTGCAGAGCTTCTGTGTCAGGGCCAGGAGGAGTTTGGGGCCGGGATATGAGCCCAGCTGAGAGATGAAATCTCCCCCTGCCTGCACACAGTGTGGTGTATTTTAGGGTGCGCCCCATTGACATGTCTTTGCACCAATGGGGAACATCTCCTGTATTCCGGTGCCAGGCTGTGGGGGCTCCCATACAAAGCTGTGGGTATTGGAGGGACTGAGGTGGGTTGCAGAGGGTACCAGCAAGATAGGGTGGCAGCATTACAACCCACTCCCCTTCCCTTGAGAAAAGGAGGGCACCAGAGCCAGTCCTGCAGAGCTCGGAGGGGATGGACAAACAAAGAGATGGACCATCCTGCTGGACACAGCTCAGAAAATCTGGAGCATGTGGACCCCCAAAAATCGCATCTCCTCCATCTCCAGGGAAAATAATGGCTCAATTTGGGCACATTACACAGCTTGCATGTGCTGGAGAAATGATGAAAACAAGCACTTAAGCACATTAAAGCCCTTTGTTCCTCTCCTCATTCTTTCCATTTCCTCTGAAAACCGCTAGCACAGCCATCCTGGAAAAGAAAAAGAGGGAGTGCTGCCCCAAGCCTGTTTTTCTGGTCTTCCTCCAGCCCACATCTCCTAAAACCTTCCCTGAGCTTCATTTTCTCTTGATGCTCTCCAGTGCTAAATTCCAAGTGCAAACAAGGCTGGGTCAAGCTTAAACACAATCTGAGGACATGGGTGAGGAGGTTTTCCCAAGCCAGGGCAGCAGCCAGCCCCTTCCCCACCCCAGCCCCTTTTGATGTGTTAGCCCTGCCTCCAGAGCAGTGCCCAGGGTTTAGTTTTCCCCTAAATCTGAACTTTTCAGTGCAAATCATGGGGAGAGAGACATAGGTCTGAAAAGCAGGACCCCAACATCTACGTCTGGAGGACAAGACAACTTCAGGAGAGGATCTGCACTGGTCTCCACTGGAGGCAGGACTGGGGCCTGACCCTGTCTGGGAACCAGCATGTGAGGAAGAGTAAAACGTTGAGGGCAGCAGCTGATAACAGAAAAGACTTTAAGTTGATTCTCCCCTTCCTCCCCTGGCCTCTGTACCAGAAACACAGGAAGAGCTATTTTCCTTTGTTCCTTTTTTTTCTGTGAAATCCTTAACAGGATCAGAGAAAAATGCTGGAACATATGCAGGAAAAGGGGCGGGGGTGCAGAGCTCATCAAATGTTTATCACAACATATTTCAGAGGTCAAGAGGAGTAAGAGCTGCTGCTGTGGATCAGCCTCAGAGCCCAGGGGTTGTGTTGGGGTGATGAGCATTGGAGCAAAGGAGCAGCGGGCACAGCAGGAGAGCACTGGTGGGAGATTCCCTCAGGAGCAATGACATTTTGGTGGCATCAGTAAGTGGCAGTGGGACAGTTGTGCTGGTGGCACCTCTGGGCTCACAGTACCCAGCCAGGGTGGCACCTCTCCCCAGCCACAACTGGAGTTCCTAGAGCACAGGGATCAGGCTGGCCCTACAACTGAGTCCTGCCAAGCTGGGGTCCCCACTTGCACACCAGCCTGGCAGCATTGTCCTCCTTTCTCCTCTTTCTGTTGTTAAAATGGCCAATTTCTGAATCCCCATGGGCTCTGGGGATGATTCCTGATCATACAATATCAACAATTAGGTTCAGGTGGGGGAGCAGGACTAAACAGCATGAGGTAGGAAAAGGGGCAGTTTCGATGCTCAAGGACCCTGCTGGAAAGGTGTGTTTTAATTCCCCAAAACTTATTAATCCTTCCCCAAGAGTCAAGTCATGTAATCCCTCTGTCCCTCCCCCAGCCTCAATACATTTTAGTCTCCCATCCTTTAAGAGCCAGGGACTCTGGTGTTTGTGATCTTTGTTGCCATGGAAAAACTACAAGGCTTTTTGGTTTTGTTTGAAATGTTGGGAGCAAGCGAGAGCGGGAGGAAGAGGAGGGCAGGCCCAGGCAGCCACCAAAGCCATCAGCACCAGGGGTGGCTTGGATGCCACGAGTCAAAGATGGGATGGAAGAGAAGACCCTGGGGGAGTGAGATCCCTCATCAATAACGCTCTGTGCTGCCAAAAAAACCCCTGAGCTAAGCCAGGCTTGCCTCTGACGGCACTATCAGTGCCCATTATTTAAAATCTCCCTTGATTAAACTATTAGTGCCAGCGGAGGGGTGCAATTTGCATACGATTAGCGCCTCTGCTCCGTGCAGAGCCCGTGGGCTCTCCCTCCCCCACTGACAGCAAGAGAAAATGAAAAAATGAGGAGCGACCTGGATTTGTGCTGAATTAAACCAAATTCAATATTTCCTTGTGCCTGGAGCTGGGAAGAGCAACAGCACTCACAGCAGGGCTCGTAAAGGTCCCCCTGGGGAAGAGGTTTTGGGTGTGATCTTGCTCCACTCCAGGCAGCAATCAGTGAAGCTTTTACCCCAACATCTCCTGCCATGCATGTGCTGATGCCCAAGCTGAGTTGTTGTGGCCAGCAAAACCCAGGGGCCAGATCTGCCATCCTCCACAGCCAGCCCTGCTGCCACAGGGACCCAAGTGAGCTCCATCTTGCAGACTTCAGGTGTTCTTCACACCCCTAAGAGGACCCATTGGTCACCACTGGCAATGCTGGACCCATGGCTGCAGCCCACAGTGAACAGAAAGACATGAAATCCAGCTTAGGCTTTGTGTTCCCCAGACCAAAACCATCAGGATTGCCATCCCATCACGGAATCTTATGGACTTACGGATGCAGTTTCCTGTTGGGTGGCTTGAGCTGCAAATTGGGCCACGTGGTTGATGATGGGGGAGAAGTTGGTGGGTCCATAGAAGCGGATGTGGGGCAGGCAGGCTGAGTATGCTTGAACAATACCCTCCACACCTTCAGGGAAAGCAGAGAAGCCAGGCATTACAATACATCACAGCTCAGGGCCACAACAAGTCCAATTAGGAATCATTATCTCATGATGTCACAGAGCTGAACTTAGATCTATTTCCCTCCCTCTCCCCCCAGCCCCCTGCCATGAGCTCATCCAGCTCCACTTCAGTCACTTTGTAGTGGGTTCTCAGACCTTCTGGGATAGGGAAGCCCTCATAGTGCCCACAGCCAATGAAGGCATTCCTTGGATTCTGAAAAAAATCTCATAATCAGCCAAAGAAGAGGAGTAAAAAGAAAAGCAACTCCTGATCTGAACATAACTAAAACAACAGACAGATAAAAAAACATCCAAAAAACATACATAAACCCCCCCAAAAAACAGCAGAGAGAAGCAAAACAACCCTAAAAATGCCCTTCTGAGCTCCCAAACTTCTGCCACACCAGAACAGAGTAGATGGCTGGTCTCCTAAAAGGATGCATGCATGTGTGACTCAAAAATGACCAATTCCACAATGAATCAGCTGATCATCAGTCCTTTGGGAAGGACTTGTCACTGATAAGGGCTGCAGGATGAGGCTTCTGCACCCCACAATGCCTGCAATACATCAGAATGCTTAGTAGCTGCTGGAGAGGAACTGAACAAAGCAGAGGCAGAAGAAAACCAGATGTACACAGCCAGCTTCTATGAACCATCCAGCAAGGTTTGGAAGCCCATCTTGCTGGAGTAAGGTGACTTTTGGGGTCCATGGTAGCCCTTACCACTTAGGATCTGAGCAGTCCTTCACGCATCACTGTGAGCAGCTCTCAGCTGTTAAATGAATTGTTAAGTAAGAACTCCCCATCTGCTAAACAGGCCCTGTGTTTCTTGCAGCCTTGCTGGAGGAGCAGACGGCTGGTAGGACACACCAGACATCAGAGCGAAGGCGGATTTTACACCATCTGAATCCAGTTGCATTTTACCCTGGGCCTTCCTACACACCCCCAAATTTTCTCTGCTTTCCTCTGAGTGTGCCATTAGTTTGTGTTCTGCTTCACTGTTCATGTCTGTCTCTGAATAGACCTTGACAAAATGCCAAGATCACAGAATCATGGAATCGTTTGGGTTGGAAGGGACCTTAGAGATCATCCAGTTCCAACCACCTTGCCATGGGTAGTGATGCCACCCACTAGATTGGGTTGGTCAGGGCCCCATCCAACCCAGCCTTGAACACTTCCAGGGATGAAGATGTTATTGAAAAAATGCAGAGGAAGGAGAGAAGGCACTGAAGGCACCAAAGGAGTCCTAAAGACCTGGTAGATGCTTACCTGAACAGAAAGGGTTCCTGGGATTGAAGTTAATGGCAAACTCATGGGATACCTGTGGAGAAGAAAAGACCCAAATTGACTGGGAGGGCCAGTGCAGCACAGGCTGTTCACTATCAGTTTAGCTGATGCTGCAGGGCTGGTTGAGGTGTGATCCTCCCCTGGAGCAGGACCGGGTGGTTGCAGAATTATGGTCCATCCTGCTGAGTCAACAACACTTCCCAGCCCTCTGCTACCCAAACAGCAAACACAAACATGGTCAGGGCTGAGCAGCAATTGAGGATGGACCAGTTCCCCAGTGCCTCCATCATGGAGCCTCATGAAATTATCACATCACATTCTTCTACAGTTATCAAAGCAGGTTTGTCCATGTGGCTTCCCACTGGCTGCCCAGAGGGGAAGCAGGCAGAAGGGATGCTCTCAGCCAGCAGGGCTATCTCACCAGTCCCGAGGAGAAATTACCTCATGCTATTGCAGGTTATAGAGGGAGAAAACTCAATTAACACTACAGGGAGCCCCAGTTCTGGCAGCATTTCTGCTCCCCATCTCCCTGCGTGTGGATGGTGCAGAAAGGCATAGAGCAAGCTGTATTGAAGACCTGGTCTGGCATGTCAGCTACAATTACAAACCAGCAGAAGATTAACTTCACTTGGGTCACCATGCCACAAAAGGCAGCATAGGACAGGCAACATGAATGCTTGGATGTCATGGACAGCAAGTCCCAGCACAATCTGGGTTTGTTGTCATTGACCACAAAACCATCTCTCCATGGCACATGCAAGATCCTTCAGGCCTTCCAAGACCTCCTTTCAGGGTCAGGGAAATGGTCCTACAAGGAGGTAAGACTGGCAACAGCAGACAGCCCTGCACATCCTCACCCCTGGCTTGTTGCACTGGGCAGCAGCTCCTTTGAAGCTGCCTCTGCCAGCAAAGCCAGGGCAGCTCAACAGCCTGGCTGCAAGAGAGGGCCAGGACTCCTGCCCTCCAGGACAAACCTCTCCAATGCTGCTGTGGGTCAACAGCCTGCTCGTGGAACAATCACCAGATGTGTGGGCTTAGGCATACTCCTCACCCTCCTCCCAGCAACTTAGGCACCCAAAGAAGCAAACAGACTCCCAGGAGCACCAAGGATGCACAACTGCCTCTTCCAGCACCTCTGAGGTTGAAGGGGTGATTTGAGATTTCAGGCCACCAGCTCAAGGGCTGTGAAACAAAAAGCTCCCACCCTGTTCATGCCAGAGTTACAAAACAAAGATATTGTCTCTCTCTCAGGAGGGTGGAGGTTTGCTGAGCTTTTCAGCATGGGAATTGCTGCAGGACACGCGTGTTCACAACACTGGCACAACAACTGTCCTCTGAAGCAAAAGTCCTCCCGAGGCTGCAAACGCAACACGCGTCTGATTCAGACTTTCCAATTATGCCGGGCATTGTGTTGAAAGCAGCACAAACTATTTTTGCAAGAGGCTGTGGGGTGGGAAATAGCAACCAAACAAAAGTAAAGTCAACCAGCAGCCTTCCCTGTGCTGCAAAGGTGATGTGCTGCCGGACTGGTGAACTGCTCAGGTCTCTCCATTCCTGTTGAGCACGACCAGTAACACCCACAGCCACCAGGCTAGAGACAGTCTGAAATGCACAACTGTGCTTTGCATATGCCCTTTCTTGCAGAAGCCTCAATTTTGAGCAATACACTCAAATTCAACTGATTTGCAGTTGTAACAGGCTCACTTCCTTTTTTTTTTTGACAAAATGTTCAGAATTCTGCCACATGAGTATTTATAGACAAGACAAGCAGAAATATTTCCATGTTTTGCACTGCAAAAGAGGGGTTTCTCTTTCTTTTACGCAGCAACAAAATGGTTTGAAGCTGTGTTCCTCACAGTCTACAGAGCAGACACCCTACGTGCAGAAGTGTTGAAAACCTCCTCTGGAGTTTTTATGGATTTTACATATATCTATATATCTGCTAAAAAAATTCAATGGGAAGGCTTCAAAATAACAAAAAAAACCCCAAAAACAAAAAAAGGGAGGATTTCATTCCCTATTCAGCTCTTACTTTGGAAACAGTTTCTGAGGAGTCCAGTTAAACATATGTGGAACACTTACAGGTATCACATTCCAGTAACTCACAGGGAACAACATTTTCAAACTTCTCCAAAGGGTAAGACCAACTCCACAGAGGGTTCTCTGCCACCTCCCCAAGAAATCTCACCCTTTCTGTGACTCAGTTTCCAAATAGAGAGATATATATATAAAGACAAAAGGACGGGAAGGCTCGGGTGCTGCACACCACTGAAGCCTCCAGCTTCCTTTGGCCAACCCCATCTCCCAAACCCAGGGCTGGGTTCCAACACTGGAACATGCCCCTCTCCACTACTGCTTTGCCTTTGCTCATCCCTCAGAAACCACAACCCATCTGCCTCCCTCTCCTGTTCCCTACTGGGAAATCACTCGAGGCTCTCTACGGAGCTGTTACATGGCAAGATGTTCTTTGACATTTCCAACGAGACTTTTGTGTGCAAAACATCTCGCTCCGACGGGCGCCTGAGAAGCGTTGGGGAGCCATGGCAACGGGAGCACAAAGAACCATTTATACCACTCGTATCTCCTGACAATCTTCACTCGGGTCTGTGGGTCCCTGCTATCCATCCGCTGTCACAAAGGGCACAGGGTTTCATGGAGAACTGCTGCCTTGGCTTTGAAATTCCCCAACAAGACTTGATGGCCAAAAAATCTTTAATGAGTGAGTGGAGCCGGTAGTGCCCAGAGCCCGTGGGCCGGGCGAGTCAGAGAGGAATGAAGCCCCAGGCCAGAGTGGTGTGGGGTGATGCTCCAGGGATGGCCCCACTGCTAACATGACACAGCTGATGGGTCACTCTTGGTGTTAGGGTGGGTGACCTTTAGGCACAGGACAAGCACGTGGGAAAGGAGAAGCTGCTCCCCACTGAGATTTATTTGGGCTTAGACATCATTCTGGTGGAAAACTAGGTGTTTTTTCCAGTAGCATTTAGAGAGTATCCCCCAGGCCCATGGGAAGCTGCAGCAGGCAGCCACAGGGCCCCTAGCCCCCAGTCAGCATCCTCAACCCAGTACCCACCTCCAGCCTTGCTGGAAGGGCCCTTTTCAGCCCAGCAATGCCCCTCCCACAGTCACTGACTTGCACACATAGACAGCAGAACAGGATGCTTGCCATGAAAATTCATCCACTCTCCAGCAGCCCGAGCTGCTGTACCCTTTCCATCCCCACTGCATTTTCCATTCCCATTCTTCTCCTCAAGTAATAAACTGCTGGAGGCAGCTGGAAGCTGCCTACCTAGATTTTCGCCACCGAAAGTGGTGAAGTGACAGACCAGGGACATTTGCTGGCCAAGGAGGATGAATCACCTCCAAAGTGCACATGGAGGGATCTCCTCCTGTGTTTGGCAAACAGCAAGAGCTCCCACTTGAGTCACATGAATTTTGGCTGCCAGGAGAGCAAAGCACAAAGCTGGAGTGGGCAGGACATCCCCAGCCATAAGGGCTGGCAGTGATGAGGTTCCCAGCCCAATTCCCAGCTGCTCATGACTTACGTGCCCTGCTGCACTCAGCCCAGAGCACAGCTCCCCTCCCAGAGAACACAAAGGCCTCACTGAGATTCACCCTCAGCCTGAAGCTGGGAACACCTCAAAGTGAGTGAGCAGAAAGAAAATTCACATGAAGGGCGTGAGCAAAGAGCGGTCAAAAGACCCAACCAGTAATTAACAATGGTGGTGTCCTGGCACATTGTCTCAGCCATGAGATGTTCCCCATCCAGCAGCCAGGCTGCAGGAGCAGCTCTACACCCTGCTCTCTGGATGAGTAGAATGCTCAGCTTCGCCCCTGAAGGACCAGGGTGCCTTTAACCAACCCCTCCAGCACCTAATCCCAAAGAAAGATCACGGTGGGTTTTTGGGAAAGCTCCTCTGCTCCAGTCTTGCAACATCACACTGAGGCTCCCCAGCTCCCAGCCCCCTTCCAGACTTTGCCACCGTCTGACACATTCATCCAGGGGCCTTTTCCCTTCCCCAGAACTGTTCCTGCCTCTTGCCAGGAAAATGAATCAATGCCTGGCTCTGCCCGTTAATGCCGGGGAGCTGCTGCTTTCATGCCAACATAGACTGGAGGAACGGGCTGCTTGTGCCGCATCCTTGCCTTGTTGCCCACACACATCTCCCCACCGGCTGAGAACCAACATCCACCCACTCCTCCTCTGCCCAACAGCATTTCCCCAACCAAATCCCAGCAGCTCCTGCCCAGGCAATATAAAGACAATCCCATCTCAAACACACAGGTGGCCACAACACTTTACCTTCCAGTCTGGTGGCAGTTGGGCACCAAATCCCAGAGCAGGAAACATCTTGTCTCTAGAGGGAAGAAGGAAAACATATGGGTGTATTGACACACATGAAGCAGGCTTGCACAGCTTCTCCCAAAACATACAGTGCCTTTAAAAATCATGGGAGCTGCACAGAGAGAACAGATATCCCTCCTTGGCTTTTGATCTTTAGAGAAAAAGAGAGTCCAGCTTTGCTTTGTTTCCCACAGGGATCAGGAGCATCCTCTTGCCCAAACACCTGAGTCTTTTGCAGTCTTGTAACCCTGGAAATTTTTAAAAATGAGCTATCCATTTTGAGCACAAAAAGACATCACAGCAAGAGCAACAGATTTCTGTTTTGATTTCTCTATCAATGTCTAAGATGATATTTTTCTGATATTTTCTCCACCCCTCAGGGTGTCTGAGGAATGAGGCAGCCTGGGGTCAGAGCTCTGATGGTAAACACCAGTGAGCTGAGGGCATCTGCCATCTGCTCACAATAGGGGATGCTCCACCTCTGCTAATGCTCCCTCCTCTCCATAGCAGCAACAGGGAGAAGAGAAAGCCTGTCCTGACCCTTTCCTGCACCCCGAAGTATATGGTAAATAATACCTTTAAAGTATTATTTAGCCCTGGCTTTGCAGATGGGAGATCAAGACAGAAGCATCCCAGCAGCCCCTTGGTGAGGCAGGGAAACATCTGTAAAACAGGGGTGGAGGCAGAAGGGCATGGTGCTTACGAGTCATAGTCCTGGATGATCTGGCCAACAGCCCAGATAGCTGATAAGTACTCATTTGTCCCCATGGGGTTGATGTAGTGCAAAGAGGAGGGTTCCTGTGGGTTCCCATTGGAAGCTGTGAAGTCAATGCCAACCTGGGGGACAAGAGAGAAGCATAGAACCATCCTCTGTTAGTAGGCACCACCACAGACCTGGCCACTGAGCCTCCACTGCCTTTGAGGCCGAGACAGACTTCTGTCAAATCCTAAACCTCAAACTTTTGAAAAGGTTTATCAAAATTCATCTCTTCACTTTCCCTACAAGAGGCTGATTAAACACTACATTAGGCAGTCATTCACTCTTACACCTCCATTTTTCATCAGTGAGCATCACATAAAGTGTCTGAAAGCAGCCCCTGCTCCTGGAGCAGCCATCACCACCTCCAGCTCAGGACTCTGGCTGCCCACCTCCCAGGTGCACTGGGGTGGAGTAGCTCCATGGACATCAAGGCAGCCAGGGCCATCTGGGTATTTGGGTCTCAAGGTCTTTGACCAAAGGATCACAACCCTGAGCAGATCTTTCCCTGCAACCAGAAAGATCTGCTCTTCATCAGGCTTCCCCAGGGACCAATATATGCTGAGCTCTCAGGGGACTCTGTCAGCAAGGCACTCATTTTCCTTCCTCCTCAATTAGGCTTTCTATTTAAAGGCATTTGTAGAAATGCCTATCTCAGACCCAGTTAAATCTGGTCAGAAGAGGCGAGATGCTGATCCACCCAATTTGATATGACTGGGAAGGACGAGCTGGGAAGAGGCGTGACTGCGCCTGCCTTGTTTGCTTAGCAAAGAGGCAAACCCCAAAATAACTCTGCTGCCTAAACTGGGCTCAGGGATTTCAAAACAATTTTGCTCCACATCCATAATGGGAGAGGATGAGTGGCAGTTTGGCTGAGATGGGACCCTGGCCTGTGCCAGGGAGGCTGGTAAAACAGGCGTGGCAGGACAAGGGGACATGTTTTTAAATGGAAGGGGGTGGATTTGGATTGGAGATAAAGGAGGAATGTGTGGTAAGGGTAGTAAGATACTGGGACAGGGTGCTGTTGATGCCCCATCCCTGGAAGTGTTCAAGGCCAAGTTGGATGGAGCTTGAAGCAATCTGCTCTAATGGAAGGTGTTTCTGCCCATGGCAGGGGGGTTGGATCAGTGGACTTTGAAGATCCCTTCCAACCCAAACAATCCTATGGTTCCATTGAAAACCCAATTTCTTTGTCAAGCAACCGTACGGCCTCAATAACCTGCATTTCCACACTGTAACATCCCCATCCCTGTGCCCAGCTCCTGCTGAGCCACATGGTCAGAGAGCAAGGGGGAAAGTGAGGCACAGTGGAGTCACACAGGCAGGTGCCCTGCTTGTGCAAGCAATCAAGGGCATCACTCAGGCAACAGACCCGAGAGGGACACAGCTGGTCTGCCTCCAACACAAGGCAAACAGCCTGGCACAACACCCCTCTTCTCTGTGGCTTCAGCCCTTCCCTCTCCACCATCTCCCTCAGCTGGGAGGACACCACTGGCCTTTCCAAATTTCTGGGGTGTGCATCAGCATCCTCCTCCCAGCTCAGGTGTTTCTGCAGTGTTGCACCCATTGAAAACACACCCAGGGTTTGGGACCAAAGATGTCTTGGGAGGAGGAGGAGCTCTTCAATAACTGGCAGATCTTTAGATGGGGGGAAGATTTCTGCATTCAAACCTAATTCATGCAAGAGCTCCGTGCTACCAAGAAACTCACTGATTTTCTCTTGTATTCACTCTCCAGCACCAAGACCAAAGCACACAGAGGCAGAGCGGCACACAAAAAGCTCTCCCAGTCATTCCTGTTCCTATGGCAACTCTTCCTCCTCCTCCTACTCTTCCCCCAT
Organism: Myrmophylax atrothorax; assembly: GCA_026770055.1. Taxonomy (NCBI): domain Eukaryota; kingdom Metazoa; phylum Chordata; class Aves; order Passeriformes; family Thamnophilidae; genus Myrmophylax; species Myrmophylax atrothorax. Next base: position 6,816,714 of record JAOXXN010000162.1, on the reverse strand, counting down.
CATGTTTTCAGATACAACAACAAAATACAAACTGAACTAACTGCAAGTGCCTGCAGCTCTCTCAGTATTGCACCAGGAAAGTTTGCAGAAATTGAAAACCCCACTTCTGCATTGTGGTGGTTTCACTTAGGGTTGTCATGTCCTTCATTAGTTACTCCTGACAAGCTGTGGTCCAGCTTGAAAGAAGGTGGAAATGCCAGTAAAAAGACAGAAACCCATCTGTTTAACAGCCTAAAGCCTTTCAGCTGGCTTCAAAATGAGGAGACCTCCCATAAAAAATGAGGGTGGTTAAAGCCTGAGATGAAGAGAGAAGTTGGTGACATTCAGTGAAGGGTCAGAAGGTCTTTGTATGAATCTGACTTTCAATCAAAGTGCAGACTTCTTCCCTCTTCTCCTGAGCACTAGAGTAATGACCCCCCAAACCCCCAAACACACATGGTTTAACAGCAAAACATAGCAGCTCGTCATTGCCATGAGAAGCCACCCCAGGCTGCTGCCAAATATCATGAAGAACCTCCCTCCCAGTTCTGACCACTACATGGAGGCTACTTTTACTGGGCAAAAAGAAGCAGAAGTCCTTACAGTAAACATCAGCTGGCAGCCTCCCAGGATGTAGTCCAGGAAGGAGAAATCTCTGGTTATCTGAAAGCAAACCCATAAAACTGTTTCAGCAATGTTCATAATTTCAGAACAAAACAAATAAACGTACACAAAGTGCCCAAGGTTGCAGTCACTGTGAGTTTGGGCCTTTGGGGACTTTTGGACATGTGGCAGAGCAATGGGAAGAACCACGTGAATCTCCCCCAGCAGCATTATGGTGCTATACAAGTTGCAGGGGGCTAAGCAGAGCCAAAGTTGGGGTGGGAGGCCTGAGAGCTGGTGTCTGTCATGGTGAACTGAATGGGAGATCCTCTCTTCATTGCCAAAATTGTCTCATGGCACCTGCAGATCCAGTGTGGGAAGAGCTGTGTTGGTGCTTTCCCTGCTGTGCTGCTGCCATAGGTAGGGGAGGACTTCAGCACCTCAGTTCAAAAGGACTTCTCCCACCTGTAGCCAATCCTTTCCCCCAGGGAGACACCAAGCAGTTGGTCAGCATCCTTTTGGGCTTCATGCAGACCCTGCCCACCCTGAACACCTCCACCTGGGTCTGTGGCCACCTGAGCACACGGTGGCACCAGCAACTCGGTACATCAGATGCTCCAAGTGGACAGAAACCCAAGCAGAAAGGAAATCACGCTTTTGTTCAGGCCATGCAGGGCCTATGCGTGGAAACACAAGGGAGGCAGAGGCAGAAGGGATGGGCAAATCTCAAAGACCCAAGCTCAGTCAGGGGCTGAAGGAAACATGGCAGAGACATACTCACTTTGCATGACTTGACAATGATGATCCCGGAATTCTTGTAATTTTTTTTCTTCTTTTGCTTTTTGGGGTTAATACACTCTAGCTCGAGCTGTAACATACAAGACAGACCCTTGTGTGAGAGCCGTGTTGGTCTGTGCCACGTGGCTGCAGATGCCAGAGGCCATACCCTGTGGGCACCCTCCCTCCAGTACTGAGGGTGAAGATTTCACTTCCAGGCTATAGGTAGAAAATCCAGAGGAAAAACAGGCTCAATGCCTGCCTCTGACACCATCACCTTGCAAAGAGGTTGGACTGGGCCTCTTCTCAGTGCAGGCTGAGGGTCTCAGTGTGAGTACCAAAGTCACCATCAGTTTAAAGGGGTCCCTTCCTTGTTCTTCCCCAAAAACATGTCAGCACTTACTGGAGAGGCATCCTGGGCTTCACACAACTTGGCCACTGAGGTCTGAAACTCCCCGATGAAGTCGTGTCCCCCATCACTGTCATAGTCATAACATATCACCTGGGGTGGAAAGGGCACAAACCAGCCTCAGAGGCAGTAAGTGTCTCCTGCCAGGAGACCTGCTGAAGTCCCCAACCTCCCCTGCTGGAGATCCCAAAAAAGGTGGGTTTTGCCGGTTTTGGAGTAGCTCTCTTCAGTTTGTTAGTCCGGTTTTTCTAATAAGCCAGACATGGGGGTTTAGGTATTTAATGCTCAATCCCAGAGCTGACCCCTACAAAACAAGCAGAAGGGTCCCCATTACCTTTACCAGCTTCTCCACATCTCCATCACACAGTGACACCAAAGGCACAGTGAACGGCTTCCACACAGGGTCCAGTGTGTACTTGATCACCTGGAGGTGGGAGCAGAGGGATGCTGTTACAACAGGCACATCCACAGGTGGAGATCAGCACAAACCAGGGACACATCTCCAAGTGCAACTCTGGACCAGTTCCCAGTGGGACAGGCCAGGAAAGCTGCAGAAAACACCGTCTCAGCCCCCTCCTGCCTCCACAACTGAGACAGTGGCTCCCCCTTCCCAGGTTGCAGCACATGTGAGTTACAACAGGCTTGTTTCCATTTCACTGGGTGATTTATCCACCTCTGGGGGCAATTAAACAAACCTGCCTGAGGGAACAGCTGTGGCACATTGGGCAGCACGGGCACTGCCATGCCCAGAGCATGGGCACAGACACCCAACCCACAACTTCAAGGCCAGCAGCTACTATTTATGTTCTCTGCACCCCATTGCTTGCACCCTACTCATTGCTTACTCCCCCCAGCACACATCCATCTGGGATCTGACTATCAAGACGATGGAGCAGTGGGATGCTGCTACCAGCCCTGGAAAGCCAAAACAGCCCTGGGCACACTGAGCTCTCTTGTCTCATCTGTGTAACATCTGCTGCCTGAGCTGGAGAAATATTAATTGATGTTTTTTGACATTTCCTGAGAGAATGCAATCTCTTGTTGGAAATCTAACCACATGCTAGCGAGCTCTGGGCACATGCTGGGTACACTGGAGATGAGGGCAGGGGAGGCAAAGACCCTCTTTCACAAAGGTGTTGAGCTCAGAGAGATTCACGTGAATATTAGGAAAGTCAGACACAGGCAGCAGATTAACCCTTCTCTGTGCAAGGCAAACACAGGGCAAATCTGGCATGTAGGACCTTGGATCTTTGCAGCTGGAGCAGGAAGAGCACAGAGCAGCAAGGAAGAGATCCACGGCTGCTGCCACAGGCAAACAGCTGTGTGGGACCTGGAACAGGCATCTTGTTTGACAGACAAGCTCTTACATGAGACCAGGGGAAACCCCAACACTGCAAGCACAGTTTAGCTGGATTTGTAAACACCTCCTCCAGGATCCTGGAAGAGCAGGGGGAGCCCACACAGCCCAAGACGCTGCCCACAGGCTGCTGCCAGCCGCTGTGTCACCAGGGTGGGTGGGGAACGATCCGATGTCTCTGTCACACAGCACCCAGCTGGGTATTCACACTTGAGAACAACAGGCTGCAATGAGCACACTAATCCTGCCCTGCCAGTCAGCTCTGTTGCAGCAGGAGAAATGCCAGCATCAGACTGAGAGCTGGTTATGTTCCTGCACCGAAAGCTGCAAGAATGGGCAATGTTATTTCTTTGTATACACAAGGATGGTCACAGAATTACAGGATGGTTTGGGTTGGAAGGGACCTTAAAGATAATCTGTTTCCAACCCCTTGCAATGGGCAGGGACACCTTCCACTAGACCAAGTTGCTCCAAGTCCTGTCAAACGTGGCCTTGAACACTTCCAGGGATGGGTCACGTAGTATGAGATTCCTCTGAGGGCAGTGGGATGCATTCAGGGCTGGTAAGGAGGAGGCTGTTGGAACACCCATTGCTTGAAAGAAAACTTGGCTAGACTCTGATCCAGTGAAACAGGACAATGGAGGAACTGGGAAGCAACCCAGAGAAAACACCAGTATATACATCTGCTCCCCACAAACCTGGCATGTTTATAGAGATACCAGTGATGGCTGGTGCACCTTCTCAAATCCCACGCCAGGAGGAAGGGCTGGAGGTCACTTCAAATCCTCACATCTGAGAAACATGTCTCAGTGAGTCAAAGCTCAGCTACCCACACTAAACCAGGAGGAAAAAAACTAAACAAGGTCCCAGCCTGCCCCCACAGAAATACAGGGGAAATTAAGGCTGATATGAATTAAATATGCATGGAAAGGTGTGTGGGAAAGTACCAAAAAATAAACAGCAGACAGAGCTGGGAGGATAAGACCAATCCACATCAGTACTACAGTTCACAGAGTGTTACCCATGTCCTGGTGCTCACATGCACGTGGGTGTGTGAGTGAAAGAAATCCTCATGGACTTTGCACACAAGTGGTAAAACCCAATATATGAGGAGACTCTGTAAATAAACACCACTCTCTCCTTCCACCTGAGCTCATCCTGTGTTTTGTTACAGCAGTTTGCTGTGGTGGGACAACGGGCTCCTTTAACCAAGCCTTGAAGGGACAAGAAAAGGGATGAGGAAAAGGGGGGTGTGAGATGGGTGTAATAGAACCCTCTTCCTTTGCCACAGAGGCTGCTGTGAGCATCCCCTCTCCTCTTTCTGCCAGCTGCCAGGAGCTACATGCAAACAAAAAAAGTCTTGAAACAAGCTTTAAGGAGGAGGAAAAAAGCAGCTAAAAAGTACTTATTAGACCAATGTTAAAGCAGAAGCCAGTCTGTTTCTCCCTGCCCGTGCTGTGCCTGGTATTCCTATCACTGGCTTTAACAAAACAGCTTGAGAACGTAATGAGACAGAGTTCAGATCAAAATACCACAGCAGGTATGAATGAGGGAGAGGGAGGGGTCAGCTGGCCCTGATCATACCCACCAGGACCCTGGTACAGGTCTCTACTTCCTTGGTTTGGATCTCACTCCATGAGACATGAGGCCAAGTGCTCATGCACTGGAGATGCCCAAGCATCCTCCCAGCTTAGGTGAAGGTCTGGCAAAATTTCATTTTAACCTTTCCTCACTACTGTTCCCTGGGGCACCCCCCACCACCTCTCTCCATCACAGAATCACAGAATATGCTGAGTTGGAAGGGACCCACAAGGATCATCAAGTCCAATTCTTAGCCCTGCACAGGATGCCCCAAGAGTCACACCATGTGCCTGAGAGTGTCATCCAAATGCTTCCTGAACTCTGTCAGGCTTGATGTTGTGACCACTTCCATGGGGAGCCTGTTCCAGTGCCTAAACACGCTCTGGGTGAAAAACATTTTTCTAACATCCAAGCTAAACCTCTTCTGGCACAACTTGAGGCCATTCCCATGCATTCCCCAGGTCACAGCTCATCCTGATGCTCCTGCAAGTGGAGGGAGAGAGGTCCAGGGCTCAGCCTCTGTCCAGGTTGAGCCTAGAGATTAACACAGGCTAGAAGACATCTCCCTCTCTACTTGTTAGATCCTGTAGTGGGGAGTAAAGACCTCAAGACTTTTCTAGCCTCAGTAAATCTTCATCCACTGGAGTCCAGCAGTCTCAGCTGGACACCATAAAGAGAGCCTGAAATCCTTGGATTCCACCCTGCTTTATAGGTGATTGATGAGACAATGCCGTGAAGGACAAGAACAGCTGATAAAAGGAGGGTATCTCAGCAGCTTGGGTTAGAGTTTTGCTCACCTCTGTTCTGTGGACCAGCATCCACTTCCCATCATCACCAGGTTTATGAAACTCCAAGAAAGGGTCTGACTTCCCAAAAAGGTCCTGGGGGGAGAAGAAACAGGATGGGTTACATGGTGCTCTGCAAACAGCAACAGCTGGTCCAGGAGAGATCTTTCCCTGGCAGTGCCAACCCTGCAGACACCCTCATGTCCTTGTGGGACCAGCTCAAGCACTCTGGCAAACAGGCAGCACCTGAGGGCAGTATCCTGCCCACCACCCTGTCCTGACCATGCAAATACCCTTGATTTCCACACCACATTTCAGCACCGATGTGGAGGGCATGTTGGCACCCCAGCACGTGCCTGTGGGATTTGCCAGCGGGTGCCCAGTACCCAACAAGCTCTCTGGACACAGATGCCAGGGAAAACAACCCCAGCTGGGAGGCAGCTGCATTTGGGCTTAGAAAAACATCCAGAGGTTCAAAGGAGAAACAGAATTATAAGTGCATGAGTGTCTTGGGGGAAAAAGGAAAAAAATCCACCCTCCTACACACGGCAGTAAAGCATAAGCAGAGGAAATCTTTAAGGAGCAAGCTGCCCTGGTGTTGACAGAGATCGTGTAACACCCTCTGAGATATGCAGCCCTGAGTCAGTGTGTGCTGCCTTTCCTGCCAGCGTCTCCTCAGATAATCTCCTGATAAAGGGCTGCTGCTTTATGAGAAATATACACACACACATCCCTGCGGGGTATCGGCACGGGGGCTGCTTTGGCACCCGCAGCCCGGGCAGTGCTGGTGGCACCAACATGGAAACTCCAGCTTTTCTAAGCAAAGCCTCATTCCCATTCAGAAAAACTAAGAAGTAGCTAACAAGAAACCAAGGCCCAAATACTCCAGATGATTTATTCAGAACTCAAGTAATTTCAGTTGCATTTTCCTCCTAGAGGAAGGTGCACTCCTGCAAAGAACTGGAGGAACTTCTTATGAGTTTGAACAGGAGCTTTTTGGGCTTACAAGTTATGCAGTGGGGATGTGAGGGGCTGTGCATGGAGGGGGAGGAAGCACAGACATCCCAGGACCCCATGTCCTGACCATCCCCGTGAGGCGATGGCTGGGATGGACACAGGCTCTAGTGATGCCCCAGAAAATCCACCAACGTTTCTATCTAGTCCTGTTTTCAAAGCCAGCCAGAAAAGTAAATCACAGAAGTGTTTTGGCTTGAAGAAAATATAATCTGCTTCAGCCAGAATTCTTCTGCCAGAGGAGCAGACCATAAAGGCTCACAGGGACACTCTCTGGGGTGAGATGAGATTATTTTTCTCCTACCTTTTCTCACACATTTGTAGGAGAGAAAACCAAGCCATTTTTTTCTGCAGTGTTACAGTTATGGCAGAGCTCTGATCCTGCTCACCCACCACCTGGACTTGGCACTTTCAAGTGCACAAAGAGATTAAAGAACCACTGGTGGGTACCTAACCTGCCTGTGCTGGCTTAACCTTCAACACAAGGCAGCTACATCAGTGTCAGCCCAGTGTGGGCTGGTGGAGGCACCAGCTGTGATGGCAGTGGGCAGCTTTGAAGGATGTCTCTTACCATCCCACACGGAGCAGTCTGGTTTGCAAGTCCAGTCAGCCTTGTTCTGCTTGAATCGAGGTGGGAGATGCCTCCAAGCCACAGGACTGTGGGCTGCTATTTTAAAACATCAAACCCACAAACATCTCACCCCTGCAAACCTGGCAGGAGATGGAAACTGAGCATCCAGAGTAGCTCAGCAGACCAGATCGATCTGCAAACTGGTCCAAGAATCTAAACCATCCAAACTGGTCCTTGCACAGCATGGACAAGGAGGGCTGAGGTGGCACTTCCAGCAGATGCAGCTCCCCAAACCACAGCTTCCAACACCAGTCCTGGCTCGCAGCACTTACTGTCCCCAGCCATGTTGAAGGTACCACTGTCCCCAAAGCTGCAGTGGCATGAATAGCTCTGGGGTTGGGTTCACAGGACTAGTCCCACATGGAAAAACCTCTTCTGCGAGATATTTTATCTTTCAACAGCTCTCACAAGAGCTAATCTGACATAAGATACAAGAGCCTCAGGCTGGATCTGCTGCTGACATGCTCCTGCTGTGCAGTTTCGGCATTTAAAGGCAGGTAGTGAGCTGCAGGTGTAGAGAATGGACATGTGATGGGGAGGAGGACCTGCCTGTGGCCTCAGAGAGGTCTCAGCCTCAGGGTGGCTATGGCAGAAGGAGATGCCTGGGGGTGAGCACAGCTCCATGCACAGCTGCTGGTACGCAGTGCTCACAGCTTCAGCTTGGTGTGTGCAACAAGATGATCCCATGGTCCCACCACAAAATCCGGTGAGATCCAATCCCTTCCAGTGACATCTGAGCCTCCAGCCACACTCTCTAGCTCCATGCTGTACGGTACAGGAAGCTGTAACCCCCCCAGGCAGCAACCTTATCCCTGTGATTTTTTTCTCTGCTGTCTTTCCTAAGCTTAAGTGAGTTTCACCCAGCTCCCACAGTTGAATTCCATCCATGACCAATAATGACCCAAAAATACTGTTTTTCATTCAATTTCCTTGTTCAAAGACCATTTTAATTTGCATGAAGTGACATGAGCATCCTTTGCCATGAGTAGGACTTTGAGCACTGCAACACTACACTGTGCTATGGGAATGGGCAAAGTAACCTTGCTAGTTCTTGGTGACAGCAGGTGGTCACTGAGGATGAGCTTTCTGCTGACCCTATTGATAAACCAGAGGGAGACCTAGAAAGAACACAGTCCTTATCCCAGTGTAACCAGACAGATGCTCTATTTCTGAACCTTTATTATGGGTTTGAAGGGCAGCAGATCCACAGATCTCATGTCCTACTTGAAGAAAATAAAAAGATGTCACCTTTCTATAACCTGGTAAAGAAACTTGATTGCAAACCCTAACTCCTGCCCATGGAGGAAGTGATGCCACCAATGAAGTTGCTGATATAAGAAGTGGATGTATGGCTGAGGTACCAGTGAGGACCTGGGTCCTTGGTCCTGCTCTTTACAATGGCTGCAAAGAAACCTTGAAGCATGAAGGGAGAGCACCAAGTCTGATGTGAAATCCCATCCCTTCCTACACAAGGGAGCAGAGGCTTTTTATTGGGGTGCTGGAAGAAAACTGTCACATTAGGGATGTCTTTGCTGACACACATGGGGTTGACTCTTGGACACATCTCAGAGGAAGCCACCAGCACATTTATGAAATGGAGGGGATTTCTTAAAAGGGGCATTTAGCTCCTTGCACTAGGCAAGGGAAGCTGGAGGGAAAGAAAAAAGGCATTCCCAACAGGTGGGAAAAACACTTGGATAAACTAGACATCTCTCCAGTTTTGACAATGGGACTGGACCCACATCTTCTGCCCCAGCAAATGCCCTTCTGCCTGGCTGTTTGCTTTCCTGTTTTCAAACAAACCAACGGCCATCCTGCCAATAACACAAGCTCTGGAGAGACTAGGAAGAAGGAAAAAATAATATTCCCAATGATTGCTTAGCAACAGCACTGGTTCAAGAGGAATAGCTCTGGTTGCCTGGTAAATAAGGTCAGAAGATGCCTCTCAGAAAGGCTCACCACTTCCTGTGTATCTTATTCAAAGTAGAACTCATGTGTTACCTGCCTCCATGAGATCAACACTTCTTCCTCAGAGAAGACAGGCCTCAGAGTTTGATACACAAGCAGATGTTTGCTCCATTTCCAGAGGGGCAGAATGCAACAAGCCAGGAGCTCTCAGCACATCGGAGATACAGGTTCAAGCAATATCAAAACTTCCAGCTCCATCAGGAGGCACTTTCAAATGACTACCCCTGAAGCAGTAAATCTGCTGTCTTTAAGACATGCCAGTACACAGATCCTGTGCCACATGGAGTTTTTCCACCTCCATGCGTGTGATGAAGAAAGCAACACTGTGACAATGGGGAAACTGAGGCACAGGCATACCCAGCAGCATCACCAGGACTTGAACACCCAGTCTCACCCAGTAGGACTATTTTCTGTCCCTGTTGCATCCAAAGCAGAGATTTCTTTAGATCCCAAGGACAGAAGTTTAACATTGCATCCCCCAGACATAGCTCCACTCACCTTTTTATCCAGTTTTCTGCCAGCCACACTCAGAGTAATCACCCGGTTATCTGAGAGCTCCTGGGCCGCTATCTGAAAGGCAAGGGAAGGCTGCGTTCATTTTTAGCATAAAAAATGAGGCTTCTACTGAAATACTCAATCCCTTCCTTGAGTGTCATGCTGGAACTAGTCTCACATGGCTTTTCCACACCAGGGCTCCATCAGGATGTGGAGAAGCCTCCAAGAACCAAGACAAGAGGAAGCAGAAGCCATATAAAGCCTTGCCAGCAAGATGTGGCACCTCATCCTCCATGTCTCAGGCTGGGCATGGCAAAACAGAGCCAGCCCATCCCTTAGGGGAGATGCTGGTGACATCCAGGACTTGAGCCATGTCTCTGCATGACCACTTGACAAGACAGCCCCAAGAATGAAGATGCCACTGCTGCTCCTGACTAGCTGCAGCAGGCTGGAGTGCAGCCTGGACTGCTTCAACTTCAGAGACTTTATTCACATACACTCCAGAAGGGCTTCAGCTGCCAACCACCAATGGGCCAGTTTTGTCTGGAAAGTGGTCTAATGAGTCTCTTGGTATTTTAAGGGAACATTTATAAAAAAATCCTACATTTGTTCACTTTTATTACCAGCTGTTTTCTGAATCACTTGTCTTTTTTCCCTGTGTCCTGTCAAAGCATCTGCTTGCTCCCCAACTCTCCCCTCCTCTGCTCCCCAGAGCGGGATGAGCTCTTCAAGAGCATCCCTGACTGCATCATCCACCTCCCTGGGCAGGAGCTGGCATCAGAACAGCTGGGACCACAGCATGGACATTGTCCTTGTGCACAGTGCTCCCACATACAGCCATTTGCTGGCTCTCACATGAGCTGTCCTGCACTGGAGATCCACAGCATCATTACAGCAAGGCTTTTGGAAAAACTTGCGGAACTCCAGGGGACAACTTTCTGCAGAAGGTTATGAGCACCCAGGAGAGCCAGGAGTTGGCAGATGAGGAGGCAGAGATGCAGCTTTTGCATCTGCCTGCGCAGCTGAGAGAGGAGACAAGCCACAGCTGCTGAACAACCTCTCAGCCTTCCCATGGCAGACACAACTCTTTGGTGCACAGAGGATCCATTCACCACATACAAATGCTAGTTTTCCCCTCTGCTGCATATAGAAGTCCCCTATTGCAAAGCCATGGCATCAGTCTTCTCTCCCATCTAGTCCTTGGTTGGTGTGCACAGTCACCAAAACCAGCAGTAGGAAAAGGAGCTGTAGGGAAATGGATGAAATTGCCCTTTGCTGATCCCCACAAAAAGCATGTCCTGTTGATATACAGCATTTTAGGGTTCGCTGCAGGCTTTGTAAAAGCCAGACTGTGCAGACAAGTCAGGAAGGTCCCTGAGCTACCCTGCCACAGGCTGCAGGTGGCATCTTCTCTTGGCCAGCATGGACAAAACCAACATACAATTGCTGCTTCCAGCAGAGGTATGTAGCAAGAACTTTTGATTGACTTCTACAAAAACAGAGACTCACTTTGGGATCCTCCCCTCTCTTCAAACCTAGGGACTCACATGCAATCCCATCCACCCAGCCGAAGTTCCTCTGTTGAATCTACCCTTGTGTCATCTCAGTTAAGAAAATGGATAGCTGGGCAAAATTGAAGGGAAAGGGGGTTAGGAAAGCAGCCTTTGGCTCCAAACCCCATGTTCTATATGAGTGAATCCAAAGCTAAAACCTGCTCCTCCACTGGTGTCCACAGCCTGTGTGTGCTCCAGCACTGTGCCAAGCAGTCCCAGCACGGAAAGGTGTTCGCCACACACAAAACTCTACTGATATCATCTAGTCCAAGCCAGGGCAAAAGACCTCAAATCAGAAAATCTTATCAGTTGTACATAATGAAGCAGATATCTCTACCCCTTGGATGTTTAATGACACATTAGTGACAGATCAGGATCTTCTCTTTTCTTGTTTGTTTTTTTTTAAGTGTGCAACCTTTGAACTTGACTGGAAACTTTTCATATGGTCCAGCACTTCCCGCTCAAGCATTGGATGAGATGTTGAGAGCCTGTTCCTCTGGGATGGCACATGGCATCCAGCACTGCTTCTGAACTTCACTGCGGCTTTTCCTCTTGCATTTAAAGACTAACTGCAGCAATTAAGAGAGAAATGCATCTTCCTCTAAAGCAAACAGCAACGGAGATGCCCTTGCAGCATCAGTTCCTGGGCTTCTAAACCTTTCTAGTGCTTTTAAACCTGACAGAAGTTTAACTCCTTACTGGCCTTTTCTTCCACATCTTTGCAGCCCAGCTACACAGCCCACAAAACCCTTAAGACAGCAGAGATCCAAAAATGATGGGAGCTCTGATAGAAGAGAAACACATCTAAATTTAGTCTTTTCTTTTAAAAAAAATCATCACTAAAGAGATCCACAGCGGGAAGGCCACTGCCCGAAGGGGTCTGCATCGGATTCAGCAGCTGTTGCTATGAGAGTTGTTGCCATGGCACAGCTCCATCCTCATCCTACAAATAACATCACCCATCCCTGCAAAAGGAATGAGCCCTCTTACCTCTACACCAGAGAGGTCTTAGCAGGTGCCTTGTACCAGATAACAACCAACAGCAGCAGAGATTTACTTTGTACTTCTCCAGACTGAGGATTTTCTTATTTCTGAGACTGAGGTAGAGGTTGAAGACTCACAGCACTGGGCAAGAAACAGACACTGGGCAAGATGGTCCCTGTCTCAAATAAATCATCATCCAAACAGACCAAAGTGGCCAGAAAAGGGTGAGATAAAGGAAAAAACATTGATGGGGCACAACTCTGTCTCCTGGACCACAGGTGAATATCCCTCATCTGCCTTTGCACACTCAGTAGGTAACGTAAAGAAGTAACTGTACCGTTATCATCCCTTTCCCAGCCGGCTTCCCATTGCCCAGAAGGAGAGTCCGTGTTATTTTCTTGCTGGAGACGATCTAGAGAAATCAACAAAAAGAAATCATGATTGTACAAGTGATCAGAAGCACACTCATAAGCAACTGATCATTGCTCATGTTAGTTAATTCAGATTAGGCACTTGCAACAGTAGGAAAAAAGGCATCATATCCAGGGGGGACCGTGAGAGTGGGAATATCACCACTGACACCCCAGCCCATGGGGTGCAGGGAGGCAGCTGCACAGTGAAGGGAAGTGATGGCAACAGAAGCTGAAGCATCACTTCCCACTGAACCCAGGAACCAGCTCTCTGGTGGAGGAGGTCAGTGAGACCTCATACAGACAGAGCTACTGTGATTTGTTCCTGGCAAAACCACCACTCAATCTCTCAAACTCCAGTTTAAGTTACTTCTAACATGACTCCTGCCAGCACCTGCTTGCAGGCCACATTTCCATGGGTGGATCCTGACTACAGGCCAGATGCTCTCCTCCAGCATCACTCTGGATCCCCTGTGCAGGGGTCAGAACTCCCAAGGGCATGTTCTCCCCTTCACTTCTGGTTTGTAAGAGGCCAGACAGGACATTCTAGGAGAATTAAAGAGATTTTTTCCATTCAGTGAGTTTTAGTCACCTTCAGATCTGGGTAACCTGTAATTTTAATTCATAAGGCACAAACTTGCACATGGGGATCCAGCAACCTGCTGTAACTACCTATGCTTTGCTCCCGTATTTAGTGGGTCCCCTTCAAGTCTAGATAAGCTTTAAAAAGGCCCCTTCCAACCAATATATTCCAAAATATTCTGTGATCCTATGATTTTTGCCATTTCAAAGCAAAAACCCTTTTCTGTTGTGCTGAGCCACCCATGTCCCGGTGCTTTTGATCCACAGGAATCACCAGCCAGTGTAACCAGATGTTTGTGCCACACTGTGTACAGGCAGGAGAAATCTCACAACCCTGCTAGCAGAAACCACAGATACCCTCAGCCTGATCCCAGCTATATTTCCTTTGGCCAAAGAGGTCATTACAGGCCTGTGAATAATCTAACCATCCTTTTAAATCCTACCACAGACCTCATTAGCTGCACTAAGCGATCTGTCTAATCTGACAGAGCTCAAAATTGAAAAGTCAGATGCTCACTGTGCTGTCAGTGCTGCCCACAGCTGCTCTCTGCTTCTGAGAGCTTATGGAAACATCTCACCAGCCTAATTCCAGCCACCAGAAAACCCACAGCAGGGTGGTTGAACGACAAGCCCCCATTGGCTCTGTTTCACCCCTCTCCTCACACCTGTGCATGTGCTACCCCTCCAGTCCACCTCTGCCCTGAGACTGGGCTGTGCTGCAAGCTCACCCTGGCCCCAAGGAGAGGAAGCTAACAGCATTTCAGGGGAAAAAAGGGAAAGGAAAAGATCCCTCCATTCCAAGCTGGTGTCTTGTTGCGGACTAAATGTCACCAAGAAGCTGACATGGGAACTGCTGACAAAACTGGGCACGCACACAAGCCAAGTTCTCTTTTGCAGAGTGGAAATGCTGGTTCAGAAGTTCTGAGCTCTCTTCTTTCTGACACACTAAGCCCACCAGCTGTGCCCAAAGACACAGCAGACAGTGATGCTACCCCACAGAAACAATCAGCTGTTCTAAGAGAGCCCTTGGACGTGAAACCTGCCAACAGCTGCCCATCCCCAGCATTACCACAGCCCAGGAAGATCTGTCCAGGTTCATGCTCTGACATAATTGCCTTCCCAAGCACCAGAAGTGTTGGGTTCTTCTGAGAGACCCAACAAGCAGGAGGAGATAGGTCAGATTCTTCCACCTTCCTCCCCAGTGCACACAGGTAACATTCCTCTCCAGCACGCAGAGTCCTGGACTGCTGCAGAGCCACATTTAGGAACAGGAGAATTTCAGCTGTTTCCTTATGTCCATAAATTCTGTGCTTGCAGCTTCCACCAAGACCATGACCTTCACAAGCAGCCTTGCCGAGCTGCTCCACACGAGCTGGCCATGTTTCAGCAACAGGAGAACTAATGGAAAAGGATGGGTTTGGGCTAAACTACTGAGGGGCCAGGGCTGTTGCCTGCACCATTTCTTAACTTCTGCAGGAGCAGAATTAGGTCATCACAGAGCACTTCCAAAATTCCAGACATTAAACTTCTAACTCTGTAAATGTCAGTGCTCTTCTAACATGTCAAGCTCTTGAGCTGGCAGTGGTAAAGTCACTTGTCCCACCTGCCACATGCAGTGCATTACACATACAGCCTGTGTAATACAGTGATCACCTTCATGAGCCTCCCTGAGCACCTTGGGCTGACTTGCCATGCTGACCCACCTATTACAGCACCTCCTTTCTCCCCATTCCCAGCATTGTGCACAACAGTAACATTTTCTCCCAGCCTCTGCGCTTGTGCCAAGTGCCACAGCAGCCCTGACCTGCCAGATGCTGCAAAAGAATGGAAAAAGTCCCCCTCGCTCTCTGCTTCTGAGTCAGAGGACAAAGACATTTGGAGAATGTAGCTGCCAGCTTCTAACAGAGTCTGGGCTCTTGAACGAAAAGACATTCCAAAGGCTTATAAATTGCATTGTTTCCTGAAAGCTTTTCCACAGGAAGAGCAGAAAACACATTCCGGCACCAACATGCTCAAGTAGGAGAGATGATTTGCTACACAAGAGCAATGAACAAATGTTTCAGAAAGAGAAAAAACGGAGATAGAAGGTAGACAGCAAAGCATCCTAACTTTAACCATCTGGAAGTTTTGCAAGCTCAAATCCAGCTGGTCATCAGGGTTCTTACTATAACCCACGGTGAGATCCAAAAGCTTCCAGCTGATGCCTCTTTGCCAGTACCAGCAGAAGCCCACACCATGACTAGCTCAGACTTGAGCAAGCAGACAACAACTAATGTTGAACAGTTTGATCTCAACAGAAGTGTTATAAGCAAATTAAATTAGTTTTGCCAGGAAGGACCCAGAAAACTTAGCAGTAAATTAGAGTAACAGCTGTAATCCCATCACATCCCTGTGGCTGATATGATTTGGGGTCCCTTTACTGCAGGGAACCACAGAGACTCACCATGCCCAGTGTGCAGGAGAACTCGCCCAGGAAGTCATGCTCATACAGCTGTGTGCTCGACTTGTCCTGGTCAAAAAGGGCAAACTTGAGCTTCTGCACTTCTTCAAAGTGGTAGTCAATGATGAATTTCTTGGCAAAAGCTGGGTTGAGGTTGTTCACAGCTGTCTCTGTCCTGTCAAGCTGCAAAGGAAAAAGAAACAGGCATTTAAGCATGTGCATCTTGCATCTTTGTCACTGCCATGTCTCTTCTCTGACTTCAGCCCAGAAACACTGCAGTGACCTAAAAGCGAGCACACCAGGTGCTCAGCAGAGCTGTCCCTAAGTGCAGGCTATGCCCAGGTACACAAGGTGGATCCATCTAAACACACAATGGCATGTCCTGCAGAACTGCCTCCCCAAGGTCAGGGACAACTCACCCCACAGCCAACAACCAGGACAGGAGTGCCCACTCAGCCAAGGCTCACTGAAGCCAGGATTGTTTCACTTGCTTACAATCTCTGTTCCCCCAGGAGCTGAGGCTCTCACACATCTCTGATCCTCAACCAGACCCTCACAGCTCTAGTGCCAAACTTGTTTCTTTCAGATTGTGCAGTGAGCAACAAGGACAAGCAAAACAAGAAGCATCATAAGCCAGAACAGCAACTCTCTAACATTTCCCTCTAGATCTTAAAGCACAACATGCATGTGGTTTCTTCCACGGGAAAAAAAAACCAAGAAAAAACTCCAATTGCTGCAGGCCATTTTTCATAGATTTCATCAAGCATTACGAGATACAAGAGGCTGGAAGGATCCAGAAGACAAGACTTCAATAGACATTGTCACCCTGAGCTATTGAAAGAAATGATGTCTCTGAGAGCTTCAAAGGGCAAGCACACAGAGGGTGATGGAAACTGGAAGGCATGTGGGGAGCCCACTGTTGGGAGGGGAAGCACAACATTGGTCTGCAGCATCCCACAGCCAAGAGCAGCAATAAGAGCAGAGGAAACTTGGCAGACAGCTGGTTGAAGCGTGGGTTTACAACACAGCATGGCACAGGTGGACAGAAAGCCTTGTGTGAGCCAAAAAAAGTAAATCTTGGGGATAGTCACGCTGGAGATCCCAAAATGCTACCCCTCCAGCAATAGAACTTTGTCCCAGACTCCATAACTCACACCACAGGAGGACTGAGAGGATGGCAGCACAGCTGGGAGCCCGACACGGGCTTGCACAGAGACAAACCCCCACAGTTTTAGTCAAAGTGTTAGAAACTGGGAAAACTGGAAAACTGAGGCTGAGAAAAGGTGATGTATTAACTTCTGGAAGCCAATGGCTAAGGAGAGTCTGAATGGAAAGACCCATAGTTCCCATCAGGCACCTCAAGAGGCATGAGAAAAGGGCCAGTTTGGAGGCCAACATGCAACATACGCTTATGAAGCTAAAAGGGAGAGGAAGGACACTGGCAGCACAGACTGAGAGCTGAATGGGAAATGAACATCCATAGCCAAGGGGAAAACTCTTCACCATGTGAACCAAGCAGGAGCTTTGTCAGGAGAACAGCTGTTGGTACCATGTTGGTATCATTGCTCAGCCTGGAGAAAAGAAGACTCCAGGGAGACCTCAGAGCCCCTTCCAGCCTCTAAAGGGGCTACAAGACGGCTGGAGAGGGACTGCTGACAAGACCATGGAGGCACAGGACAAGGCAAAGTGGCTTCAAACTGACCGAAGGCAACGTTAGATCAGATATGGGGGAAAAATCATTCCTTGTGTGGATGGTGAGACACAGCCACAGGTTGCCCAGGAAGGCTATGGCTGCCCCATCCCTGGATGTGATGCAGGCCAGGTTGGACGGGGCTCTGAACAACCTGGCCTAGTAGATAGTGTCATGACAGCATCAGCATTTTGCCCCATCACTCCATTATCCCAGCATACGGTAACATAGGCTGCTAAAAGAAGAAAAGGCAGGCATCTCCAGTGTGATTTTAGCAGAAGCTGCCGCCCTCAGTGGCTGGAAAGACTATCCCAACTGCCTGTGGAACACCATGAAGCCTCTGGCCATGCCATGGTCCTGCCCAGCATTACACCTCATCTCACACCAGGACACCCAGTCATGGGCAAGGCTGAGCTTCCTGTGCATCCCAGATCCCAGGCAAGACCTCTGCAGAAGGCAGCCCCCATGCCAGCATCCACAGGCAGCACAGGGCTGTGGGACAGCAGGATGTCTGCCAGAGCTGCAGAGCCAAGAATAAGCGGAGCAGAAAAGCGTCTCAAAAAAAAAAGGAATAAAAAAAGAAAACACATACCTTAGTCCCAAAGAAACTCATTCAGCACAGGAGGCAGGTTTTGGAGGGGTTCAGTGGAAATGTGGTGAGTTTGCTATATATATACACCCGATGATCGCAGTGTTTTTTGAAGTTGCTTGCTTAGTCTGTTTTAATTGCCAAGAAACGACTAAAGTAAGTGCTGTGTTCCCAGAATAGCCACCTGCTGCACTCCAGGGAATCAAATCCATCAACACCAGTGGGCTCTGAGCTGCCCAGGCCACACAGCTTCACACAGATCCTTCCCTCTCTGCTGCCATCTCATACCGAAGGAGCCAAACATCTGCTCAGAGGTGGGGTGGACCGAGAGCAGAGGGCAGCCACAGCTCTGCCTTATTTCAACAGCACAACAAATACAAATGCCCTTTCAAGACCAGGATATGAGACTCCAAAGGCAGCAGAAATGGATTTTAGCTCCTTCCATATTCTTTGAACTACTTGGAAGGCAGGGGCCAAGGGAAACCCACCCTTTCACTCCTAGACACCAGTTTCAAGGAGATGACTTGATGTTCCATCTCCAGTTCTGTCCTGAAAGGGGTGGCCCAGGGAAGGGGAGGAAAACCCCAGCCAACTTGAGATAACCCTTGGGGGTGATGGGGCTTCCTTCAACACCCAGATTAAACTGTTAAATCTCCTTCCTAGTGTCAGCATGAAGCACAATATCCCAAGCTCCAGCTGACAACTACACAAGGTTTGGTCTTTGGTTTGATGAGCACAAATCACCTTGCCAGTGACTATCACATATTACACCTCTTCACACACCATTATCTCCTATCAGCTCCTGCCATTCCCTTTACCCCAGAGCTTGCAGATCTGGAAAGAGCAGAGTTGGCTTTTTAAGAGGCAGTCAGGCTACTTAAAGATATCTGTTTGGATATGAGTCTCAAAGGGCCACAGAGATAATTAGAGGGAGGAAAGGCTAAGAAAGTTGGGATTGTTTAGCCTGGAGAAGAGAAGGCTCCAGGGTGACCTTAGAGCACCTTCCAGTACCTAAAAGGGCTCCAGGAGAGCTGGAGAGGGACTTTGGACAAGGATATGCAGTGACAGCACAAGCTTCCAGCTGGCAGAGGGCAGGTTTAGATTAGATATGAGAAAGAAATTCTCCCCTGTGAGGGTGGTGAAACACTGATGGAGAAGCTGTGGCTGCCCTGTCCCTGGAAGTGTTCAAGGCCAGGTTAGATGGAGCTTTGAACAAGGGCTATGGCAGGGAGTTGGAAAAAAAAGATCTTTAAGGACCCTTCCAACCCAAACCATTCTATGATTCTGCAAATCAAGCATGAAACCGGGAAACCATCTCCAGCAACACCCTTGTGTTCAGTGATCGCAGCCCAGGAGTCTTCCAGAATCCCAAGGGAGGTTGACTGGAGACCTTCAAGCTTCCCCAGCACACGGAAGTGCTTCATGTTCCGACACCAGGAGATGCTCTCCCAAGTGACATGGGAAGTTCATGCCCCCCAGCTGACTCAGAGTGGCACAAAGGCAACTGCATGGCTGAGTCATGTGTCCCTGCTCCTGGCACCAAAGGTCGAGTCTCTCAAGGCTCCTGCGCGATGACGTCACCAGGCAGAACATTGAAACATCACCCATCCTCATGTCACTTCCCAGCCTGTGGTTAATCGTCCCTCCCTCCCCCACCCCTCCAAGGCTGATTCACAAAGATTTTTTAATTCCTATTAAGCTCAGCGAGACAAAATAATTGTATTTGGGAACAAATGTGACAGCTAGAAAGAACAGCGAGCAGTAATCTTCCTGCTGGCATCAGCTGGTGCCACAGCCCCACCTCCCAGCTCCAACACCAGCACCACAATGGCCAGGGCTGGCTCTGCAGGAAGACACCCACCACCCAAACCAGGGCAAAGGCTTGGGATGTGCCCCTAATCTGGTGTGGAGCACAGAGGGGCAGTGTGGTGGGATGGGTTCACGCCAATGAGCTTATTCTGTCCCCATCCATCCCCTACATTTCAGCTGTTATTAAGGTCACTGCTTTCAGACAGGAAAGAGGTTTATCTTAGGGCAAGGGGCATGCCTGTATGGCCAAAATCCATGCAGAACAATGCAGGCACTCCAGGTAGCTCTGAACCACACAGCATGATCTGTCAAGTGTCCACCAAATGTCCCGTCCAATGAGGCATTCCCACCTCTCCTCACCCTCCCCTGGCATCCAGCCAAAGCCACACATCACTTCTGCCACTGTGGGTGCAGAGGACTCTTGGTTCTGGCTGTGGCCCTGTCATGCCAGCTGATCAGAGCCACCTCAGTGGCACACCAGCACACCACAGCACGTGCCAGCCCATTCAGCCCCCACTGACACCTCAGCAGCAGAGCACTGAGCAAGCTGCTGCTCAAGGCTGACGTCCAGTGCCAATTAAAAAGAAGCCAAAAATAGCAGAGGAAAAGGAAAAAAAACCTAAAAGCCCCACACATTTGTATTCTAAAGGAAGCTTAGAAATCAAAACTGCTGGACTGAGACATTACTGACAGAAAGAGAAATTCCTGAAAAGTAAAATCAGGTCAAAGATGACACCTATCAAGGCTGGAAATCTCATTAGTCTCATCCAGGAAGCTGAGAAAAGTTAATTGTGGACCATGGTAAGGTGAGGTTTGCCTGTACACCCTCCCCACTGAACGTGAGGAGATCAGCTGCTGGACAGCTGAGATGATACCCATTGATTCACCAGCTCCTTGGCCAAGTGCTCAAAGGCTGCCCAACTTGTTCAAGTACCTGAAAAAATGCAAACGCCTAATTTCCCAGGAATTGGGACAATTTTTGTTTGGTTTACATGACTTAATGCTCTTTGGCTACTCCTTTTCTAATGCATCCAGCACTGGTGCCTATACCATCGCACCTTTATACTCTGCTTACCTGCTCCCTCATGACTATCTACAGCTGCAGGTATAAAATGGAACCCCCATTTTACTTCTACAGGTATTTTAGCACAGAGACTTTCCTACTGTAGTCAAAAGGTTTTTATTAAGCACAGCTAAATGCTCTTGCAGAGACTCTGGAGTTTAGACTCATGTCACAAATTTTATCACAGACAGCACTTTGCCCAACTCAAGACTCCTGCAGAAAGAGACAACAAGGAGAGCTTCTCCACATGGAACACTGAACAGTCAATAAAAGCACCATGAAAACCATCCTTAGGAGTTCCCAGCCCATTGTATGTGCACCTCGACTGCAAAGCAGTCTGGGCCATGCATCTCCTTGGGACACCCACCCACGTAAGACCTCTTGCTGTCACAGCAGCACTGCTGGTGATGACCAAGGCCGTGCTGCTCAAAGCCAGTCTGGGCACCTCTGTGGTGCCAGCAGCAGGTCAGTCCCCACTGCACCATGACCCCATGCCCCTTCCCCACAGCAGGGAGATTTTCAAAGGAATACACATACAGCTGGTGGGTAGGCTGGGAAGCAAGCTTTTGGGATCAAGCCAATATTTTGCTTAAGCTACAAAATAATTCAGACAGCTGCTGAGGGTCAATTCCCTCCTGCTCCAGTAGCCTGGTTAGTGGCAGCCTCATCCTGCTGAAGAGGAGGGAACAACACACAAGGGCTGTCTGCATCTTGCAGAGGACAGATTTATCCTGTGTTCAGCCACCACCAGGGATGGCACAACCACAAGATCATCTGCAGTGTCTTCTCAGGGCTTCCCACTGTCAACCATGGCAGAGGAAGCACGTATTTATGAGATTTCTGATAAGGAGGAAAGACTGATACCTGAAAGGAGCTCATCCAGGATTCACCAGCTGGCCGCTGTCTGTCTCCAGTCGAACTGGTCCAAGCTCCCACACACCCACCTCCCAAAAGTCTCCTTCCCCATCCCATGGCCCTTCTCTCTCCACAACTGCTCCATGAAATGCCTGGCTCAAGGAGTGTTGATCTCGATACACATCTTGAAGGAGGCTACAGCACAGGCTGTCCTGAGTAGCATTTTTCCACTGGACTGACCTGCCAGACCCTCATCCCGCACACTCTTGGTCCTGGGAAAGAGCCACTTTTCAAGTAAAACTCAAAGACCAGCTTTCCATGCAACTCAGGATCTGAGAACCAGCTTATTCTGACTCACCTAAAGACACACCACATTGACACACCAAACCTCTCAACTTCTAACTCATATGTGGGATCAGCATTGCAGGTACTAAAATCTGAAGCACCACCAGCTCATAGCAGACTGAGAAGAGGCTGAGACCCCTTTGAAGGTGGAAAGATCCTTTCACATCTGCCAGAGATCAGCATTTTGAGATCTGCTGTTAAAGCCAACCCCCAGCACAAAGCACTGATGGCAAAAGGATTGGTTGCAAAACAGAAGAACTAGCACATCAGCACCACACTCACAGTCTCAGGAGGGCCATAAGAGCATCTACTTCTGCTTGGGGAGGAATGAGGACCAGCCTTGTAGCAGAGCTCAACAGCACGAGCAAATCACAGTAGCAGTAAATCCACACAACATCAGCACTTACCTCTACCCACTTCCCGTTGACTTCCATGAAGAGGACACAGAAGGGGTCGGATTTGGAAGTGACATCCCTGTCCAGAAGGTTTTGGCCGCAGATGGACAACTCAACTTTGCAGACACAGTACTGGGAGCCAACGGGCCCCGGCGGCGTGGGAGTCATGGTGTACGCCATGGACTCCAGTGGCAGCAGCTCCAGGCAGTCTGTGGGACATGAGAACAGAAAGAAACCTCAGTGCTGAAAGACAGCAAACATTGTGTCAGCACTCAGGAGTTGGGTACAGATACAGGGGCCACATGTGGAGCCTCAAGGTCTGAGTTACATACATGATCTAAGTCAGGTGGCTTTCCTGTCTCCAAACCATCTGCCCTGCCAAGTCACCATCTCCATATGGTCACCCCACCAGGCAGACATCCTGAGTGGGAGTCCACAGAGCACCTAAAACCTGTTTTGAGTTTGCTCCATAAATAACAGATTTTCAAGGAAAAGCAGTATCTTCTGCTTACCTTCCCAAGGGAGTGGGCGGGTTCCCAATCTCTTCTTCCAGCATGTTGGACCTTTTTTTTTGTGGGGAGGAACTACATTTCCACAGCATCTTTCATCACAAAAATTGGTTCTTGTCTGGCTGGTCCCAAGTCACAGGGCAAAGGACCTAATCTACAAGGGCCAAACTTGAGCTATGCTCCCCAAATCATCATAGTGAAAAGGGTGAGACCATGACAATGAGTGGGGTGGAGGGCACCTCCAGCCCGGTTCAGCACCATCTCCACCCAGCTCCCCAGGCCAGCAGAAAGCAGAGGCTCTGGCAGCAGTTAAAAACTGACAATAGTGGGTTCAGAGAAGCACAAGGCAAACATGACAACCATTGCATGACCTGGAGCATGGGATGATTTACAGGACCCTGGCTAAAAATCCATTTAAGATCTTACCAAAAGTATGCTACCAGTCATTTTGCAGATAGAAATGTGTTTTGTACCATTATTAGTGCAAAACCCCATCCCACGTGACATTCTTGCTGTCTGATGTGCAGCTTACCTGTAATAAACCACCAAAGGTCTTCAATTGAGAAGAAAGGGCAAGGTGGAAAAGATAAGAAAAAGCACTTTCAGATTAATTTATACTAACAAACCTTTGTGGCTGGGGTTGCTAGTGGAGAGTGAGCTCTTCTCAGCAGCTGCTTTGATACCTTTTGTCTTCTTTTCCAAGAGTGGGTCCTGGCTCACCCACTTTATCTGAAATCCCCAAATATTGCCTCCCTCCACCTTGATAAACCATCTGCTTCTGTTTGGCATTGAAACCCCAATTAATACTATCTATTTGTTTTGCCTGGGCATGAGTATTTACAAGCCCTTGTGCTGCTAGGAGTTGGGCTGCTGCCCTCTTCCCTTGAAGCTCAGCCTCCAAGCTGGAATAGGGGTGGGGGACAGGCACAGGGTGATCCCAGCAGGGTTGTGGCACAGGGAGCTCTGGGATCACCACTGGCTGCCCTGAGTGCTCAATCCTTCTGCATGAATATTGAGCAGAAAATAGCTCCAGCTTCCAAGGCTTGGAGCCCTCCCCTCCCATCTGCCAAGATTTCTGCTTTGCACTAAAGTCACCAGAAACAAGCCTGGTTTTAACCCCCACCAGTAAACAAAAGCTCTTCATCCCAGCCTGCTGCTCAGGGAGGGAGTGGTGCAACCATTCCAGCTCCATTGGAACCCAGAAACTTCTCCAGAAGAAGAAAATCCCCATTCTTGGCTGCACACACCCATGTACATCACCAGAACAGCACCCATGTCCGTTTCCTGGACGTGGTTCCCCCTTCCCTAGACCAAGCCTGTCACTCCTGTCCACAGCAACACAGCACCAAAACAGTGGCAGTGGGACACCAAAATGGTGGCACACACAGGAAACCTTCCATCTACCGGGGCTTCAAGGAGAAATACATGCAAAGCAAAAGTCCTCATAGCTCATCCACCGTGGCCAGGGCACTGGCTCCAAAGTGTCTGTCCCTGCTGGTGCTTTCTGCTCCTCCCCAGCCCATGTTATCAGTTGCAGCTAAAGCAAAGATTTCATTCAATTTTTCTTTAATGCACAGATCATGTAATCGATGTCTTAAAATAGCCAAGCCTGTTCTATTTATGCTGCTGTCTGTCTGCCACTCCCTCCAAAAAGCAAACATGGGGCAGCTGTGCTGGCATGGACCTGGTCCGGCTGGAGCAGGGAGGCCTGGGCTGAATTTTTCCATCTCCCCTTCCCCCAAATCTCAGTGCTGTCTCACAAAAAGCAGTGGCAGTAAGTGACTCAGTGGAAAAACCACTTTTTCCCAGGGTTGTCAGGCACCAAAACATCCTCTTGGTGCACAGCACATTGCCCATGCTCCAGCTCCTGTGCTCCATCTGTCCTGCTCCCTGGGGAGCTCATGGACAGACAGACACCGGGAGGAGGAGAGACAGCCAGTGCCAGCTGGGGCAGAGACCAGAAAGCCACATCTACTCCTGCTGCACCAGCATGAATCCAAAACTTTCTGCAGGGCCAGGTGGGGGTTCAGCCCCTGACACCTTGGCAGCAGCCACAGGTCCCTCCAGCTCAGAGGCTTCACATCTGAGGCATCACCAGGCTTCAGCGAGCTGGTGGCATTCTAACATCCCAGCAAATGCTTTAAATTCAGGGGGTATTCGAACTGGCTCCAAAAGAGTTGGCTCACCATCATCTGTATTCGAGTCTCTCCTCCCATTTTTGTTCTCCTCTCACCACATTCACCACCCTGAACCAAGTCCTGTGACTCGCTTGGCATCCATGGCCAAATATTCTCCCAATGCACTATCCCAGCTGCTGGCCTCATGCCGATCACGCAGACACATGGGCCTTCTGCCAGAACACGGCCAGGTTACCAATGAGAGGTCTCAGGGATGAGCTTGAAGCTTTGATTGCCCCACAGCCCCATCTGCCATCAGCCACAGCAGGATCAGAACGGAGGGACATGGTCCCCAAATCCTCTCTGGGCTCCAGCTTCCAGGACCTCCTGAGCTGGATTCATCTTTGTGCTTCATAACTTTCAAGTGCTTTTTTTGCCTCTTCATAGGTTGGTCACTTCCAAGATGCTCAAGGTCCACAACATCCCACAGAGAAGGGTTTTGCTGGCTGGGAGCACACACAAGCCCTGGGGCCACCCAAAGTATCTGAGATAAATATCTGAGAGTCCCAGAGCAATGCACACAGATGTTCGCCTCCTGCTCTCTACAACAGATCCCTAAAGCACGTGCAGAAGGGCTGGCAGGAAAACCTGGGACCTCTACTTACTCTCTTATCTGAAAGGGGAGGAGAGGAAGGAGGTATCTGTTTTGCAAACTAACTCATGTCTGGAAAGGTTCCCCTTCCCTCTGCAGAAGAACAGCCCCATGACCAGCAGTTGCTCAGGCCATGGCTAAAGCCCTGTTTTAAGCATTAACAAGAAAAAAACTGAACTTAAAAAAATAAAGCTGTGCTTTAATTGAAACGTTCTGGGGGCTTTTTCAGTCTTAATAGTGCCACAAACTCAGTGATCTCCTCTCCTTAAAGAAATCCTTGAAGATTTATTTTTACAGCCAACACCAGACTTATTTGAAACAGCCCCAGAAGGGCTGATACCCACCAGTGATACCATGCAAAGTCCCTCTGGGTCCCTCCCAGGGATTTCCTCACCCTTTTTTAGGACGATCTGTGATTTCTGTAATACCCCACATAAGTCACCTGTGACTCAGTTTATCCACTTAGGCTGTTCCACTACAGCCTACTGCAACTGTGGAAGCAAATTTCTTTTCAGGAAAGGAAAACAGAGAAAGGAGCATCAAACAGGTAAATTGGGGTGCCTGTAAAGCACATATATGAGTTTACAGGCAGTAGAGACACAGAGGGAGAGAAACAGTACCTGAGGGAGGATTAAGACCAGGTGAAAACGGGTTGTCAGAAGATTGAAGCAAAGGAGAAGAGGGTGAGGACACAGAACCTGCTTGCCCAGAGCAGCAGAAAAGCTGAAACACAGCACACACACAGAGCCAGAGAAGCCAGGAAAAGCCAGGATACACTGCACTGGATCCCCAGCGCAGCTCCCCACACCATCAAAAGCCATAGTGGCCACTTCACTCTCTACTATCAACAAACACATTCACCTCCAGAATTCCTTTGGAAAGCAAAAATATTTGCCTCTCTGCCTCTCCTGGGCAACACAAAGGTTTCACCAGCTTGCACCTGGTCCTTGTAACAGCATTGTTACCTTCTGCACACGCTTGCAATTAGTCATGTACACAGCACCCTGCTGCTGGTGCTCCCAGCAAATGTTTCTGCCATGGGTGAGCAGCCTGGGAGGCAGAAAAGGATGCTTGGTACATGCCTGCAAACATGTTCCTCAGGTACCCTCTACCATCAGAGGAACTTCCATCTTTCTGAGGCAGAGAAGGGCTGAAAACTGCCTCTGAGCACCCCAGCGTGAGCAGCATAGCTGGGACTGAGCTCAAATTCTCCCAAACTCACAGAGATTTGGTGTAGACCCAGCAGATAGAGATGCTCTTGTTTCCAGCCTGATGCACAAGTCCCACAGTCCTGCCTGCTAGAAGCCAAGGGGTCTCTACCAAGATACTTCTGGGGCCTCATACAGAAGGACAAAGTGTTTCAGGACAACCTAATTAAGTGACTTCTCCAATGAACCCTTCCCAGTTGAAACTGTCCCTAAGGGGCTACAATAGCTAAAGCTGCTCACGCCAACAGCTGGGCTTCTCACACCGGTGCTGCGAAATTCTGTCTCCATAGCTGGTGGCCACCTCGGTGTGACGGTGGCTGCTTCTTCATTTGCTGCTCAGGCACTTCCCACCCACAATGACAGCTTCTCCCAAGACCACTGCCGTCCCCAGAAAAGCCCTCACTCACCAGGTTTTGGCAGATTTGGTGCTGGTGAGGGCAGCGCCCACCTTGCCAAAACCATAAGTGGCTGCACCTACTGCCACATGGGCAGAACCCAGAAAGCTCCTCTGGAGGTTGACAACCAGCAGAACCCTGAAAAGTCACTTGGGGTGACCTGGGAGTCACAAACTGCAGCAGACAAACCCCATGGCACCAAAGCTGGCCCCCTCAAAGCGGCTCATCTCATTTTCAAAACATCATCACCTGAAAAGCAACCCCAAAGCACTTCCCCTGCCCAGTTGAGACCTGAGGCAGCTGCTGCTGCTGTCAAGCGCAGATCCATCACCTCCAGCAGCCTCCCTGCCATCCCCACAGGTGGCACAGTGGCTGCTGGACTCCGGGAGAGAGTGAAGAACCTGGCCCACGAAAATCCACAGGATGAGAAGGAGATTCCCCTACACAGTCTCCCTCTGCCCTGCATCCCTGCTCCCTGTACCACCACGCAGTCGTGATGAGACTCCAAGGTTCTCCCCCAGCTGCCTGTGGTACCACAAAAACTGCCATCCTGGCTGCTTCCCCTACCTGAGCAGGAACTGGGGCACCTGAAGGCTGCTCTGCCCCAGGCAGCCATCCTGTGTATAAGGGAAGCTGCTGTCCCCCAGAAGCACATTGGGAAAGGCAAGAGCCTCTGTGCCAGCATCCCTCTGAGGTGAGGGCCAGTCCCTCCACAACTCAAAGACACGGCCACTGATCCAGGAACAGAGGATGGACCCGTGTTCTCACAGAACGAATCGCACCCACAGAGACACCACAACTGGAGACCTCAGCAAGTCAGGGATGTGAGAGGAAAATCAAACACCTTTAAGTGCTCTAGGCACGCAGGCAGCCTCAGACTCCAGAGTCCTCGGGCAGAACCTGCTCTGACACCGGGGAGCAAAGAGCAACAGGGTTTGTGCTACAGCCCTCTCCAGATGAAGTCTGAAAATGTCATCACGCCGTCCCCAAGGTATCTAAAACCACTTACTGGGAGAAATCGCGAGCTCCGAAGTGCAGGAGAGCCAAGTGCGCCAGAGAAAACAGTGCCCCGGGCTCCCGCGGCAAAGGTGTTTCTGTAACTCTCATCCGTCGTGGGAGGAAAGCCGAGGGCTCCAGCCGGACAAACGAAAGCAAAAGTCGCTCCTCCACACCCCGCGGTGACGTGTGGAGGGAGGCAGCACCACTGCTGGCCCGGGTCGGGAGGAGCGGCAGGAACTGAGCGGGTTTTGGGAGGGTGCTGAGAAAAATCAGAAAGTGAAAAAAAAAGCACATAAAAAAAGTCCTTCCTCAAAACCAGAGAGAAATAGAGAGGGCTGATAGCTGCTACCATACAACTGCCCCAAGGGTGCCTCTGCAGGAGGCAGAGCTCAGCCTTGCTGCTTTCCCTGCTCCTGCTGCCTGCCCCGCACTCGTTGCCCATCCCGCAACCACAGCATGCCTGCAAATCCATGTGTGGCTTTCAGTCTTGCTGTTCAGAATGCAGAAAGGGCAAGTGACGGGCAGGGGGAGACGAGAGTGTAGCAGCGTCCTCCGTTCAGGACACACAGCGATGGCCGAGCCGCACAGACCGACCCCATTCCCACCTCCAATGGCACGCACGTATTTGGCTTAGGCATGCAGAGAAGGATTGCACATTTTCGCTTGACTACGAGTTTCCTCTGAGGCTCAATTTAGGGAAATATGTGATTTAGGGCAGAAAACATCGTGATGTCACTGTGAATCGTGGCGATCGCATCAAACACCGTACACAACCGCGCTACAAAACAGACCTAAGGAAAAGGTTCATGTGCCAGCTCTGCTCCCGCTGAGACCCGGAGCAGAGCACGACGCTGCCCGTCGGCCGCGGGTGAGCGGGACGCTGAATGAATCCTGCGGGAGCAGCACGGCCACAGGCAGCGCCCGTGGGAGCCTCCGTCCCAAAGAGGAAAACGCCAAACACAAATCCCCTACCTCCCCGGGACAGCGATGCTCTTCTCAGGCACGTGTCCCGGGTCGGACAAACAAGCAAATCACGAGATACAGGAAGGGAAGGGCAAGGCGCTCTCAGGATCTGGGGCAGATTTTAACTTCCACCATTAAAAATTCTATGCCCCATCCTAGAGCAGCCATATGAGAGCTTGGCATGCTCTTACAAGGAGGGAGGATAGATCTGTTTCAAAAGTGAATTTGGAGGAAAAGGTGCACTTAATTAAAGCCAAAACCTATGAAATGTAAAGGATCAGGGCAGCCCCGTGGGGAGGGTGGCTGGGCTGCAAAGGATGCACAGACAGCGAGACTTCCTTGCAGGTGCAGAGGGAACCACCCATATATTAAATGTATGTCATGTATATAACAGGGTGTTTAACTTATTAACCACTTTTCTACATTAAAGGAAACAAAAATGCTGGCTTTTTGAATCTTAATTGGATTCCTATTCCCTGCCAACACCATTTATCACATGTGAGATAGGAAGAAAAAATCACCACTGAAGTCATCAGAAATATCTTCAGCTGCTTTTGAACCTTCCTGCACGCCAACCTAACCTCATGCCAGCCAGAACAGCCCCAGCAGCAGGCAGGCAGGCAGGTCCCTGCATCCCATGAACCATTTCATCCTCAGAGCAGCCAGAGCCTTAGAGCTGATAAGGTAAATAAATATTAATTCATGGGTAGTTCTGTGCAATGCTCACTTGCACTGGGACACCGACACCAAGCGCACAGAGCATCGCTGATGTGTCCCCATGGCCAGAGCCCACCTTCACCATCCCCTTCCATCCCACCATCTGGAGCCCACCATCCCCTCCCCTTCATGCATGGGATTTTCATCACTACAATCCAACATTTTCCTACAGAATTTTAATTTTTTTGGCCTGCTTTGCAGCAGAGATATGCTGCCACTCGATGTGTGAAGCTTCACCCTGAGACAGAATTGTATGCCAGCGGCACAGAAATGCGGTGGTTTATGAGAATGACGTCTGATAAATTCTCAACCCCTTCCCAACAGCTTTGACACCACTTGAGGGAATATCAGACTGGGTTTAAATGGTTACACAGCACTGGACTTGTTGTTTAAAAGCAAAACTTGTGTTCCCAGCTTGTCTCATTTTTAAAATCAGCCTCACGACAGCTGATGTTTCTTCCTAAATCCTCAGCTTCTGGAATCACATGATGATGGAAAATCCAGGGCTGGGGGCAAGGCAACTATTTTAGACACAAGATTTTTCCTGCTGGCTACAGGCAGAAAATATGACAGCTCCCAAACACAAAGCCTCAGAAAAAGCAGCAGACAAATACAAAGTGGCGCCCTTCTTGCTGAATTCTACACTCATTTGTTTTTCTGGTATTTTAACAACAATGTTATGAGCTCTAAACTCACCTGAGTTCTCGGGAATTAATTTTTCCCCTGCTCCAGTGATCCAAACAAGTAACCTCACAAAGCAGCAGCCAGGAAACTGAGCCAAAAAAGGAAAAAGTGATGACTCAGGTCCCTCAACAAATATTTTACAAAGGTCTGAAAGACAAGCTGTAAGATTTCAGGGGCAGAGGTGAAAGGGGGGAAAAGCATTCAATTATTTTTTTTCACACTGTTTTGTAGGTTCTGCATCCTGCCAGGAGCACTATTTCAAATGCCTGGCTACTCCACCACACCAGAAAATTTACCTTTCCTTCTCCTATGCCCCCACCCTGCCTCTGAACGCAAGCCAAGGTTCTCACATAAAGAGTTCCTTATGAAAGCTGGCAGTCCTGAACCAGGGCAGGAGGCTGCAAGCGTTGCTTTTTCATCAATTAACCCGGGATTATGTTCCTGGCACATGACAACTCCCAGAGAACAAGCCCTGATTTACAGTGGCACGAGCGACTCCAGCCAGCTCCCCCCGGGAAGAGGTTTCCACTGAAGTCAGTGGGAAACTCTTTCCACCAAGCGTAACAGGAGAAGTTATTCCTCCCAGACTCTTCACACACTACTCTGAGACTGCTAAAAGGCAAACAAAGCTGATGCAATTCCAGTACACAACTGGGCAGACTGGTAAATCAGAGGGTAGCCAGCGAGTGCTCCGGTACCAAGTAATCCTGCTGTTTTGGGGTAAGGGAGGAGGTTCACTGGAAAGGAAGAGTCAAGGACTGCTGGGGGCTGTGTGGCTGATACATGCCCCCCAGGACAAAGAGCATCTTCACCCACAATTCAGCTCCAGAAGCTGAACCTGAAGAGGAGTTTTCAACACTGGAACCTCCAGTTCCCAGGGCCTGGGCCCCCTTCTACAGCACGAACTGGCCATGCACTGGGGTCTGCACACCCCCACAAGGAATGGCTTCACAAACTGCACCAGCCTGTCAGCAACCAGCACAGAGTCCCTCTCTGTCCCCCAGCACAAACCCAGGAGCAAAGATGTCCACAGGACACAACACATTGATGTGTTTCCTCACAATCTCAGTTCTCTTTAGCTGGAGCTCAGAAGGGCAGCAGGAGGGGAAAAGCATCGCAGCACTCAGACAACTGAGCCCACCCTCACACTGCTATGGTGCAATGTCTGCAACGCCTTCAAGAGGTGTAAACTGTGACCCTGATCAAGCAAGTCCTGGGGACAGTGGGGAACATGCCAATGGTGCTCATGGAGGCAGGCTGCTGGCAAACTGTCCCCAGGTGTTTGGGGATGGGGTTCGATCTTGGAGAGCAGCTCCAGGACTGCTTGTCTACCCAAGGCAGGTACTAGAGGCTGCCTACGCCACAGGAAAGTGCAATTTCGGAGACACCTGGCAGCCTCACAGTGTGCCTTCCCTCCTTCCCTCCACGTTATCCCAGTCAGGATGGTCCAGCAGCAACAGCAGAGAAACAAAAATACAGATCACCAGAAAACGTATGTCCCAGGCTGTCATACAGCTGTAACCAAAGCAAATGCGCTACTACAGGAAAACATCCTCCACCGACTCTATTCTCCAAAACAAACCCTTTCCATATGCCCTGAGCTTTTGTTCTCAGCCTTCCTCCTCCCATCTCTCTGCTCACTGCCCCCAAAACGCTTTGGTGGGAGGCAAATTCTAGCAGATAATAAATTATTTTCTGACTCCAGAAAAGCACAGTGATATCACAGGCACCAGTACCTGGGCTGCCACAAGGAGGCTGATGCTGATGACAGGGGAGCACGATTAGAACTGAGCACCCCTGGGCTGTGCTCACATCAGCCTGATTCCAACTCCAGTTTTTCCAGCAAGGTTCAACTGCATTGCCAGGAGGTTCAGACCTGGGGCTCCAGGTTCACAAGGATCCTCACAATTCCTTTCCACTAAGCAGCTCAGACTCTGGGGAGTAAGCACCAAGGACCCAGCCCTTCAGAGACGTCTCTGCCACCAAAGCTCAGCTCTCTACTCACCTCTACTTCCTGTTCCACCCTCCTTGTGGTGACCAGCTCTGAAGGGTGTATTTGCCCACCAAGTCTTCCAGCCTCCCTGGCTTTAATCCAGCCACATGCCTAAATTAGGGTTACTCACACAGCGACTTATTGCATCAGGTCTTCAGGCTGGCAGAGCTGACAGGAAAACACCTCCCTGCCTGCCATCCTCCGAGCACCCTCATGCTGCCAAATGAAATGCTCCACTTGCCTCTTTCTCAGAGAACAAGGCACCTTGCTGGACACAGAGGAGAGAGAAGCACCACATCCATGAGCATAAACCCTCTCATTCCTCCCCTGCCCCCTGCAAAATGCATGCCATAAAGGATATCATCACCAGCTGTAGCAGCATCGGGGTGCAAACAGCTCCTGAAGAAGCACTTCTGCACTTCCCCAGCCTCCAGCTCGCCAAATTCCCCACGTCTCAATGCCAGAGGATAAAGGAGAGAGCCTTGTGGCTGCTGCCAGGAAAAACCCCAAGTATCCCCAGGCTTGGGTAGTGAACCCACCAGGCCCTGATATTTGCTCGGGGTCTTGTGTCCAGTTGACATCTTCAGAATATGATGGAGATACACAGAGTGGGAACAGGACAACTTCCACACCGTGCATGAACAAAGGGGCCTGTGCTGGAAAAGGGGAGCATAAAGCAATGGGGGGACTGTCCTGAGGAATAGTCAAGGTATAGAAAGTCTGTCCCAGGGACGGAGGGTCTGTCCCTGAGGAAGGAGTGTCTGCCCCAGGGCATGGAGGGTCTGCCAGTGGATGGGGAGTTTGTCCCAGAGAATGGAAGGTCTTTCCGTGGGGACAGAGGGTTTGTCCCAGTTGATGGAGAGCAGAAGTGCCACCACGCACCCCGGAACAAACCAGTGGAGGACACTGCCCTGCAGATCCTCATCCAGTGACTGACATGGGTGTAACGCTGTCCCGGCCAGCGCAACCCTCCCATCGGACTATCCGGTATCACCACCGGCGCATCCCTCACGCCTCTCGCCACCTACCCGACCGACGGGGGACGATCGCGCCGAAAAGCCCTGGACCTCTCGCCCCTCCGTTATCCCCGCGGCATCCTCGAGGGTTACCGGTACTAACCGCCGGGCCGTGCCGAGCAGCTCCCGCGGGGCTGCGGGCTTAGAACCTCCCCACGGCCGCGCCCGCCGCCCGCCCCTCGCCATCACCGTACGGGGCGGGTGGGCGGTGATGGCGAGGGGC